>CM070101.1:18207427-18214927 GCA_036178185.1 Liparis tanakae | reverse complement strand
AAAGATAAGATTGTCACTATTTATTACAAACAAATTTGGACAGAGACCAGATATTGTATTTATTTAAATTGTCTCGTTCACTGAAATGAACACAATGCTTTTTATGTCTGTTTATTGTACACTGATATTTTGGGGAAATATTCATATTTGGTTACTAAGTGAAGATTTCATGAGAATACCAGTTTTATTTTGTTGTCAAAAGAATAAGAAGCTATAGCCGGAAGACTGCTAACTTAGCTTAGCCTAGTGTAAAGACTGTAAATGGGGAGAAACTGGTCAATGAGCTCAGCCCAAAAAAGTTGTTCCCGCTGAAAAAAACAAATGAGATAACAAAAACATGTTGAAGGAAAACTTCTTTCCGAAGTTTTCGTGATCAAGCGGCTTTTAAAAGCTTTTAATTGAGTTTTATCCTTTAAAATAATTTGCAACTTTGTAAATATGTTTTACATATATATATATATATATACATATCATATATGAACTTTGTAAATGTTTTACATATATATAAACATATATGTAAACATTTATACATATATTTATATATGTATATATACACAAATATATTTATATTTTTAATTTGTATATATATTAATAAATATATTAATATTTAAATGTATATTTATATACATGTATATATACATATATAATTATTTAAATAGATATAATATATTTATATATTATATATATATATTTATATTTATTTATATATATAATATATTCCCCTGCAGTCAAGCAATATATATATTTATTCAAATATATGGATAATATATTCACCTGCAGTAAAGCGATTTCTTTTTCAAACTTTCCCTTGGCATCTTGTAACCACTGTGTCGACCGCATGGAAATATTCCCCAAAAACATTTGTGAATGTAAAGCTACGACCCCTCGTGTATCAATGTGTGTGTGTGTGTGCACTCCACAGGTCATGTTTGTGAATAAACACCGACTGAACACAAGAGTGGAACATTAATTCTTGGATACGGGTAAAAAAACTTCCACCTGTAGAAGGAGAGGTTTCTTTGGGTCCTGGCATTTACGTGTTTTCTGAAATCCAAGACATCCAAAGGATGGAAAAATATGTCGGCGAGTGTATAGATCATTCTTAAGGGTGTCTCAAATGTCAATGTGCAAATTTGCATATATATTCCACTCACATTTAAAAATGCTCACACAGTCTGAAAATGTGAAATGTATCTTTAGTGCGAGATGTCTGATGGATTACTACTGCAGGGTTGGTTGGGGCTGAAGACCTTGTGTGGGTGAGTTTGTGCATATATATATATATATATATGTTATAAACATGCTTAAAAACAGGTGTATATATATATACAATAATTATAACTTTATATATACATATATAAAATAATGATACTATAAAGAAAAATATTTATATAAAAATAATTATGCCTTTATATAAATATCTCCAAAATTATACTAAAAACAGGTATATATATATACATGAATAATTATGCCTTTATATATATATATATATATATATATATAAAATTATACTTAAAACAGGTATAAATATATCAAAATAATTTATATATATATAAAGGCATCATTATTTATATTATTTATGCATACATGTTTTTAGCATCATTTGTCTATATATATACTTGTTTTTAGAATGATTTCTGAATAATTTTATTACAGTATATATATATAAATATATATATATATATATAAATTATGCAAAAAACAGGTTTCACGGAGCTAAAGAATGCGGTTGTATAGAGTAGAAGAATGCATGGAAGAAAAAAAAAAGAAAAAAAAAGAAGAAGCTATTGCTGGTCCAACGGTGTGATGTGGGTGAACTTTCCTTTTTCTTTATGTAATTACATTTAAGTGTGAAGTAAACAAACCATGAGCTCTACAACATTATCCACCTTAAATATGGAATGAAATATATTTGAAGGTGAGCAGAAGGCAGAAGACCGGCTCAGTCGCTCAGCAGGTAACGGGGCTCCTAAACCCCCAGCATGCACCTGGCCGACATCTCATAACCTCCTCTATTCTGCAGCGAGGAGGCGATCCGCTCCTCCCGCCGTGTGTGGCTTCCCATCGTCACCTGTTCTAAACACTGGGAACAGAAGGGGGCGGAGCCTCCCGGCAGGAACGCCGTCGCCTCCGAGTCAAAATGATTCACGCTCAATATTTGACAACGTCTGATGTTTATTGCCATTCAGTTCAACCCTACTGACTTCATTGTAATAACTCAGGTGATAACGCACATTATCGCTACGCACGGTCGCATCATGCGCCTCAAGTATCACGCGTACAAAAGTATACCGTCATCAAAAAGATTGAGATCAGTGATTTACCTCCGAGCCGAAGCTTCATGAATTAAACATGAGGCCAGAGGACCAAAGGAGTAATATCCATACGCACCCGGGGGGGGTTCTATCCATCTCCATCACCCCGGCGCTGATGACACCCTGAACGGTCTGCAGTGTCGGACACATTTGAAGTATTACACTCATATTCTTGCCTTTGTAGGATATTTGAAGTATTAAATAAACCGGTAAATAAACCTCAGAATGCAAGAAAAAGGGAATTCACTGCAGAGGAGTCACATGTTTAAGTGATATGAGCAAAACTAAAAACACGCAGTTTGAGACGTCCCCGTTCTTTCTTTGAGAAGAGAAAGGACCCGAAACGGGCAAACTGTGAGGTCATCATGAGCAACTCAGATCAAAGCTCTTGAAATGCAACATCTGAACACCAACTGGGTTTTAATCGTGATAACTTGTGTATTAACGGTGAAAAATGACATTTTCCTGTGATTTTTACAATCTTATGTGACCTCGACGTTGCATTTGTAGGATATTTGAAGTATTGAATAAACTTATGAATAAACCTCACAGGCTGCAACAAGAGGGAGAGTTCTCACATGTTTAAGTGACGGCTTCAGCTCCTCGTTTGAGACGTCCCCGCTCTTTCTTTGAGAAGTTAACGGACCCAAAACGGGCAAACTGTGAGGCCGTCAGGAGAAACTCGCATAGCAAATGTCTTGAAATGCAAAGTTACGGTTAGTTCTTTTAGCTATCTTTCTGGGTTTTTTTTTCCGACTGGAGGTCACATGGCCTGCAGGAGGTCACATGGCCTGGAGGAGGTCACATGGCCTGCAGGAGGTCACATGGCCTGCAGGAGGTCAGATGTCCTGGAGGAGGTCAGATGTCCTGGAGGAGGTCAGATGTCCTGGAGGAGGTCACATGGCCTGCAGGAGGTCAGATGTCCTGGAGGAGGTCAGATGTCCTGGAGGAGGTCACATGGCCTGCCGGAGGGTTTCCAGGCTCTTCTCGATGCTGTCGATCACCTCCACGGCGGCCTGCGGGATCCTGGTGCCGGGGCCGAAGATGGCGCACACGCCGCATTTGAACAAGAACTCGTAGTCCTGCAACACACACACACACACACACACACACACACACACACACACACACGGGGAAGGTGTGACATACGGTTTCATACGGACTCCATGTTAGAGAAAGACATGAGAAGAGAAGATCAAAAGCAACCAGGTAAGACGTAGTAATGAGGCTCCAGGTGATGGAGGACATCCATTAGGGGAACATGAAAACACACACACACACACACACACACACACACACACACACACACACACACAGCCCTAAGGCTCACTCAAAGAGATAAAATCCTGGAGAAAATGCCGCCCACGTTCTGAGAATGTTTTTCTTATTGAAGGCCAGACGCCGCCGCCGCCGCCGCCCCCCCCCTGTCCCCCCCCCCCCCCCCCTCTTCAGGAAGCCGTCCACAGGTCACTGACCTGCGGCGGGATGACGCCTCCGCAGATGACCAGGATGTCCGGCCGGTTGAGCGTCCGCAGTTCCTTGAGCAGCTCGGGCACGAGCGTCTTGTGGCCGGCGGCGAGCGTGCTGACGCCGACGCAGTGCACGTCGGCGTCCACCGCCTGCTGCGCCACCTCCAGCGGCGTCTGGCGACGGCAGAGGACGCACGAGATCAGCTCCACGGCAAATATGTGGAGTCGTCGTCACTGGAAAGGCCCGCGGTCGACTAATTACATCGTTTCAACCAGCCAGTAATGAATATAAGTCTCTGGTGAGTCGAGTGGCCTCCGAGCAGCTGTCATTAAATAGTCATTCAAAAACTCCCATCGCAAGTAAGACCAAACTAAGGGGAACACCGATCATTAAGAAGCGGCGTCGTCTCATTGGAGCAGACGGACGGACAGTGTTACGGTCTATTGAGCTTTAGGAGTAAATCAAAAATAGTCCTTCATTTAATACTACAACCACTAGATCCATTCACATTTTAGGGGTTCTTTTTTTTTTATTAAGAGTACCTGATATCTGACATATATATATATATATATATATATATATATATATATATATATATATATATATATATATATATATAAATATATATATATACACATATATATATATATATATATATATATATATATATATATATATATTTTGTGTGTAATACTTTATTTAACCAGATGAATCCTGGTCTTGTTTGTATTTCTTTAAAGAGTACCTGATATCTGACATATTTACAATATTCACACATATATATATATACACTTTTTTTTTTTAATACCTTATTTAACCAGAGGAATCCTTTTAAAGAATACCTGAGATCTGACATATTTACACAAACATATATATGTATATATATATATACATATATATATATATATATATATATATATATATATATCTATGTATATTTACACACACATATAATATATATATATATATATATATACACACATATTTATATACATATATATATATATGTGTATTTTTTATAAACTTTATTTAACCAGGGGAATCCTGATCTAGTTTGTATTTTAAAGAGTTCCTGAGCTCTGACATATTTACATATATTCACACATATACATGCATACATAAATACATGTTTGCATATAGATACATCTTCTTTTTTTACAGCTGACTGAAGAGCGTCAACGTTCTTTCCCTGACCTGAAACAGCGGCCCGATGTCCACGTCGAAGCCCAGGTCAGCGAACCCCGTGGCGATGACCTTGGCGCCCCGGTCGTGGCCGTCCTGCCCCATCTTGGCCACCAGGAGGCGAGGGTTCCTGCCCTCCAGCTTCTTGAACTCTGCAACTCTGGAACGTGGGAAGAAAATGAGCCGGCGCGTGGCGATCGTAGAGACGCCGACGAGACGCGTTTTGCTCCTCTACCTGTTGAGGGTCCCGAGGATCTCCTCGTGCTCCCCGAATTCGCTGCGGTACGCGCCGCTCACCATCCTGGTGCTGGCCTTGTGCTCGCCGAACACGATCTTCATGGCGTCGGTGATTTCACCGACCGAACATCTGGGAGAAAGAAAGAATGTAAACACTGTCAGCTGAGCGATGATGAACATGGAAAGATAATCCAGGGAAGTGGAGTTGTTCCATTTAATTAATGAACCCAAAGCAAAGCGCTTTATTTTGTCCTTTATCTGTTTCATTTAATTACGTCCGTGTCACCCGGGAGGAAGATGTTCCCTCGCCTCATTTTAATAACACGTTAAATTTATAGAGTGCTGCTCTCGACCACGACCTCGACTTCACACACAGAGCAGCAGTCCTGTGACTTTGAGGTCATTTGCAAGTCAATCATTATCTCCAAACCCTCATGCTGCTCAAGTTCGTGGAGATGGGAGGTGTGTGTGTGTGTGTGTGTGTGTGTGTGTGTGTGTTATCATATTGAGAGGCTTGAAGGTCTGACGGTAGATGTTGAAGTGCTGATAGATATCAGAGACTTGTGATGTTAATCTCTGCCTCTCATCTTGTGGTCTGTGATCGGTAAGTGTGTGGATGTGTGTGTGTGTGTGTGTGTGTGTGTGTGTGTATATTTCATGTATGCTGGCATCTGACATTTATTACATTACATTAGAAGTCATTTAGCTGACGCTTTTATGCAAAGCGACTTACAATCCTGTTACATTCATACACTGTAGACGCAGCTACAGGGAGCAACTCAGGGTTAAGTGTCTTGCTCAAGGACACATCGACTAGGGCGGGGATTGAACCTCCAACCCCATGATTGAAAGACGGGCCTGCTACCCACTGACCCACAGTCGCCCATTTATATTGCATGACAACATCTGTATCCAAATACGTGTAAACGTAGCTAAACTGAAGACTTCTAAAGTCTATGGATTACTACATGATGTGTTAAAAGAAACACACACACACACACACACACACACACACACACACACACACACACACACACACACACACACACACACACACACACACACACACACACACACACACACACACACACACACACACACACACACACACACACACACACACACACACCTCGCTCGTGCTGCATCCACAGCCAGGCCCAGGAGGTTGCCCTCCCCGGTCCGGGCACACTCCTCGATGGCCGCCAGGCATTTCTTCGCGGCCTCCGGGTCACGAGTCTCTCTCACCTGCAATGGAGACCGGAGAAGACCTCCCGTGAACACGGTGTTTATCCAGCTAACGTGGACACGGTGTTTATCCAGCTAACGTGGACACGGTGTTTATCCAGCTAACGTGGACACGGTGTTTATCCAGCTAACGTGGACACGGTGTTTATCCAGCTAACGTTGACACGGTGTTTATCCAGCTAACGTTGACACGGTGTTTATCCAGCTAACGTTGACACGGTGTTTATCCAGCTAACGTTGACGCGGTGTTTATCCAGCTAACGTTGACACGGTGTTTATCCAGCTAACGTTGACACGGTGTTTATCCAGCTAACGTTGACGCGGTGTTTATCCAGCTAACGTTGACGCGGTGTTTATCCAGCTAACGTTGACACAGTGTTTATCCAGCTAACGTGTTACTAATATAACATCAACATATGTGCTTGTGTGTGTGTGTTTGCGTGTGCGTTTGTGTGCGTGTGTGTGTGCTTGTGTGTGTGTGTGTGTGTGTGCGTGGGTGTGCTTGTGTGTGTGTGTGTATTCTTTAGACACATTTATGGCCCACGGACCTTTTTCAGCTTTTCTATCTGTTTCTGGCGCACCGCGGTGTTATCGATCGCCAGCACCTCCACCGTCTCCTCCTTTTCAAGGCGGTACTTGTTCACCCCGACAATGACCTCTGACCCTGAAGAGACACAAGGAGGGGGGGAGTAGGGGGGGGGGAGGTTACAGCTACGTGGAACAAACCTTCCTCCTCAGGGTGTTCTCTAAGGCAGTGGTTCTAATGAAGCCCTGACCAGTGTAAAGCATTTTGAGTTGAAAAAAAGATGCAACACGCAGCATTTTGTTTTATTTTAATATATAATATATACATTTCAGTTTATGAATTTACACTTATCTTTTATTGAATATTTCTTAAATAACTATTTTCCAAGGCGTTACATTTGTTTTAAACAGATCTCCCTTGAGCTCCATCACGTACCCCCATTTGAGAACCACTGATCTCAGGATCTATGAACTTTGAAGGCAAATATTTTTTACATAAATAAATACACGTGAGAGAAACCGTGGG
>CM070101.1:18119927-18202427 GCA_036178185.1 Liparis tanakae | reverse complement strand
CATTTATAATATGTGCATAATACAAATTAAGAAGGTATGAGCTTCATTACAGCTCTTTTTTTAGGAATATCAGCCAGAATATGGCAGACCTGTGTGATGAATCCATAACTAAATGATGTATACATGGGTACATGCGATATTTCAGTTTTTATTTGTCAATAAATGTGCAAAAATGTCTAAATTTCAGTTTTTTTCTGTCCAGATGGGGAGCCGAGAGAACATTAATGACAAATAAAATGAACTTCTTTGATTTCTAGCAAATGGCTGGAATCAAACAAAGAGTGAACGTTGTAAAAGGCGTCTGAATGCGAGATGCGAGTGTCCGGTACCTGGGGGCGAACTCGTCGATGGTCAGGCCCGCCTTCAGCCCGGTGCGGCAGTACTCCAGGCCGTTGGCGATGGTGTAGGCCACCTCCAGGATGGCGTCGGCTCCGGCCTCCTGCAGGTGGTAGCCGCTGATGGATATGGAGTTGAACTTGGGCATGTGCTGGTGACAGGAGAGAGGGAGAGAGAGAGTCGCTTGTTAAAGCCCCACTATGTAGTTTTCCCCTTGTAGCGCCCCCTTCAGGTATTTAACGTGTACTTCAGTGTGGTAAATACCCAGTTACGATAGATCAGGGTCTGAACCTCTGGCTCTGAGCCATATGTGGCTCTTCAGGTGACGCATATGGCTCTTTTGAGTTTGAGTTAAATAATAATCTCCTCCGCCCCCTGTAACTTTCTCTGTCCTCCAGATGACAGCAGCAGTAATGTCAGGTCCCTTTCTTAAAGACGTCTTTGTTCTTTAAACTAAAGGTCTGTTATTGGTCGTCTCCACAGCAGCATGTCTCTCTGTCTCTACGTGGCGTAGCGGAGACAATAAAAAGTCCCCTGTGAGGTGGACTGGACTATGTGACGCTGGTCATCATGACAGAAAGCAGGTCCAAGGACCGGGCGCTACAACATGGTACATGGTGGAGTTTTCTCCCCACAGACCCCGATGGGAGTCGGGGAGGAGACATCAACATATTAAAAGTCTTTGTAAAGGCACCATGTTTTCAAACTGTTATTTTAAGGTAGGAATTGTTAAATAGTGTTGATTTAAAACTGAGCTTGACGCGGCGCCGAGAGGCGGGTTACCTTGCAGGTGTAGGCGAAGATGTCGGCGATGGCGTGCATGGAGGGCTCCGGGGGGAAGATGTAGGTGTTGCGCACCATGAACTCCTTCAGGATGTCGTTCTGGATGGTGCCGGTGAGCTTGGCTTTGGGCACGCCTTGCTCCTCGCCGGTCACGATGAACATGGCCAGCACGGGGATGACCGCCCCGTTCATCGTCATGGAAACGGACATCTTCTCCAGCGGGATGTCGTCGAACAGCATCTTCATGTCTTCCACGGTGTCGATGGCGACCCCGGCCATGCCCACGTCGCCGTGGACCCGGGGGTTGTCCGAGTCGTAGCCGCGGTGCGTCGGCAGGTCGAACGCCACGGAGAGGCCCTGCTGACCGGCTGACGGGGGCAGAAGGTCAGGGGTCAGTGGCGGACCAATGGGCTCGCAGGAGTTCAAACCACATTTATATGACCACACGTTGTGAAATAAACATGTACAATGAGAACATGTCGTATTTAAACTAACAGTGAGAATTCCAAAGCATACAGTATATATATATATATATATATATATATATATATATATATATATATATATATATATATATATATATATATACTACCGTTCAAAAGTTTGGGGTCACATAGAAAAAAGAAGAAAGAAAAGCACTGTTTTTCAAATGAAAATTACATTAAATTAATCAGAAATACACTCTATAGTAATGTGGTAAATGACTATTTTGTTTTTAATGAAATCTCTACATCTCTACATCTACAGAGGTGTATAGAGGAGGCCCATCTCCAGTGGTACATTGTGTTATTGCCTTAGAAGACTAGCAGAGGGGTAGAACCCCCTTGAAACCCTTTTTTGTATTTTTTATAACTTTTATTTTTGCATTTTCCACAAACAGATTATTCCTTGACGCAGCTGAAAACAGTTATGCCGGTGAGAGAAGCTCTAAAACTGGCCTTCCTTTGAGCCACAATTTTGAAGAACAACATTAATATTTACAATGGAAATCATTATTTCTCACCTTGTCAATGTCTTGACTATATTTTATATTAATCTTGTATTCATTTAATAAATAAAAGTGTTTTCATGAAAACACAAAAGGTTCTCGGTGACCCCAAACATTTGAACGGTAGTGTATACCCTGATAATTAGACTTATGAGTATTACACATTCCAAGGACTTTTCCAAAACTTTTGGGATTGAATTTTTTTTTTAAAGGACTTTTCCAGGCCTGGAAAGAACTATTTAAAAAATGTCAGGACTTTTCCATATTTCTTCATGAAAAATGGAGATACAAGGAGTCAGAAAGAGATCAACAACAAACCGCCTGAAGGCACCGACAACACGAGGACTCATCTTGGGACGCGAAAATAATCAATGATTGGTTTCTATTCTCAACTATTTTGGATTGTGCCACCTCTAAAAGCTGAAGCGTGATGCGTATCCTCTCCGAGTGGAGATTTCACTGATGTATTATTTCACATGGTTCTATTGGTTGAGCCCGTCCCACCCCTCTGGATCGTGGTTTACGAGCTATTCATACACTCTGTCTTATGAATTGAATGTGTTGTAACTCTGTGATGATTCATTCTGGTCACATGACATCTATTCTTCCCTCCACCTGTAGAGGGATCCTCCTCTGTTCTCTCCTGAAGGGTTCTTCACTTTTTCCCCCAGTGAAAGGATTTTTCGATTAGTATTTTTTTCCTGATCGATGTGAAAGGTCAAAGGTCAAGGATGTCGTATGCGTACGGATTGTAAAGCCCTCTGAGGAGAATTTGTAATTTGTGATATTGGGCTATATAAAATAAACTGAATTGAATTTGATTAACAAGTATTTGTGGGCCTTGTAAGCTTGGCGACCGTTTGAAGGAGGTCAACATGATGCTTGAATCTAAACATGTAAACAACAACAATAACAACAACATCTACCTTTGATGTTATCTTTGTAGAACTTGTTGCTCTCCTCCACCGTGCTGAAGCCGGCATACTGCCTGATGGTCCACGGCCTGTTGGAGTACATGGTGGGATAGGGCCCCCTAGTGTAGGGAAACACTCCCGGTAACTCGTCCGGCCGGCCCTCCGAGTCCGCCCGCGAGTACACGGGCTTTATGTTGAGCCCCTCGGGCGTGCGCCAGATCAGATTCTCCGGGTTCTTCCCCTTCAGCTGCTTCTTAGCCAGACTCGCCCACTCCGGGTGGAGCTCGCTCGCGTCCCGGCGCGGCGCGGACGTGTGGATCATCGGAGAGCGGCTCGCAGCGCAGACGGAGGCTCTCGCCAGGCGCCGGGCGGCCATCGCTGCTGCGCGCGACCTCTGTGCGGTCAGCATGCTTCAAGGTCGACTCTACCAGACGCACATGGATCGACCTGAGGGAGGCAACGGCAGACAGATTGGAGGCGGGGAATATTGTGATGTGGCAGGAGTCAAACTTGAGTCTGTGTGGGAGGTGCTGAGGAAACAGACTATGCCTCTCAGCCCCTGAACGCCACACTGAGGTCAGGAGGTCATTTCTACCTGAGGCCATCACACTATATGACTACTTACAACAATAATAGTAGCCACACCATGTGTCATATTAGTGGCATTTCATGAGCATTATTATTGACAATATCTCTCTCAATTTCATCCAAAACATTACTTTTCTATTCCACTTTCCTTGAGGCACATACTTTGTGTTTTGACTCTTTTACTTCACCTGTTTGTGTTGTACTTTACTCTTATATCTATTGTTTTCTATTTTGCAATAGCATCAGCACACAGACTTAACACTAATTCATCCTATTTCAACAGATATGGAGATAATGTTAATGCAAACCCTTTAAAAAATATGCCAGGTTAAAGTTGCTTCGCTAAGGGCAAAAAACAGTGCTCCAAATATGATAATTGATAAGTTATCAACAGGGTTCTTACATATGTTGACCGATGGATTTCCAGGACTTTTCCAGGACTTCAAACCAAATTTCCATGACCAAATTGAAATCAATACGCAATATTTTTTTAAATGTTGCGTATTGAAAGCGTACTCCAGCTTATATTTTGAGGATCTTTCTTTAAAAAACGTATTAATTATTTCAAACTCGGCGTAAATGAACATGTGATTATAACAAATGTCCGGGACTTTTCCCAAACTTTTATGATTTAACCCTTTTATGATCCACCTAGCAAGGTGTCTTATTAACAGTGGGACGTGTTTGTGTCATCTCATGCAGGTGACTTGTTGAGGTGAGTGAGTGCCCTTCAGGGACAACAAAACAAAATCGTAAATCGACGTTTCAGAAATAAAAACAAAAGGTTTTGCTAGTAGTCCAATGACATTTACACTATTATACAAACCGGACACGTATTTATCTCCTCGGTGAGTTAGTCAGTCGGTCACGTGTGGGAATAACTAGAGCAGTTTTTTAGGGATGTGTGACGTAACTTATAACTTAGACGCAGAGCAGATGACAGCGTCAACGGCTAGTTAGCTTAGCTTTAAGCAGCCGAACTAGTCATACATCTTATTTTTATAAAGATAAAACGCGTTTATTTATTATATCTTCAAGAGAAGTACAACAGAAGACACAAACGTGCATGTTAATGATCACGTAACGTAAGATGTAACCGTTAGTTGAGCTAGCTAGTTAGCTGTTGAAGTTAGCTCGCGCTATCGAGCGTTTAAAGCAGCTAAATGGATCCAACATAAGACGCTTTAGAGGTGATTATCGTTCACTGCGCAGACTTTAACTTATCGTAGTATCATTTCCTGACCTTGCCTGTCTGTTGTGCTTTTTCCCGAGTGGCGAACAGGCGTGTGTCCGTCCGTCCAATGACGCTTCACAACATGCCCGGGGAGCCAATAGCCGGCGAGGAGGTGAACTTTGACCCCTGACACCGGAAGTAGATCCCCCAAAACAAGATCGTTGAACTGCAGAGATGAGCGACGAAGAAATACGTGCACATAAATAGAGACATAAATAAATGTAGAAATCTATTTATTTAATGATGTTCTGTTGAGTTATAATTTATATTTATTAATTTCTGTATTTATTTATACATTTATTCTTGTATTTATTTATTTAAACAATTATTGAAGCATTTATTTATTTATTCCAATATTTATTCATGCATTTATTTATTTATACTTAAGTCATTTTAAGTCCTCCATACACTGGGAGATAGATAGATATATACTTTATTAATCCCCAAGGGGAAATTTGTCAATAATAGCAGTAATGTTATTTCAAATGACGTAATCGTGTTATTTTAAATGACGTAATCGTGGTTACGTCTGTTTATTGCATTTACTTTGCAGGACGGATTCTAGTCACATATATACTTCATTATTAATGCAACAAATACAGACTTCGCTGGTGTGTATATAGATATAACCTGCCACTAGGCGGCGCTGTTGCAGCAGCTGTAACTTTCTTCTATTATCACTTCTTCCCTTCCTCTCAAATCACACACACGGGACACAGACTGCTAAACATAAAACATGCCGTTTTTATTCAAGAGTTGGTCAATCCATAGTACAGGTCAGTACAGGATTGGGTTGTATTGTACAGGGTACACTTGCAGTGAATGTTTATGGAGGGATATAAAATATATATATACTACAAGTAGCAACGTCATTCAGAGCATCCAGCAGGTCAGACCTTTATCAAAGTGGCAATGCAGACAGTGGTTTATAATGCCCGGTTAAGACTCGGAGCAGAAGTAGTCATGATGTACCTTTCCTCTGCTGTTGAAGCTGTTAAGGCAGTATATGATTCTGATTGCAATGTAGTACGGCTTTTCATCAGATGACCGATTTTATTTTCTCCCTCGTGGTTCCACAAAATGTACTTTAAACTTCAAATGAAAGTAAACTAAATACAGGATTCTTACACATTTTGATCGATGGATTTCCAGGACTTTTCCATGACTTTTAACCAAATGTCCTCGACCAAACTGACATCTCGCTATAAACATGAACATGTTGCGTAATGAGAGCGTACACCGGCTTATATTTTGAGCGTCTTTCTTTAAAAAACATATTAATTATTTCAAACTCGGCGTAAATGATGTCATTGTAACACATTTCCATGACTTTTCCCAAACATTTCTGATTACATTTTTTTCCATGACTTTTCCAGGCCTGGACATGACCATTTTAAAATCCCATGCCTTTTCCAGGTTTTCCATGACCGTACGAACCCTGTAAATAGCATCTCTAACAACCGAGGAAACCGAACGTCGGCGTGAAATATTTCCGTGCAGGATCTATTGTGAAAAGATGGCGACGGAGCGGCAGCGGGTCAAGGCCTCGACCGGGCCTCACGTCGAGTCACTCCAGCTTGAGCAGTTCCACGTCGAAGATGAGGGTGGCGTTGGGGGGGATGACCCCGGGGTGGCCCGTCGCGCCGTAAGCCATGTCTGGCGTGCAGGTGATCTTCGCCCTCTGGCCCAGGCTCATCTGAGAGCGGAAACAACGAGAACACGACTGAGATCACAGCCCAGGTTTAATTACAGGTCAACACATCTGCTTAGGGAAAGAAATCATGCAACCATCGTCATCATCGCTGTCGGAGCTGTTTATTTTGACATTTGTATTTAGTTTTATTGTAGAGTAAGACTGATTATTACCTTCGCATTAGAAATGCTGAAGGTCATGTTTTGATCGCCGTGCATTTGTATGCGTGGTGCGTGTTGTTCACATAAGTAAAAAAGTATTAAACCGAATCGCATGAAATGTGGTGGGATGATTGGTTATTATCCGGGGACCATTTGTTTAGATTTTGGGATCGATCGGGTCAAAGGTCAAGGTCATGAAAAGGTAAAGATCTTCTTTTTACCATAGCACGGTCAATTGCTATCCAATTGTCATGCAACTAATGCCAACATTTTCATAATTCAATGCTCAATCTTGTGATATGCAAAGGTATGCGCTCTACCGAGTGCCCGTACTTGTTTTATTGTAGAATAAAACCGATTCATTACCTTCGCATTGGAGAATGTGGAAGGTTATGTTTTGATCGTTGTGTATTATGTATTTATTTATGTATTTTTGTATATGCGTGTTATTCGCATAAGTCAAAAGGTATTAAACCGAATCGCATGAAATTTGGTGGGATGTTTGTTTATTATCCGGGGAACATTTTGTTAGATTTTGGGATCGATCGGGTCAAAGGTCAAGGTCAAGGTCATGAAAAAGTACCAAAGAAGTAGCTGCGACGAAGGTATGCGCTCTACCGAGTGCCCGTTCTAGTTTAGGATATATTCTGATATGTTAGAGTTGTTTCTCATGATAGTTGTAGTTTAGTTTGATACATTATGATTTTTGTTTAAATATATTTAGTTTTAGGTTCTCTGATTGCGTGACACTGGGCACCTGTGGTTACATGTCGTGGGTAGGCACCGGACCAGCATGCACCGGGGCGCCGATGGTTCAACCAGCAGAGAGGCAGTGTCAGCATTTTGTTTGTTCTTGTTTGTTAAGAAATAAATCATCAGAATAATAACACACAGGAATTGACATTACTTTCTTTTTGGCTGCGTCAACTCCGAACCCCCCACGGTGCGTCAGTGGCAATTTGATTTATAGTTTTATTTGATTTCTGAAGACTACGACCGTCTTTATTAAAAAACAAATGTCCACATGGAAATGCAACGTCAAGCTGTTTTTCTCTTCTTCTTGTGCAGATGGCATTTAAACCCAGACGATGACAAATATGGAAACAATAATATTAAGAAAAGGCTGATTTTGGTCGTTTCTGACATTAAAGTGTTACTCCAACACAGAAAGTGTGTTTTATATAAAGTACCACTTTAAAAACATGCCTCCACTCCCTTCAGCAGTTTAATGTACACACCCAGAACACTAGTCAAAACCATTCAAAGACGTTGCACCTTATGACTGTAATATTACAGAGAAACACACCTAAGAACACATTCCTAACTGGTTGGTGTGACCCCTTTAAAACCACCAATATGATGATGAATACCTGTCCTTCTACAGGGATGCCCACGCAGCTCCTCTCCTACCTGTGCTACGCCCTCCTCCCAGCCCTTGATGACCTCGCTCCGCCCGATCTTGAACTTAAAAGGCTTGTTCCGGTCCCTCGAGGAGTCAAACTTCTTCCCGTTCTGCAGCATACCTGATGCAAAAGAGAAGAGGGAAAATACTTTGGCAAAAGTTGAGGTCAATTAAAAGACAGAGCCCCAGAGCTCTTTTCAAACATCTGCGTAGTGAAGCGCTCTTATGACCCAGACTGTGCAGAAAAGCCCCTAATGCATTGTGGGCTTTCAACACAGCGGGACGCCGGATCAATGCACGCCCTTTTCCTCCGCTGCTAATGTTTCGGGAAAGAGGCAATTTAAGATAAAGAAGGGAAGAAAGTCCGTCTGGCTCCAGTCTGAGGATTTATTCTGGCGGGTGTGTGTGTGTGTGTGTGTGTGTGGGGGGGGGGGGGGTTATAAAGCATCTTGGGTCTGTTTCAATTACGCAAATGAACAAAGGGAATGTGAATCAGGAAGCATCGGCCTGGTTTAGTGGATTATTTTTAAAGTTAACTAGGCCACTGGCCTGTATCTAGACCACAGGGAGGTCATAACAGGCGGAGCGGTTCCTTCAGATAATAACAGGGGGAGAGAGAGAGAGAGAGAGAGAGAGAGAGAGAGAGAGAGAGAACTTATGCAGTCTCCATTGAGGGAGTCAGAGCTGCCAATGGCCAATCTGATGCCGTTATTTAAATAAATAAGAAATCAGTTACCAGGTCACATCTCTGGATCCATTCATTCATTTTATTATCCTAGGAGAGCAACGCTCAAGGAGAGCTGACCCCCCCCCCACACACACACACACACACACACACACACACACACACACACACGCCTAAACTTAGTAGGCCCATCATTTCCAAGTATCCCGGCGGGCCGAGGAGTCATCGAGTGCACCGGGGCACCGAGTGCAGCGGCGAGGCCGACCAGCTCGCCGGCTTCAGTCTCGCGGCCACGCCGGGGAACCTTCATCATGACGGTACCAACAAAAACAAGAAGCAGCTGATAACCTGTCTGCAGGCTGCAGGCTGCAGACAGGTTATCAGCTGCAGGGACACACCGGCAACCGGCTGAAACCAGTTTGAGAGAGAGGGAGACCCCCCCCCGCGCCTGGTATGCAACGTTCTGAGCTACTTCCAGCTCTGGCTGCAGGATATATAAAGACGGCGTGACAGGTGCACGTTGCAGGAGAAGCAAAACTACAAAAAAACGTCAGAAAATACTCCTGTGGCATCCTGTTAGAGAACTCTTTGGCCAGCTATGGGGGGCTGGTGGTGGTGCTGGTGGTGTTAGGGGGGGGGGGTCTCTGCAATAATATAAAGCCCGGCCCGACCCTTCCTGAGCCCGACTCCCACGCTCTCTCCTCATAAAAAAATTTTTTTTTCTCTTTGGATCTGCACCAAAAAGAGAAAAGAGATCGGTGGCGCTCTCAGGGGTGGGGTTATTTTTACCCAGTTGACTGTATCCTGTCTCCCCCTCCCCCCCCCCTTCCCCCATCTCCCCCCTGTCTAGGACGGGTGCCAGCGCCCGAGTGTGGATGAACCGGGCTGCGTGTAAAGCCATCTGTCTGCGACCCTCAGCGTGTCGCGGCGGCGTGTGATGTGCTGTTAGCCGTTTCTTCAGCTTAGGAAAACTAAAAGGATAATTAGCCTGAAAGTTATTAAGTCACCGGGTAATCCCACCGCTTTGAAGAAGGGCCCCGAGCCGGTTCCACCGGGTACCACGAGCTGTGGGGTTCTTTGTGAGGCTAAAGGGGGCCGATAGGAACACACACACACACACACACGCGCAGCAGGAGCCCTGGGGGCTCAGCTCCAGCACGTTTGGTGGCGATGCCCCGGAGCTCAAACATGGTCAGGGAACATGTCCACATTTAGGCATGACATCACGGGCAGGAGGCCTCCAGGCCGCTGATCCTCACGGCAAACGCTGAGCCCACAGGCCTGTCCCTGTCCTTCAGACGGCGGGCTGGGGCTGCTTCACGTGTGTGTGTGTGTGTGTGTGTGTTTGAAATCACAAAGGTGGGTAGCAAGCGTGAGAGGCTCCTCCTTTGTTTCTGGATAGCTGGCCGTACGACCAACTACAGTTTCTAAAAACACAAACCTACACACACCATCTCACAAACATGCACACACACCATCTCTAACATCTTGCTAAGAAAACACTAAATTCAAAACCATATGAAGTCTTTTAACTCGTTTTGTGTGTGTCTTGACCAGGCGGCCACTTAAAGCCCCACTATGTAACTTTTCCACCTTAAAATAACAGCTTGAAAAAAATGTACTTTTAATATGTTGATTTGCTCCTCCGCCATCGGGGGTCTGTGGGCTGAAAACCGCTGAATGTAAGATGTTGGGACCGGCCCGGTACTTCCGGCGGATGTACGTCAACTTGCTGTCTGGCAGTGATTACGCAACGTCTTATAGTGCCAGTCCACGCTCGCAGGTGACTTCTTATTTGTCCCGCTACGCGACGCGTACAGACAGAGTGACATGCCGCGGCTGAACGGCTCGCTGCGGCTGCCGAGACGGCTGCTGGCAGCTCGCATCCGATCAGCTGTTCGATCAGCTGTGAGTCAGCCATATATGGCTCGAGAGCCAGACGTTAAATACCTGAAGGGGGCGCTACAGGGGAAAAGTTACATAGTGTCACTTTAAGTATATGCTTCATGTGTTAAAGCTGTATTCTCTCCACTGACAACCAGGGGGCGACTCCTATGGTTGTATAGAAGTCGATGCTTCATGTGTTAAAGCTGCATTCTCTCCATTGACCACCAGGGGGCGACTCCTCTGGTTGTATAGAAGTCGATGCTTCATGTGTTAACGCTGTATTCTCTCCACTGACAACCAGGGGGAGACTCCTCTGGTTGTATAGAAGTCGATGCTTCATGTGTTAAAGCTGCATTCTCTCCATTGACCACCAGGGGGCGACTCCTCTGGTTGTATAGAAGTCGATGCTTCATGTGTTAAAGCTGCATTCTCTCCATTGACCACCAGGGGGCGACTCCTCTGGTTGTATAGAAGTCGATGCTTCATGTGTTAAAGCTGTATTCTCTCCACTGACAACCAGGGGGAGACTCCTCTGGTTGTATAGAAGTCGATGCTTCATGTGTTAAAGCTGCATTCTCTCCACTGACAACCAGGGGGAGACTCCTCTGGTTGTATAGAAGTCGATGCTTCATGTGTTAAAGCTGTATTCTCTCCACTGACAACCAGGGGGAGACTCCTCTGGTTGTATAGAAGTCGATGCTTCATGTGTTAAAGCTGCATTCTCTCCACTGACCACCAGGGGGCTAATCCTCTGGTTGTATAGAAGTCGATGCTTCATGTGTTAAAGCTGCATTCTCTCCACTGACCACCTGGGGGCTAATCCTCTGGTTGTATAGAAGTCTATGCTTCATGTGTTAAAGCTGAATTCTCTCTCCTGGCCACCAGGGGGTGACTCCTCTGGTTGTATAGAATTCTCTATAGTGACTCTACTTCTCTTGATGTATCCCCTCAGTAAACATGTAAAGATGACTTTATGTCTCAGTCTCTAGTTTCAAGTCTTCTTCTATACAGCGTGACATTTATTGTTTGTCTGTTGAATACAAAACAACGTCTTCTCGTCATCGTGTGACGAGCGACTCGCTTACAGGTGCAACATGCCTCACTGTGAGGTGCATACACGACTTATTATAACACAAACGCTCTAATCTTCTCCAACAAGACCACATTCTTCTACTAATCTCTTTCCGTTCAACACTAAAGCATTAAACACACACACACACACACACAGCTCTTTCTTTCAAAGGCCCAAAGGAGAACAACGTTTTCTCAACAATGCAACATTTGTTGACCGTCAAGTTAAAAAAAAAGTGGGAAATCCTTCTATTAAAACTGAGATACTACGAGAGAGAAAGTGAAGCCAAATCATCAGATAACAACAACAACCACGCACACCCATTTTAAAGTGACAGGCGGGATCGGGGGGGGAAACAGACACACAAACACACACACAGTAAAACACAATTCTCACATACTGTCAAAACACAGTTCACCACAGAGTTGATGCCGGGGGAGCTTTATAGCCGTGTAATAACCGATACCCAGACAGACTGAAGCGTGTTTACTTTCCGTCTGACCCAGTTGTCTGGGTCGCCGACCCCGGGGCCAGACAATAAACCCGTTCCTTTTTGTTTTCACCAAAAACGTCTCAGCTGCCCCGCCTCAAATAATTGGCCAATCTGACAGGAGACAAAAAACAGGGGAGGGGGGGGGGAGAGTATGTGCATGTGTGTGTGTGTGTGTGTGTGTGTGTGTGTGTGTGTGTGTGTGTGTGTGTGTATATTCTATACGTGCAAGTTGCAACAGTCTCTAAAATGGCATTGACACCGTGAGACACCCAAATTCCTCCCAACAAAACAAAAGGGGGAGGAAAAAAAAGAAGAGATATTTTCTGGGTGGGGTGGCTGCTGCACCCTGTATCCTAACTATGAACACTATAGACAGCACACACACACACACACACACACACACATACACACACAAACGCACACACACACACACACACACAAACGCACACACACACAGGTGCATACATGTCTTGCAGACTGTGCACGTTAGAGAGAGATGGGCTGCACACTGAGCCGTGCAGCTCTCCAGGCAACTGAAATTAAATGTAATAACTGTAAAAAAAAAAAAAAGAAGAAAAAAAACAGGAAAAACACGCAAACAGAACCAATTTCCTCCCTCAAAAAGGAGGAAATGAAGAAGAAGAAAAAGCTGGATTCCAACATTGCCGAAAACAAAGCAAGGGGTCCGTTACCTATGTAATGCACAACACATGCCTGGCCCTTCTTCGGAAATGTTCTTCCTGTTGACAAGAGAGAGAGAGAGAGAGAGAGAGAGAGAATAAGTGTTATTGGGTCATCTCACACTGTAACTTCTTGCAGGTGAACAATGGCACACTTGTTAAAGATGAGGCTTGTGCACATGTAGGGAAACTTCAGCTTGGAGCCTTCTTATTCCTCTTCCAGGGCAAGGGACTATCTATGTATCAGTAACACCAAGTGTCTATAATATTATTAAAAAATGTTTTTTAATTTAATTTAATTTTACACTGCAGTGGTGTATTTGCATATATATAATTTTATTTTGTATTTTATATTTCACTTATGCACAGTCACTGTTTCTTTCTTATATTTATATCTTATTCTCGTGTGTTTAGTTTATTGGTGCTACTGTGTCGACACATTACCCCCTGGGGATTAATAAAGTATATTTCTATTTTATTCTATTCTATTAACGTTATAACTAGCATCTGCCTGTCTAACGGCTAAAATACACTTTATATATTTATCTAAATGATGTAGATATTTGACAATATTTGGAGCCCCCCGCCTCCACGACCCCCCACCCAACACGTCGGGAAACCCACCCCCGCATTAACCCACACAAGCGGATCCATCCACTCACCATCACCGGGGGATATCGTCTCCACTTCCACGCCCATGGTGGTGCTGCGCTGCTTCAATAATCAGCTCCGGAACATGTACAAAGAAATAGGCTTTAAAAATAATTAAAAATAATAAAGCAATAAGCCGATGTCGTCCGTGAAGCAGCTCGAGCTGCGCGGCTGTGTGATCGGTGGGAACCACGAACTGGACCGACCGCCGCCTCTGACCAGATGAACCATCTAACGCGACGGCGTCCAGATCCTCAACTGCCGCTTTGCGTCACACGTCAACCGCCCTCTCGCGTAATTTAATTTAATTACATTTTACTTTTTTTTTTCATTTTGGGGTGAGCCCACGTTATGTTATTTATTATAGTAAACGTTTATTGTGTCTGTTGAAGCTGGACAAAATGCGTAAAATAATATATATGTTTAGACGTTATGACGAAACTACATATCCCAGAATGCACCGAGAACGGCAGGGAGTTTTGCTTCCGAGTCAACTATGAAACGCTCATTTCAGGCACATTTTAACCGGTAAAACACGTGATTTAACAGACTCGCTTTTAGTTCTTCAGACGGATTCAGCGTGAGATGGTTTCGGGTTTATAAGGTATGTGTAAATATTTACCCCAATGATTAGCTACAACGTTAGTTTGATAAGCTAATGCTAAAGGTAAACATTAGCATAAGTTAGCTAAATAACTTTTCCAGATATTTCCAGTTGAGTGAATTGGAAAACCTCTGCGTCTCTTAATGATACGTTTATCTCCTCAGACCAATGTAATGTGTATTGTGTAAACGCTGTTATTCTCTAAAGCCTCTACATACAGTCATTTTCTGATTTAGTGACATACTCAAATTAATGAGCTTCAGTATTGACATGTGCCACCTGTGAATATATTTAGTTCATGCACATGTCTTTAAAAATATTTGCTTTATTGTGCATGTGATGCATTCTCTATTTCGATGTGTGTGTGTGTGTGTATGTGTGTGTGTGGGGACGACGACGACGACCTAGTGGCAGTTTTCACACATATTATTATTAATACCCTGAGGTCCTGACAGGATGGTATTGTCAATGCTCTAAGGTCCTGACAGGATAGTATTGTTAATACCCTAAGGTCCTGACAGGATAGTATTGGTAATGCCCTGAGGTCCTGACAGGATAGTATTGGTAATGCCCTGAGGTCCTGACAGGATAGTATTGGTAATGCCCTGAGGTCCTGACAGGATAGTATTGGTAATGCCCTGAGGTCCTGACAGGATAGTATTGGTAATGCCCTGAGGTCCTGACAGGATAGTATTGGTAATGCCCTGAGGTCCTGACAGGATCGGTGGGTTGTGTTAATTTGACCGTAAGCAGCTAGAGTGTTCGTCACCACTGGCCCGGCTCAGGCTGAGGGGATTACGGCTTGAAGGAGACACGAGAGGCTTCTGCTCTTCTTAATCTGCAAAGGCATCGAGGCGACGGCAACAAGAGCCGCGCTAGTGCGGGACCCAGTCGGACCGGAGAGGTCTCCGGCACCAACGTCAACTCCCTGAGTCACGCAGAAGATTACAAAATATAACATTTGTTCCTCTGTTTTTGTGCTCAGCGCCGTCACACATGCCGGGATGGACCTGGGCAAAGCCAAGCTGCTCCGGACGGGCCTCAACGCGCTGCACCGGGCCGTCCACCCCGTGCACGGCATCGCCTGGACGGACGGCCGGCAGGTGTGCCTCACCTCGCTCTTCCTGGTGGGCGGCGAGGCCAACTTCGGGGACACCAACGTCATCGGGCAGTTCGACCACGTGCTCGGCCTCTCCTGGGGCCCGGCGTGCGGCCCGGGCGCCCCGGCGCTGCTCGCCGTGCAGCACAAGAGGCACGTGACGGTGTGGCAGCTGCAGCTCAGCGCGCTGGAGCAGAACAAGCTGCTGTGCACCCAGACCTGCGAGACGAGCGAGCCCCTCCCCCTCCTGCCCCAGGGCTGCGTCTGGCACCCCAAGCTGGACGTCCTGGCGGTGCTGACCAAGAAGGACGCCTCGCTGCTCTTCTCGGTGCGCGTGGACAGCCGGAGGGTCCGGGCGGACGTGCGGGGGGGCGGGCCGATCCACTGCGCCTGCTGGACGAAGGACGGCGCCCGCCTGGTGGTGGCCGTGGGGAGCGCCCTGCACTCGTACATCTGGGACGACGCCCGCAAGAGCCTGGCGGCCTGCGCCTTCTGCCCCGTGTTCGACGTGGGCGGCTACGTCTGCGCCATCGAGGCCACGGGGGGGGCGCAGGTCGCCGTGGCGACGGAGCTGCCCCTGGACAAACTCTGCGGGCTGAACGCCGGCACGGCGTTCGACGTGGCGTCGGAGCCCGAGTCCCCGTCGGAGGAAGACGACGCCCTGGACTCGCGGCGGAGGTCCTTCGACTCGGAGAGCGCCTACGCCCCCGGCTCGGGCGCCGTGGACCTCACGCACCTGCTGGCGAGGCACCGGCGCTCCGACCCCAGCCCGCTGCTGCTCCTGCGGCGCCGCGACACGCTGACGGGCTCGGGCCAGGACGCGTCGCACCTCATCCTGGTCACCTACGAGCGCAAGGTCACCACCAGCCGCAAGGTCAGCATCCCCGGCATCCTGGTGCCGGACGTGGTGGCGTTCGACCCGCGCGGCGCCACGGTGGCGGTGGCGTCCAACAGCTGCGGCATGGTGCTGGTGTACCGCATCACGGCGTCCGGCGTGCCCAACGTGCAGCAGATCTCGCTGGCGGCGGGCGAGCGGCCCAAAGGCGTCTGCTTCCTCACCGACCGGCTGCTGCTGCTGATGGCGGGCCGGCAGAAGGCCAACGACGCCGCCTTCCTGCCGGCGTCCAACACGGACAAGTACGTCCTGCGGCTGGTCGCCAAGGAGCTGATGCCCGACGGAGACGCGGCGCCGCCCGCGCCCGCGCCCGGCGACCGCTTCGCCTCAGCGGCGCTTCCGGAGCTCCGACGCAGCGAGCGCGAGCGCCGGCGATCAGGACCTGGTGTTGCAGGCGAAGCGCCGTCGCTCCCGCCGCGCGCCAACAGCGCCGCCTGGTGGAGGAGCTGAGGAGCGGCGAGCCCAGCCCCGTGGCCAGCTCCGTGGACTTCTTCGAGCGGGCGCCGTCCGCCGCCTCCTCCTCCGTCACGGTGGAGAGCTTCGACACGGACCACGTCCTCCGCATGAGCTGCCTGGCGGCGGCGAACCGCAGCGGCGGCGCCCGCTGCCCCACGCCACGGCGGCGGGCGGCCCCAGGCGGAAGCGGGCGGCGGCGCGGCGGCGGCGGCGCCGGCGGCGCCGGGCCAGCAGCACGCCAGGGAGCGCGGGCTGGAGCAGCTGGTGCTCAACATGGAGCGTCTGTTCTCGCGCTTCTCCGACGTGCAGCAGTGCCTCGCCGACATCCGAGATTACAACCAGAACGGCAGGAAGGCCCCGAGCGGATACCCGGGCGCCGCCGAGCCGCCGTACGTCAACGTCACCTGTCAGGTACGGCGGGCGGGGCTGCAGGGAGGAACGGCTTCCCAGGAAAACCTGGGAAAGTCACGGAATTTTGAATTGGTCATTTCCAGGCCTGGAAAAGTCATGGAAGAAAACTTAAATCATAAAAGTTTGGGAAAAGTCACGGAAAGTTGTTGTGATCACATGTTCATTCACGCCGAGTTTGAAATAATTAATATGTTTTTTAAAGAAAGACGCTCAAAATATAAACGTACGCTCTCAATACGCAACATTTTCTAAAATGTTCATGATTTTACCGAGATTTCAGTTTGGTGATGGACATTTGGTTTGAAGTGGAAATCCACCGGTCAACATGTGTAGGAACCCTGAGGTTCCTCCTCTGAAGGAGACATGGAGCGGTCTAACGTGATGATGTCACTCGGTAGGATCAGATACAGGGAGGGGATTTTAATAATTATATTTTTTAGGTAGCAGTTTTTTTTTTCGCCCACTGACTTCATCCAGAAGCATTTAAAAATCAATTAGGGGCAGCTTTTGAAACTTGTGAAATAACTTTAATTTAACCTTTATTCAAAAATAATAAATATACTTGTTTAGGCTTACAGGATATGAGCAATTATTTTTAATATTGCAATAATAGGAAATAATAAGACTATTAAGCAGTAATCTACAGATTTAAAGTTTTTTCTGAGATTTTTTTTTAACACAAAAAACAGACAAAAAAACGTAAATCAAAAAATCATATTACATTTTATTCTTATTTCTTCGTGGTTATTTATTGTTATTCGATTTTTTTAAACGACTATTACCAATTATAACTTATTTCTTTGTTTTTTTATAATTTTAAATGATTTAGATTTTTTCTGTTTGTCTACCTATAGGAAGTACAGATAACACAAACAATATGCTATTACATCATAATTATGAGAGGAGGTTATGGGGCATTTGTGGCTCTCTTGGGGACATCAGGGGCAGTTTGGCCCTTTGCCCTTTGCCCCGGTGTTTCTGAGGCCGGGTGGGTCAGAAGGCGAGGACTGACTGGACCCGCTTGTGTATTCTCCTCCTCCTCCTCCTCCTCCTCCTCCTCCTCCGTGCAGAAGCAGCTGTCGGAGAACGTGTTCATCGACGAGCGCAGGCCGGTGCTGCTGTGCGACGGGAAGCTGTGTCTGAGCGTCCTTCAGGAACTCTTCAGCCTCACGATTGTGGAGATGATGTATGGTATGTGCGCCATCGTTTCTTATTTAAATGAAGCTTTTTCGGGGCGGTAATCCACTTTTCTGTCTTTTCTTCGTCGTGCATGGAGACGTCCCGGTAGACGATCACGGCGTCTACATTGATAATAACAAACGGATACCAAGTCACACTTTTAAATGTATATAAATCAAACATTGCTGATTATAGTCGCTGGGAATGTTCATCATGTTCTTTCTTTGTAATTTCGCATGACACCGTTTTCTTTGTTTGGCACTTTTCCTTTATTTAAATAACCCGCTAGTATAGAAAATATAATATATATGTATATACAAATATTTATTTTAATTTTAAATTTATTTATTATAGTTTATTTTATATATATATATTAATATTATATATATATATATTAATATATATATATATACTAATACACACATATATATATATATGTAAATATTATATATATATGTATATATTAATATATAATTATATACATTATATATATGTATTAATATACATATATATACATATATATGTATATATTAATATATAATTATATATATGTATTAATATATATACTAATAAATATATATATATATATATATATTAATGTATATATAAATATTATTTTATATATTATTATATATGTATATATTAATAAATATATATTAATATATACATATATCGTTATCGAGATATGAAATGCATCATATGTCCTTTTTTAAAGCACTAAATGCAAAATCTGAAGCATAGTGATTGACATATATTTTTTTGCCTTAAAGTTTCCCCTTCAGGATGCATTTTAATGGATAAATAATCTCTCGTATCGCCCCGTAGAATCTTAAACGACCCCGTTCCAGCGCCGTTGCCCCGTCGCCGTGCGTTACGCTATAATTGGACGTGATCTAAAAAGCCGAGGTCGGATTACGAGGTTTAAGACCAAAGCAGCTTACTCCCTTTTAATGAGCGCAGGGTTTCGCTGCTGCAGCAACACACACACAAACACACACACACACACGGCAGCAAGCAACACACACCTCAAACTACATGTTTTCGTTGACCTCCTGCGACCTCCTCCAGGTCCGCTGTGGGTGGTGCTCGTGGCCGACGGAGACGGCTTCGTGCCCCTGGCGTTCAAGCCCAAAGAGGAGCTCACGCTGCGCAACGGGAAGAGGAAAAACACCCTGCGGACCCCCGGGAGCCCGGAGACCCCCGTCCCGTCCAGTCCGGGTCGCGGCCAGAGCCCCAGCGTGCCCGCAGAGTTCTCCACATAGCGCCACGCCACGCCAGACGTTCCCCCCCCCGCTCAAACGTCTGGATTCTCACCTTTTGTGCTGTCGTTCATCACTCAAACGAATGCGTGGCTCGCAGGTTCGATTCCACATCGCCGGCAACACTCTGGGTCGTGTAAAATAATATACAGAATGTTCATATGACTGCAGTTGAAGCACTTTTTTCTTCCACGTTTGAGATGCCACCAAGTTCAGTGACACATCTGACCACTAGAGGGAGCCAAACTCAACAGAAACGTCCCTTCATTTCAATAAAGTGTCAAACAGACGAAATACCTGTGAACGTACGTTTTATATATATATATATATATATATATATATATATTTTTTTTTTAATATTATTTATGTGTAAATATATTATAAATATATGTATGTATAATATATAAATTTGATATATATTTATATAATATATATAAATATGATATATATATAATATACATTTTTATATATATATGTATAAATATATTTTATGTTTGGAATATAATATATATTTCATATATTATATATATTTTGTTAGCGTTTATATATTAAATACGCATAACTAGTGTGCACTCCTTTTTGTGTGTCGTTTTCTTTCCTCGGGCGATGAAACACAACGCCCACGTTTATTTATTCTACAATGTTTATTCATCAGCCCTCAATATTCACAAATCATAAATAAATAACAAAGTTGTGGAGCTAAAAACACGGCAAATATATAGTATACATTCATTTATATAAATTAGGTAATCTTATTATTTATATATATATATCCGAGATGGCTGTACAGTAACATATGAAAACCAAAGAGTTAAAACAGTTTGTAACTATTTATCAGTGTAATATACACCAATGGCCGACTGTCCGGCGGAGGTCACTTCCTTCAAGGTCAAGGAGGTCACGCGGTCACGTCCTCCATCGTTCTGGAGCTGATGCTTTGTTTCCTGTGGAGACGCCAACGAGCTGCATTAGTTGTTTGATTGATTATATTAAATTCATATAAACTACCCAACGGTGCAGGAATTACTTAATAAACTTGACTAAATATAATATTTTTACGAATTTCTTGCATGTTACTGTTTCTTTAAAAGAGATCCCGTAATGTAGTACTAATATTTGCATAATACTTTGACTACATTTTGATATCGAGCTCCTACAATTCCCAGAATGCAATGCAACGGCATCTTTCATCGGACCCTTTACTGCCTCACAAGTGCACTTTTCTTCTTGTTGTAAATTTAAAACTTTCTTTCTGCTGCGAAGGAGCAGGTGTTTGTTTGTTTGTTTGTTTGTTTGTTTGTTTGTTTGTTGGTACCGCAGCTCGTCCAGGCACAGTCTGTTCCTGAGCCGCACGTCTTCGCTGATTGGGTAGAGCAGCAGGATCAATAAGCCCGTCACGATGAAGGCCACCGGGGCGGCGCCGATGAGCAGCTTCAGGGTGTACACCACGGGGGCCGGCTGCTTGCAGGCGCCGGTGTTGTAGCCGGCGAATCTACACACGCACACACACACACACACGCACACACACACACACACACAGGCAGAGATCCAATTTAAAGACGGGTTATCGACATCCCGGCCTGACGAGCCCACCGCACCACCTTTCACGTAATGAATTGTTCACAGGGGGCTGATGTATTCACACGTGTGTGCACATGTGTGTATGGGGGGGGGGGGGGTGTCGGACTCACTCCAGGCACAGGGTGGACACGCCCAGGGAGATGCCCGACGCAAACTTGGTGAAGAAGACGTAGAAGGAGTAGAAGATGGCCTCGTGGCCTTTGCAGTAGGGGTTGGCCAGCCTGAAGTCATCCACCACGTCGGGCAGCATCGACCTGGAACACACACACACACACACACACACACACACACACACACACACACACACACGCAGAGTTGAACACACACTCTCCCGTGGTTTCTGCCGCCGGCCTCAGACCTTCACCGTCTTAAACAAACTCCTCTCGGAGCTCTTCTTGATAACCCGGTGGGCTAAAATTACAGAGCTAATGACGCCATTAGACGAGCAGCATAAACAACCCCCCCCGCCCCCCTGCCTCCTCCTGTAATTTGGGGGTTTTCAGGGAGGGGCCTCTACCTATCGGCGCTGTAGGATTTATAGTCGATAGGCAAACCTCTAATTCATCGAGATGACATCACCTTGGTGACCGCGGCGTGACCCGGGTAACGCCCCCCCCCCCCCGGAGGTCACCGGGGTCACCGCTAACGGCAGGTTGTTTCGTCTCGGGTTGATAAATGGCGCCCTGGGTCAGATCTAAAGGGAACCGACGAGCAGCCGGACTCATAAACCACGAGGCTCAGGGACGAATGAACAAATCCGTCCTGCTGATGGAGAAGTAAGCCTTTCTATTGAAGTGTTCTTTAAACCTTCAGTGGGGGAACATGAAGAGACGCAGAAACAACAACAGCCTTAATCCTCAGACCTTTACTATCCCCAGGAAATTGGTGTGTGTGCATGTGTGTGTGCATGTGTGTATGTGTGTGTGTGTGTGTGTGTGTGTGTGTGTGTGTTGGCTTCAAGCTTCATATCTGCAGATAAATCTCGGGACATAAAGCCAGAAGGTAAGAGTTGTGTATAAATGTATAAACCCCCTCTTGGTTGCTTGTGTTTATCTTTTGTAATTTGTGACACGTGTCTGTCACAGAAATGTCCCCCCCCCCCCCCCCGGCCTCACCATGGCAACAGGAGCGAGGCGGCCACGCTGAGCCCCGAGGACACGGCCACGACGTAGGCCACCAGCACGTTGGGGATGAAGACGAGCATCAAGGTGAAGGGCATGATCCACTGGGGAGGAACACAAGGGGGGGGGGGGTCACGCTGTGTTACCACGTTCGTCCACAAGGTGGAGCAAGATGTCATAGTACATAGGCAACAACTAAGCAAAGTATCAACAAAAAGTTTTAAACAAGAAGAAGAAGAAGACGACGAAAGAGGAGAAAGGAGGATGGAGGAGGAAAAAGAAGAAGGAGGAAGAAAGAGGACGAAGAAGAAGAAGAAATAGGAGGAAGAAGAAGGAGAAGAAGAAGAAGAATGAACAACTTATGCTACTTTTTATTCCTGAAGAAGGAGGAGGAGGAGGATTAAGAAGAAGAGAAGAAGAAGAGGAGGAGGAAGAAGGAGAAGAAGAAGAAGAATGAGAAGAATAAGGAGAATAAGAAGGAGAAGAAGCTAGAAGAAGCTAGAAGAAGAAGAAGAAGAAAGAAGAATAAGGAGAAGAAGCTAGAAGAAGAAGAAGAAGAAGAAGAGAAGAAGAAGAAGAAGAAGAAGAAGAAGAAGAAGAAGAAGAAGAAGAAGAAGAAGAAGAAGAAGAAGAAGAAGAAGAAGAAGAGTTCCTCACTGTGATGCCGCAGAACGCCGCCGTCTTCTTCCCGAAGCGCTGCAGGAACCAGTGCCACGCCGGGATGCTGACGACGGCCGACACCTGGGGGCCACCGGTAAAGGTCGTCAGAGGTCACACGAGGAAGAGTCCCTGACTGTGAGTGATGTCCCTTTCATATTTCAGGTGCTTTGTGAGGTGCATAAAAACAACAACAACAACAACAACAACAACATAGTAACTAAGTAAATAACTCACCAGGATGGTCAGCACGATGTTCTGGAAGTGGTCCCTCAGGTCGGCGGCGTAAGTGCAGAAGAGGACGAAGTTGCTCTGGACCAGCTGCCGTAAACCAGAGGGACGGAAACACTCAGAGATTCGCCGACTCGGCGTTTTTTGTTGCCGGCAGCTGATTGGCCGACGGCTCGCCGGGGACGACGGCCGAGACGAGAGACGGAAATAGATCCGGCGCCGGAGTCGGAGCCGCCGGCCAAACTTTAAATGTCCAGAGAGCGGCGGGTACTTCCCGTCGGGGCGCAGGGAACCCGCCGTCGGCGTTTCCATGGCAACGCGCGTGCTATTTCCCCGGCGGTTACCTGAATGGCGACGGTGATGAAGAGGAAGGCGGCCGTCAGGATGAGGTACGGCCCGTGTCTCATCACCAGGACGAAGCTCTGCTGGAACGGGACCTGCTTCTCCGTCCTCGGGGCGTAGGGATCTGGAACGGAGGGGAGGAGGAGTGAGAGAGGAGGAGGAGGAGGAGGAGGAGGAGGAGGAGGAGAAAGAAGAAGAAGAGCCTCCTCACCGTCTCTCTCTCTGACCCCCAGGAACATGACCACGGTGCAGACGAGGAACACGCCTCCGATCACACCGGCAGCCATCATGTACACCTCCTTCTGCAGGAGGAGAACACACACACACACACACACACACACACACACACATCTCATCTCAGTCGTTGCTCCTTTCAGTCTTATTTCCCTCTACCCGTCTCACGCTCTACCCGTCTCACCCTCTACCCGTCTCACCCTCTACCCGTCTCACCCTCTAAACACGAGGAAAACCTCAAGCGTCCTAAAATACAGGAGCCGCTCCTCCTTCTTGTTTGTTTGCTCTTTTCTTTCCCCGTGTGGTTTATTATTATTTATGTTCATCGCACACACGCCCTGTTGTCCCCCCCACCCCCCCTCCCTCCACCACAGAGGAATTTAGTGTGTGTGTGTGTGTGTGTGTGTGTGTGTGTGTGTGTGTGTGTGTGTGTCCCGATCCAGCCATGGAAGCCCAAACAGACTCCTGAAGACGTGTTTGTTTCCTCTCTTTTCTTTCTTGTTCCCCAACGCTCATCTGGAGAACCGTGGCATGAGGAGACCCCTGTGTGTGTGTGTGTGTGTGTGTGTGTGTGTGTGTGTGTGTGTGTGTGTGTGTGTGTGTGTATGTGGGGGGGGGGGCGTCTCCTTTCCAACCCCACAGGTCAAAACACACGAGGCCATTCTGGGACGTCAGAACCTGGAAGTGGACCCTGAACAATGCTGGTTCTCATTCAGCGCTGCAGAGTTCTTTAAAGAACCTATAAAGGTCTCAAAGAACCTTTAAAACAGGGTTCTTTGAGGCCCCATTGCTGGTTCCACAAGGACCCTTTCAAACCAGGGTTCTTTAAAGAACTGTTTCCTTGAAGAGTTCTTGAAAGAACCTATAAAAGTGTCTCAAAGAACCTTAATATGGTTCTTTAAGGCACCATATCTAGTACCTCAAAGAACCTTTCAAACCAATGTTCTTTAAGGAACCTTTCCCTTAAAGAGTTCTTCAAATAACCTTGGTGGTGTGTTAAAGAACCTTTAAAACATGGTTCTTTGAGGAAGCATGTCCATAAAGAGTTCCTTAAACCTATAAATGTGTCTCAAAAGGTGAAACGATGGTTCTCCAGTAGGTGATGGTTCTTCGTGGTTCCACCATGGGGGGGGGGGGGGGGCTCACCGAGTGAGACAGGTAGTCCTGCGAGCGGACCAGCCTCCTGACGATCTCCGCCCCGCTGCCGTTGCCGAGGTAACCGGCGGTGGCGTTGTGCGGCGGGCAGTGCTTCAGGGTGTGAGCGCTGGCCACGATCTGACCCTGGATGGCGGCGCCCACGAGGGTCCCCAACACCTCCATGGTCATCCCTGGAGGAGGAGGAGGAGGAGGAGGAGGAGGAGGAGGAGGAGGAGGAGGAGGTCAGGAGGAGGATGAAGAACACGAACAAGAAGAAGGAGGAAGGAGGAAGAGGATGAAGAAGAAGATGGAGGTAGGAGGAAGAAGAGGGAGGTAGGAGCAGGAAGAAGAGGAGGAGGAGGAGGAGGAGGAGGAGGAGGAGGAGGAGGAGGAGGAGGAGAGCTCACGGTAGGCGGTGGCCGAGTCCCGCTCCTTCTGGTCCGTGCTCAGGAACATGGTGAGAGCGGAGTACGGCACGTGGAAGCACTGAGGGGGAGGAGCCAAAAGAATCATATCAATAGGGGGAGGAGCCAATACAAATAATGTCAATAGGGGGAGGAGCCAATACAAATAATATCAATAGGGGGAGGAGCCTAAAGGAATCATACACATTAGAAGCATGTCACGAGGTGGAAGAAATACCTCCTCTCCTCTTCTCTCCTCCTCTCCTCTCCTCCTCTCCTCTCCTCTCCTCCTCTCCTCTCCTCTCCTCTCTCTCCTCTCCTCTCTCCTCCTCTCCTCCTCTCCTCCTCTCCTCCTCCTCTCCTCTCCTCCTCTCTCCTCCTCCTCCTCTCTCTCTCCTCTCTCTCTCCTCCTCTCCTCCTCTCCTCCTCTCCTCTGCTCTCCTCTCCTCTCTCCTCCTCTGCTCTGCTCTCCTCTCTCCTCCTCTCCTCTCCTCCTCTCCTCCTCTCCTCCTCTCCTCCTCCCCTCACAGTGACACCAGGGTATGTTTAGCAGTCTTTCCTCCGTGGTGAGAACAACATGCGTCTATAAGGAGACGTAGTGTCCTCTGCCGTTTCCTTGCGGCCTCCCTCCGTGTCGGTTCCTCTTTCCTCACCGACTCCTCCACCGTATAATTTACTCGGTGTTCCTCGAAGACCGCGACCGAAATAAACTCAGCGGCCGGTTTGTAACCGTGGAGATATTCACTGGAGAAACATTTAGAGAGAAGCTGAGGAAGAGGAGGAGCACGTGAGAAGAGGAGGAAGCTACGACCTCGGGCCTCTCACACACACGCACACAGACAGACACACACACACACACACACACATGCACACACACACTCACACAAACACATGTACACGTAGACACACTCACTCACTCTCACACACACATGCACACACACACACACACATGCAGACACACGCATGCACACACACATGCACACTCACTCACTCTCCCACACACATGCACACACATTCATGCACACACAGGTGCACAGACACAAACAGACAGACTTACACTCACACATACACACACATTCACTCACACAAACACATGTACACACTCACTCACACACACACACACACACAGTGCAGCCTGTGGTGAGCAGTGTGTCAAGGCCTCAAGGACTAAAGGGCGATCCTTAATAACGTCTCTCCCTCTCCGGGAGTCATGGCGACGCCCCCCCCCCCCCCCACACACACACACACACACACACACTCACGGTGATGAGGGTCTGGTAGAGGCAGTAGAAGCCCAGGTACCACAGGAACCTGCCGCTGATGAAGGGCGGGACGAACCACAGGTAGAAGTACGAGACCACCAGGAACGGAGAGCAGCCCACCATCCTGCAACCACACACACACACACACACACACACACACACACACACACACACACACACAGACAGATTCATGTCGATATGAAGTTACAATCTCAAAATGTTATGGGTTTCACTCAAAAAATCTCAGATTAGCTGTAAATATTGATGAATATCAATCCTTTACACACACACACACACACACACACACAAATACACACACATACACACAAATACACAAAGACATGAATATGTGTGAAGTTGTGCTTTTATTCTGCCCGCCGAGCTCTGAGTGATGGATGTGTATAAATCAATCATAGGTAAACAAACGTGTGTGTGTGTGTGTGTGTGTGTGCAGTCTGTGTGTAGTGTGTGTGTGTGTGTGTGTGTCGTTTACTCCAACAGCTGTGTGTTTAGATGTGACGCAACACATCATTTAAATGTGTTTGCTTTAAAGAGCAAACAGAGTCCGTTTGTCGTGGATTTTGGTGACTGTGACAAAAACAACAACCCATGGGGGACGGGGGGGGGGGGGGTGACCTCTGACCCCGCAGCAGTTGTTGTCCAGAGAGCGAGGCCGAGCGCCATGGTCCTTTCCAGCAGCGCCCGCCTCGCGCTCTCCTCCCCATCGTTTGTTTCAGGAACAAAAGGAACCGAACAACGCTGAGGGAGCACGCGGGGTCACGGGGTCGATGGGGGGGGGGGGGGGTCACACCTGCATCTAATTAAAGTCAGAGAGGGGAGGGGCTTTAATTAAGACGAGTGTGAGGGCCTCACTCATCTTAATTAAAGCCCCTCCCCTCTCTGACTTTAATTAGATGCGGTGGACCAGAGGAGCCTCTTCCTCCTCTTTCTCCTCTTCCTCCTCTTCCTCCTTTTCCTCCTCTTCCTCCTCTTCCTCTTCTTCCTCTTCTTCTTCTTGCCACAATCACACAATAATAAACAGGGCGACACCCAAGAGGGCGGGGCTAAGTGGGGACCACTTCCTGCCTGTGGGGACTTTCCAACTGATGAGCCCACATTTAAAATACCCTTAGTATACATCCTACACAGAGTATTCACATGGGCACACACACACACACACACACACACACACACACACACACACACACCTTCATGAGCATCCCCCCCCTCCAGCTCGCATGTACATAATCTATACGGTTTATAATGCGGTAGGCATTAAATTCTGAATGTGCAATTACAGTAAATGTCTCGCTAGTGCGTTCAAAAGACACACACACACACACATACCCACCCACACACACACACACACACACACACACACACACACACATGGTGATCTTGGTTTAATCCGCCACAGAATCATTTCACTGCGAGGCCGTGAGAGACTTAGCGTCAGAGACAGCTGAGGAGAGGAGAGGCGTCACGAGAGGGGAGGGAGGAGGAGAGGAGAGGAGAGGAGGGGAGGGGAGGGAGGAGAGGGGAGGGAGGAGAGGGGAGAGGAGGAGGAGAGGAGGAGGAGAGAGAGGGGAGGGAGAGGGGAGGGAGGGAGGGGAGGAGGAGGAGAGGGAGGAGAGAGGGGAGGAGGAGGAGGAGGAGGGAGGGAGGGGAGAGGGGAGGGGAGGGAGGAGAGGGAGAGGGAGGGAGGGAGGAGGAGAGGGAGGAGGAGGAGGGAGGAGGGAGGGGGGAGGAGGAGGGGAGGGAGGGGAGGAGGAGGAGAGGGGAGGGGAGGGGGAGGGAGGGAGGAGGGAGGGGAGAGGAGGAGGGAGGGGAGGGAGGAGGGAGGGAGAGGGAGAGGGGAGAGGGGAGAGAGGAGGGAGGGAGGAGGGAGGGAGGGGAGGGAGGGAGAGAGGGGGGAGGGAGGGGGAGGAGAGGAGAGGGGGGAGAGGGGACAGGGAGGAGGGGAGGGGAGAGAGGAGGGAGGGAGGAGGGAGGGGAGAGGAGAGGAGAGAGGGAGAGGAGGAGAGGAGGGGAGGGAGGAGGGGAGGGAGGAGGAGGAGGGGAGAGGAGGAGAGGGAGGAGGGGAGGGAGGAGGAGAGGGGAGAGGAGGAGAGGGGAGGGAGGAGGGAGGAGGGAGGAGGAGAGGAGAGGGGAGAGGAGAGGAGAGGAGGAGGGAGGAGGGAGGAGAGGAGAGGAGAGGAGAGGAGGAGGGAGGAGGAGGGAGGAGGAGCTCACCAGGGCATGAGTCGTCCGATCTTGGTCCACCTGCTCTTGGTGATGAAGAAGCCGACCACCGGGTCGGTCAGGGCGCCCCAGGCTTTCCCGATGAACAGCACCATGGAGGCCTGGAAGGCGTTGATCTGAGGAGCAGAGGGGGAGGTGAAGAAACACACACACACACACACACACACACACACACTTTAACCCCGTTTACCTGAGCCACGTCCAGCAGGTAGATCTGCAGGAAGAAGGCCGTGGCGCTGCCCGCCACCTCCTTGGGGGCGCCGCCGATGGCGAAGCACAGCTTACTGGAGAAGGTCAACTTCTGACCCGGCTCGGTCTGCGGAGACGGAGCACAAGGAACCTTCATTCAGAAACATTCACGGCGTTCCTGTTTCCATGGAAACTCATTTTATTTATCAAATGAATTGCAACATGAATATAAAATATAGTCCAGGTTAAAAATAATGATGTTTATAGTAAATATTAATGTAGTTCTTCTTGAGGCTCAAAGGAAGGACAGTTTTATAGCTTCTCTCAGCAGCATAACTGTTTTCAGCTGCGCTCATTGAAAAGGGTTGTCTGCCCCTTCTAAGGGGATAACAACTCGCCAACCTCAGTGATAAATCTTCTCTTTAAATTTAACAAAACATGTAACACTCCAATAAATGTAGATATACACTACCGTTGAAAGTTTGGGTCACCCAGTTGTGTTTTCCATGAAAACTCTCACTTTTATTTATCAAATGAATTCTAAAATGAATATAAAATATAGTCAAGACATTAACAAGGTTATAAATAATGATTTGAATTGTAAATATTAGTGTTGTTCTTCTTGTGGCTCAAAGGAAGGCCAGTTTTATAGCTTCTCTCAGCAGCATAACTGTTTTCAGCTGCGCTCACATAAAAAGGGTTTAAAGGGTTTTCTACCCCTCCGCTAGTCTTCTAAGGCGATAACACAATGTACCACTAGAACATGGAGATGGGCCTCTACGTGCGCCTCCTCTACTTTTTGCTCGTCTCTCATCGTTTTAACTCCAGGGAGGGAGGACGCAGTGTGAGCCAATCAGCACGGCCGATTCTGCACACGCGGGAGAATCACGCCGCCAACGCCACTTCTCGAGGCGCGGCGAGACTCGTGACTCATCTCATTCTACTCCAGGTGCTCCTAGAATAACATTCCTTCCTCCTCGTCTTTGTGTCGCAACTGTTCGCCGGGTTTCGGTCGAATGCGAAGGAAAAGGCGGTTTGAGGACGTGAGAAACGGCGCCATACACACTCCCTAAAAACACACACTCAATCACACACACATACACACACACACACACACACACACACAGACTACGACCGTAGATCATCAACCTCCTCGTGTCTCTCCCTAAACGACTCGACAGGCCAGGGAGATGCTCATGTATAAAATATGTGTGTGTGTTAAATGGATAGAGTATTAGGAGCATACACACACACACACACACGCACACACACACACTCACTCACACACTCCCACCTTGCTGGCTGTTTGCAGTGTGGTCTGGAGGAGCCGGGACAAACCCACCGGGTCCTCCGCGGCTCCGCTTCCCCTCTCGCTGCCAAAACCATCAGACCGTGTGTGTGTGTGTGTGTGTGTGTGTGTGTGTGTGTGTGTGTGTGTGTGCAGAAGCGTTTCATCTCCACACATGAATAAGACGAGCCACCGCAGTCTGGGGAGCCCGATGTATTTACGACTGCACGTCTCCGGGGGGCTGCGCACAACCTTTGCCTGTTCCCCCCCCGATCCTGTTGAACCTTTGGTGTCACACACACACACACGCACACACACACACACACACACAGTAGTGTCACTCCACATCCATGGCCCAGGCTTGCCCTCCCCCCTCCCCCTCCCCCCTCCACCCCAGAGCTTCATGAAAGAAGGGGGGGAGAAGGAAATCACCAAAGTAACCGCAGCCGCGACCGGCTCACTGTGATTATCCCAAACCCACGCTCTTCCCTTCCTCCTCCTCCTCTTTTTTCCTTCTTTTTTCTCGTCGCTCCATCAAAACAACAGAGAGGGAGCGCCAATTACCGCGAGGTTATACGTGTGCAATTATTCAATCGCGAGACAAGCGGGTGCGAGGTAAGTAAAGAGTCCACAACTCTCTCTCCTCTCACTGCAATTAGCTCTAATTGGAGAGAGAGACATTAAAGTCTGTGGTGTCTGGAGGACGCTGCTTATCAGAGGATGTGCAGGAATACACCTCTCTCTCTCTCTCTCTCTCTTCCTCTCTCCCTCTCTCCAAAGTCTAAACAAACTCTCAATCTTTCATTACTACGTTCCTATCATCAAAGGGGATAAACAGGATATCCTTCCTACTGTTGTCTGCATGCACAAACAGCACCGTACACACACACACGCACACACACACACACACACACACACACACACACTGTCGGCGAGCGAGGGACGAGGGCGGGTAAGTCTTATCTCCAAAGTTAATGAATTCTTAAGAGGAAATTATTCAAAGTGTCTGATTTAAAATTAGCAGAGAAAAAGGGGAAATAAGTGTGGGAAGTGTGGGAAAAGTGTGGGAAATAAAAAATATGAAGACTAAACATCCACAAAGAAATGTAGAAATCATTGAAGCAAACAATATATTATGTCAGAAACATATAATAAATATGACATATTAACAATAAAAGTAAAGAGTTATTAACCCGTTATCCTAAAGTACAACGTGTGAGCTGCGCTGGAATGAAACAAGTCTAAAAACACAGCAAACCAGTTGAAAAGCTTGTTTCTGGCCCTCAGGGGTCAAAGGTCACGCCGAGCAGCCGACAGAAGCTCCAGGTCACGGATCAGGTGGATTCTCTCACACTCAGTTCTTCTTTAAATTAAAAAAGAAACAGGAATATCGGGTGTGCGGCGTGGTGAAGTTGTGATCATCTGGATAGAGCCACGCAGAGAGTCCCTCTGGTTTCCATGGGAACGGCCGTCGCCACGACCGAGTGTGTACTTGGACATTTCGGGGGAATAGAAACTTTTCTTCCAAATTCCAAATGTTCTTTTGTTGAATATTGGGATTCAGGAAAATTAAGAGTCGTGTGTTTAGTTCTACTGTTGTGTTCATCTTCAAGGAGCGGGGGGAACACGTATGTCCGTATCCATGGTGACGACCAGGTCATTTAGTCTCTTTCCCTCACGTAAAATGTAGAAAACCGGAAGGTCTCCATCCCATCGGTCGGGAAAACAAACCCACTTCCATGATTAATAAGCAAATGAATAACAGATAATGAGAAGAGAGAGATCCATCTCTTTTGTTTTCCTCTTCCTCTCCATCCAATCACAAGCCACGCACATCCCAAATAAACTGCTCACACAACAATGAGAATGGAAACACTCAAGAAACAAGCTGCCATAGAACACGTGACAACAACAACAACAACAACAACAACAACAACAACAACAACAACAGAAGAAGAAGAAGAAGAAGAAGAAGAAGAAGAGGCTTACCTGCCGGGGGGTCTTGGGGAACAGCGGGTCGGTGGGCTTGATGAGCTTCCCCGTGGAGCCGCGCGCTCCCGCCATGGCTGAGAGGCTGTGCGTGAGTCGGCCGCCGTACGTGTGCGCGCGCGGGGTCGTGAAGTGCGTGTGGCTGTGACTCCTTGTGTGAGCCAGTGCGCGCGGAGCCGGCTGCCACTGCGCGCTGCTGGGCGTCCGCGGCTGGAACTGGACGTGGCTCTGGCTGCGGGGGGTGTGCGCGGCGCGTGTCACGGGCCCGGAGGCCGCGGGCTCCTCCCGCTCCTCCTCCTCCACCTCCTCCTCCACCCGCTCCTCCTCCTCCTCCTCCCCCTCCTCCCCCTCCTCCGTGACAACTCGGCCCCTTTCTGCCGCCATTCACATGCTGTTGTGTGGCTCTGGAATGAGGCCGGCGGAGGGAAGGGCAAAGTCAGACGGGCGGCGGTTCCAGACGCACACAAACAAACACACGCGCGCACGCACGCACACACACACACACGCACACACACACTCACACTCAATGCCATGTATAGCTGCAACATACAAGGACAAGAATGCAGCTGCACGCAAACACACAAAGACTTTGTGCGCACGCACAAAACAACACAAACGGGACAATGCACAACAACAACAACAACAATAACAACAACAGCAGAATTGATGCAGGAGAATGTAACAAGACACCACGCGAACACGAGCACACGCGTACGCGTGCACGCTCAAACTAAACGACCTTTCCCCCCCCCAAAAAAAAAAAAAATCATCACGCAGGTGAAATGTCATGCAGGTGGTCGTCATCTGCGGCAGAATCCATCCCATAAACAACATGAACAACAACCAGGAGCTCCCCGCTGCTTCTTCTCTTCTTTTTTTCTTCTTTACAAAAGGAGGAACACATATCTGTGGTCCTACCTCTTTGGTGATGGAGAAGCTGCCGCCGGCTGCGGTCAGTTAGTTTTGCGGCGATCTGCCAGCCAGTCAGCGGGTCCCCGGTCCCCGGTGGTCGGTCCTCGGTCCCCGGTGGTCGGTCCTCGATTCCCGGTGGTCGGTCCTCGGTCCCCGGTGGTCGGTCTTCGGTCGGCCGGATGGGAAGCAGACTGCGGAGGATGGAGCGCCGTCTGCGCGTCTCAGTCCCGCAGTGACGGAGCGGCGCCGTGCAGCGGCCGTCACGGTGCACCGCAGTCAGCGGATCCATCTGAGATGAGATTATGGCAGTGTGTGTGTGTGTGTGTGTGTGTGTGTGTTGGATGATAAAACATACGTCGAGGGGACCATGTAAACGAAAGCTGTTGTTTCTAACTTCATAATCTATGGTATTTATAAGCGCGTGATAAACAATAATGTATATTCAAATATTATAACACACTTTACAGAATAAATAAACATCTTTATCGGTTCTTTGGGGAATGTAAGGTTCTGTTCTGTGTCTCCTCGGTGTGTGTCTATACTCGGTCTCCTCTGTCTCCTTGATTGTTTCATTCCCCGCACCTGCCCTCAGCCACTCATGTCTCATGTCCTACACCTGTTTCCTTGTCCTACACCTGTCTCATGTCCTACACCTGTCTCATGTCCTACACCTGTCTCATGTCCTACACCTGTCTCATGTCCTACATCTGTCTCATGTCCTACACCTGTTTCCTTGTCCTACACCTGTCTCATGTCCTACACCTGTCTCATGTCCTACACCTGTCTCATGTCCTACACCTGTCTCATGTCCTACACCTGTTTCCTTGTCCTACACCTGTCTCATGTCCTACATCTGTCTCATGTCCTACACCTGTCTCATGTCCTACATCTGTCTCATGTCCTACACCTGTTTCCTTGTCCTACACCTGTCTCATGTCCTACATCTGTCTCATGTCCTACACCTGTCTCATGTCCTACATCTGTCTCATGTCCTACACCTGTCTCATGTCCTACATCTGTCTCATGTCCTACACCTGTTTCCTTGTCCTACACCTGTCTCATGTCCTACATCTGTCTCATGTCCTACACCTGTCTCATGTCCTACATCTGTCTCATGTCCTACACCTGTCTCATGTCCTACATCTGTCTCATGTCCTACACCTGTTTCCTTGTCCTACACCTGTCTCATGTCCTACACCTGTCTCATGTCCTACACCTGTCTCATGTCCTACACCTGTTTCCTTGTCCTACACCTGTTTTCTCCTCTATATATTGTGCCCCCCCCCCCCCCCCGTGGTCCTGTCTGTCGTCCTGAGCCTACAAACATTGTTTGTAATAAAGAAGCACGTTTGTAGTTTGTTGCCTACTTCTACCAGGTCTGATGTGTGGAGCCTTTCCTCTTCTCTTTCTCTTAATGGCGGACCCTCCTCTTCCTCAGCGAGCCTCTCTCCTCCGAGCGTGACGAGAAACACGCCGCGGAGACCTCGGCTGGTGACCCCGGACCGAGGCCTTCAAACCCCTCACGGAAAACCACTTCATTGACAGCGAAGAAGCCCCCCCCTCCTCCCCCTCCTCCTCCCCCTCCTCCTCCCCCTCCCCCGCTGCAGGACAGGTCCTCCATGAGGCGCATCACAGCGGGCGTGTTTCCGATAATGCGTGAAGAGGAATGTTTGAAAAGAGAAAATAAAAAGAGGGAACGTGGGAAAGAGACTCCCTTACGCGTATTAAATATGTAGAGAGAGGAGAACGTGTTCTCTCTCTTCGTCTCCTCAGAGACATGGAGGTGCTACATGGAACCAAATATGGTTCCACAGGGAGATGCCATCGAAGAACCATTTCTGGTTCCACAAGGAACCTTTCAAACCAGGGTTCTTTAGAGAACCATTTCCTTAAAGAGTTCTTCAAATAACCTATAAAGGTGTCTTAAAGAACCTTAAAACATGGTTCTTTAAGGCCCCATATCTGGTTCCCACGAAGAACCTTTTAAAACAGAGTTCTGTTCCTTCGGCGATGGTTCTTCCAGGAAATACAAAACCTTTTAAGGAACCATTATCTTGTTGTGTGCTCATGGACCTTCAGGTCAACCTCTCACAATGTGACCTCCCCCCCCCCTGTAACCTTGACCGTCCCGCGGCTGTCATCTCCTCATCCTGCAGCCACGGGCCGATACAAACGCTTGTCTGTTCTGCACACCCACACACACACACACACGCACACACACACACACACACACACACACGCACACACACACACACACACGCACACACACACACACCCCCGTTGCTTTTAAATATTGAAGATGGATAATGGCGTTTTGCCTGCCGGGCAGGAAGTGTGGAGCCGGAGCCGGGGGAAGGGGGAGGGGGGAGGGGGGAGGGGGGTGTGTGTGAAAAGCCAAGAACACAAGATGCCTCATTCTGGATTCAACTTACACCCCCCCCCCCACACACACACACACATTATGTTTTAACCCATTGCCCACTTCCATAGCATCTGAGTCTGCAGTGACAGGTGATTCATTTCAGAATCAGGTGCCGCCGCCTCAATTATCAAACACTTCCATCGGCTCATGTTTCCTTCACACCTGGCAGCACATCATAACGAGCACGTTTAATGCTCAAAGCGCTTAAAAAAGAAGAAGTAAACACCTGCAGAGGTTTGAAGACTTTTATTATTCCTTGATATGCCGTGAAAGGATGCAGTACAATAAAATAATATTGTGCGTTCTGAAGCAAATCTACCCCGACCCCCTCCTCATGAAGAAAAGACTCTGTTGACCAAAACGAAATATGCACAAACTTAAAATAAGTTCTTAAATTTATTTTAATAAATTCTGAATAAACTCTTAATAAATTCTAAGTAAATTTAAAATACATTTAATATAAATTCTGAAACAATTGTAAATAAATTCTAAATAAATTCTGAATACATTCTGTATAAACTTTTAATAAATTCTAAGTACATTTAAAATAAATTCTAAATACCTTTTGAATATATTCTAGATACATTCTGAATAAATTCTAAATAACCTCTAAATATATTCTAATAAATTATAAATAATTTCTAAATAAATATAACTCAACAGTCAGGCCGACGCAAATTACAGTAACACGGCGTCATATTATCTTTTAAAAAATGGCATTAATGTGAAAAATCAATATATGTGTTCATTTAATATAAACTATATACATAAATATATATTAAAAAATATCAGCTCCTTATATATATTTGTTTTACTTGAAGAAAAACTGGTTATAGACTTTAGAGAGAGTTAGTGGGTGATGCTGGTAAAGGTAAAGGTATTTGCCGTGTGTGTATGAGGGAAGGAGGGAAGGAGGGAAGGAGGGAAGGTAACATGCGGTGGACCAACAGATGGATACATCTGCCTCTTGAGTTTGGTGGTTTTGGGAGGTCCGTCGGCAGGAGGAAAAAGACCAAGAAGGCACCGACAACGGATAAAGCACAGACTTTAGAATAAAGCAATATTATGAATGAATGTGTAGATAAAAGGGGGCGTAGGGACCGGGATGAGGGTCGGGTCGAGGCCCTTTCATCGTCAGCAGTGACCGAACGGGGCCTGCGTGTCCAGGGGTCTCTGCACGATGACGGCGTTGGCCAAGTCGGCCTCCTGGAGACTCAGCTCTTTGTCGTCGAGCTCCCGGAAAGGGACGGACGTGGTCAGGACGAAGGGCGGGCAGCTCCTCTGGCAGCGCGCCACGAAATCCTGGACGTCGGCGACGCTGGAGAAAGAAAGATGAGGTAAAGGAATTATACATGTTGAATAAATTCTAAATAAATCCTAAATAAATTCTAAAATTCTTTTAATAAATCCTAAATTAATTCTAAATAAATGCTGGACGTTGCCGACGCTGGGGAAGAACCAGAAGAAAAATAAGGTAAATAAATAGAATTTTAAAATAAATTCTAAATACATTTAAAATTATTTCTAAATAAATTCTAAATACATTTTAAATATATTCTAAATGAATTCTAAATAAATTCTGAATAAATCTTGGACGTTGCCGATGCTGGGGAAGAACCAGAAGAAAAATGAGGTAAATAAATCGAATTTTAATATAAATTCTAAATACATTTTAAATTATTTCTAAATAAATTCTAAATACATTCTAAATAAATTCTGAATAAATTCTAAATAAATTCTGAATAAATCTTGGACATCGCCGACGCTGGGGAAGAACCAGAAGAAAAATGAGGTAAATAAATAGAATTTTAAAATAAATTCTAAATACATTTGAAATTATTTCTAAATAAATTCTAAATACATTCTAAATAAATTCTGAATAAATCTTGGACATCGCCGACGCTGGGGAAGAACCAGAAGAAAAATGAGGTAAATAAATAGAATTTTAAAATAAATTCTAAATACATTTTAAATGATTTCTAAATAAATTCTAAATAATTTTAAATATATTCTAAATAAATTCTAAATAAATTCTGAATCAATCTTGGACGTCGTCGACGCTGGGGAAGAACCGGGAGAACAATGAGGTAGCTAAATAAATAAAAAACACATGACAACGAGAGGCAGAACGGTTCCTCGGTAGCGAAACATCGCCGAGCCCGAATACTCGACTCCGTCTCTCTCGCGACACGTGACGTCTCTCTGCGCTCGTGAAGAGCATCCATTATTAATCGCGGCCTCGCCATATGCAAGCGGTCTTATGGCGGCCCTGCATACGCTGAAGGTCGGGGGGAGGGGAGGGGTTCAGCGCTCCCTATCCCTTCAGCTAACCCGGTTATATAAATGCAGCATCCCAGTTACGCAATCCCTCTCTGGGGGGATTTTATAGATCCACTCTGCTGCTACATCTCAGATTATGTTTTCTGCAGGCCGTGTGCAGAGGGATATACGGCATGCCTTCAACAAAGCATTACGTAATCCCCAAACAAACCCCCTTCGCCAGCTTCCAGAGCTCAGGCAAACAACACTCTTATGTCATCCCCCCAAACTACTTCTTTTTCGGCGATGCTTGAGATTATGGGATTTGCCTGACGGCGTGGCCGGGGTGCAAATTGTCGAGGGAGTCCATGTGCAGAATACTAAGTCGGTCTTTAATATGTAGATATCGTTTGAGGGATGACGAGCTCAGATGTGGAGAGAGGTGCTTTTTTGGGGGGGGTATACGCACCGGTTTGATAGGTTAAACCTCTGCACCAATCTCCTGCCGTCGGCCAACCAGATCTGCAGGGAGGTAACGGGGAGGGCGTGGTCTAGCGTTACCATGGGGATGGGAGGAGATTCTCCGTCCTCGTTCATGGATGGTGACCTGGCCACCACTCTGGGAGCAACACTGAGTGGACAGGAGCAGAGGACACATGGAGGATCAGGGAAACGTTATTATATATAAATTATATATATATATTTTTAGTACATGTATATATTTTTTAGTACATGTATATATTTATATAAATTAAATATAACAATATATATAAATTAAATATATATAAATTAAATTTGATATTTATATATATATATATATATATATATATATATATATATATATATATATATATATATATATATGTACAATTGAGCATTCATACAGTGACGGTATGAACATGTTGAGGCTCTGAGTTCATCAGGCCTGTTGGCTTGTGGGTGTTTCTGGATTTAGAAGGACACCTAGTGGTACAAAGTAGTATTGCATCTAAAAATATATAACTCAACAAGTGCATGATTGAATATTTAGAACATATATATACATAGATATTCCTTTAAGAAATAGGTAAATTAGTGTTGCAGCAATATATATAATAATAATAATACTCTAAAATGTATTTACTTTGCGATGTTATCACAACAGAGATCTCCTACCTGCCAAGTCGGTACCCTGGGCCACTGAAGGGGTGAAAGGCCCTCTTCCTGGGGACGTAGTTTTCCTCCGTCAGGTCCTCCACACTGACCTCCAGCTCCTCCTCCTCCGCCCTGCTCTCCCACTCTTTGGGAAGCTCCCTGCGGAAAAGACCAGACTCGACGTGATAAACAAGCATAGTATTTAGATACTAGAATGGGCACTCGGTAGAGCGCATACCTTCGCAATTTACGTTTTTCACCTTTTCGTGACCTTGACCTTGACCTTTGACCCAATCACGCCCAAAAACTAATCGATTGCTCCTTGGGTCATGACCAATCATCCCACCAAGTTTCATAAGAATCGGCTCAGTTTTGTCTGAGTTAGGCGAATAACGGACAAACGGACAAACGGACATATTCACAAATAAATAAATAAATAAATACACGCCGGCGAAAACATTACCTTCTGCATTTTCAATGCAAAGGTAATAAACAGCTCGGCCACGGAAACAAATGAATATTAAAAAAATTATATTATTTTCATATATATAAATAAATAAATATATATATATATATAATATATATATATATATATATATATATATATATAATATATATATATTGGCAGAAATGGAAAATAATATTATTGGGCATTTATCTAATTTAGTTCTGTGATAAACTATAATAAAGGTTTTATATATTTTAATTTGTGTCATTAAGTCACAGCTCACAGCATCTCGTTGAATTTGTACTCATATAGAACAATAATTGCTTTCAACTACCCCCCCCCCACCCCCTCACCCCCTCTTGATGGAGTCCAGGAAGTCTTGATTCTTCGCTTCGGAGTAGCTGCGAAACTCCTGGTCGTTCACGGTGAAGCCGTCCTTCCACAGCCGCACCACCATCTCCACCTGGAACCAGAAGGCCCCACAAAAAAACTCTGATGACAACAATTTTGAGCTTCATGCGATGTTTAAAACGTCCGATCGGCCATGATTGGCTGTCTGACCTTCGACGACCCCGAGGCGTCGTGGCAGAGCTTCTCCACCTCGTCGAGGAGGTCTTCCACCGAGAAGCTGCGCCTCATCGGCTCCTCGTTGTCTCCGCTGGCGGCCGACAGAGAGACGAGACACAGGTGTGTGATGTGACACAGGTGTGTGATGTAATGTAACTCAGGTGTGTGATGTGACACAGGTGTGTGATGTAATGTAACACAGGTGTGTGATGTGACACAGGTGTGTGATGTAATGTAACTCAGGTGTGTGATGTAATGTAACACAGGTGTGTGATGTAATGTAACACAGGTGTGTGATGTAATGTAACTCAGGTGTGTGATGTGACACAGGTGTGTGATGTAATGTAACACAGGTGTGTGATGTGACACAGGTGTGTGATGTAATGTAACTCAGGTGTGTGATGTAATGTAACTCAGGTGTGTGATGTAATGTAACACAGGTGTGTGATGTAATGTAACACAGGTGTGTGATGTAATGTAACACAGGTGTGTGATGTAATGTAACTCAGGTGTGTGATGTGACACAGGTGTGTGATGTAATGTAACTCAGGTGTGTGATGTGACACAGGTGTGTGATGTAATGTAACTCAGTTGTGTGATGTGATGTAACACAGGTGTGTGATGTAACACAGGCGTGTGATGTAATGTAACACAGGTGTGTGATGTGATGTAACTCAGGTGTGTGATGTGACACAGGTGTGTGATGTAATGTAACTCAGGTGTGTGATGTAATGTAACACAGGTGTGTGATGTAATGTAACACAGGTGTGTGATGTAATGTAACACAGGTGTGTGATGTGACACAGGTGTGTGATGTAATGTAACTCAGGTGTGTGATGTAATGTAACACAGGTGTGTGATGTGACACAGGTGTGTGATGTAATGTAACTCAGGTGTGTGATGTAATGTAACACAGGTGTGTGATGTAATGTAACACAGGTGTGTGATGTAACACAGGTGTGTGATGTAATGTAACTCAGGTGTGTGATGTAATGTAACACAGGTGTGTGATGTAATGTAACACAGGTGTGTGATGTAACACAGGTGTGTGATGTAATGTAACACAGGTGTGTGATGTAATGTAACTCAGGTGTGTGATGTGACAGGTGTGTGATGTAATGTAACTCAGGTGTGTGATGTGACACAGGTGTGTGATGTAATGTAACTCAGGTGTGTGATGTGACACAGGTGTGTGATGTAATGTAACACAGGTGTGTGATGTAATGTAACACAGGTGTGTGATGTAACACAGGAGTGTGATGTAATGTAACTGAGGTGTGTGATGTGATGTAACACAGGTGTGTGATGTAACACAGGAGTGTGATTCCCTCGCTATGCAGAGGACTCGCTGAACTCCACCTGCAGACGCTCTATTGAACTCAAACGTTGAATTATTGAGTTCTCGCCCCTCAACGTTGTTTTACAACATGCCAGAAAGCGCTCCTTGAGCAATATAATAGATTCCTCATTCTTGATGCGTCACACTCGATACCGACCTTTACAATCAAGTAATTGAATTGGATAGATTTTTTTTTTTTTTTTTGGGGGGGGGGGGGGGTGTTTTATAGTGACATTTATGTGACTTAAAATTGATTGAATTGCATTTTTTCAACAGAAAATACACGCAAGACGAGGAAATAAAATACAAATATAAATATAAATGAATAAATATATATAAATATAAATAAATATGAATAAATATAAATTAATGGAAGTAGATGAAATATATATATATATATATATATATATATATATATATGTAAAAATAAATATGAATAAATATAAATTAATGGAAGTAGATAATATAGATATATATATATATTTATAAATATATAAATAAATATAAGAATTGAAATAGAAATAATAAAAAAAATGTTAAGAACAAATATAGAAGAAAACCTAATGAATCTAAATAAATATAAATGAATAGAAGAAAATATTTCAATTCCTAAATTAAAACGGTGCATTTTTTATATCACGATAATTTTAAGGAGAAAAACAACCCTTTTATTTGCTGTGACTCACCAGTTGTCATCCTTCTGCCCCCCCACAGTGTCGATCTCTTTCATGACGTCGTGTGTTTTCCATCTAAGTCAAATGAGCACAGCAGGAAACGCCATAACGTTAAAAATGCATTTTAATACAATGTAACCTGCTCCTCGCTCTGCAGCGTAACGCATTCACGCGTCATCGCCTATCCACCACCGATAAACACGTTATTGATCATTATGTAAAGTGGGCGTCACGCCGAAAAGCCGTGCACGCGCACAGAGCACCCGAGTGCCACGACACGCACTATACACACACGCGCGTGCTGATGCAGGTTAAGGTCACCTGCCGGTTTACCAGTCCGCGGCGTGTCCGTTAATCCCCCGGGAGACACACACACACATATGCAGCGGCTCCTCTGCTGAGCGATGCGCGCGACGTGAAGTGCCGTAAAGCGACTCTCCTGTCGTCGTGAAACCGAAGCGGTGCTGCTGAGCTCAGCACGTGCGCCTGAACCCGATTGATGCTGATGCTGCAGTATTACATGGACCACCAGTGATAGTTTATGTCTATATATATATATATATATATATATATATATATATATATATATATATATATATATATATATATATATATATATATATATATATATATATATATATATATACATATATACATATATATATATATATATATATATATATACGTATATATACATATATATATGTATATATATATATATATATATATATATATATATATATATATATATATATATATATATGTGTGTCTGTCTGTCTGTCTGCCTTCACTTATATAGTTATAGACGTAATGATTATAATCAGTCTGTTGTGATATGATCATGAATTACTGCGGTAATCATTTCCTCTCATCCTCGTGTATTAAACGATCATTTGTGGCACAGAGAGATGAAACCAGACAACATCTGGACACAACATTATCCTCCTTTGTGAAAGTCAACCTCTACTCTCCCTATTCCTCCACACACCGCTCACACACTCAACATCTGTCCCCCCCATTGCACACCAAACACTGATATAGCGTCATTACATTTATTATCACTTAATCTCTTCATGCAAGTATATTATTATTTTATGTCCAATAGAAAATGTGAACTTTGGACGTTGCAGACAGCGCCCCCTGTCGACCATCAGGAGTAGGCACCGTTACCACACATGGTATATATACTTTAATATAGTATTTATCAGTTAATTCATCAATAATTAAGTGAATATGTGGCTAATTCACTTTCCATATGCATTATTCACAACGTAAGTGAAAACATTCCCTCTGATGAAGCCGGTAAGTAATCAAAAGACTACAAAAATCCTTTATTTGGCTGTAAATTCAAGGTATAGTCATGGGCCGCTTGAAGTGTTTGAAAAAAGTACTTTAATAGTGAGTTTACTCATTTTATCTGGATTATGGAGGTCCAAGCATCACAACAATGTTTAAATGGCATCACTTAAACCCAAAAAACACGAAACAGATGGATGGCACAGTTGCATTTCCGATCAAGCCAGAAATAGAAGTGGCACACACACACACACACACACACATACACACATAGAAAGACAGACACACACAAGTGCACACTTAGGTTTCAGCAGTGATCTCCAAAGTGGGGTCAAGGGATCCCACGGGGCGTCTTGAGAGGATCACTGGAGGTTCTCTGCAAAAATACACTGTTACACATCACTTTTACTTCATGGGAAACCTGGTTTGAGGAAGAGCTTTCAAACTCAACGAGTTTAACATCATTCTGCCTGACAGATATTATCATTCATATCATCATTATATAATAATTCTCTAAATGGGAAAAAAAAAAAACGGTGGGAGAGGAGAAAAGCTGAAAGAGGGGAATGAAGACAACTTTGCATTATCGTAAAGAACGCTAAAAAGGGTTTTATTCATTTTGCAAAAGATATATTTGTATTATTCTCTACATACTACTGTAGTGATTCACTCCACTTTTTACATGTTTGCATAGATTTGCTCATGTCCTTTCTCACATTAACTTCCTCCAGATGTTGTGTAACGTTTAAGCAATTTATTGTACGCAATGTTCTCTTAGTGAAGAATAACTTTCCCCTTAAATAACTGAAGGGTACACCATGTACTCAAGTTCACTAAACTATATTTAATGTATTTATCTTGTATTTTTATTCCTTCTGTGAAATAAATAGTTGTTTTATACTTTATGGAATTCAGTACCACCAGAAATATTCCTCCTGTAAATAACACAATAGTTTATATTCATTGTTATACCCTTCCTTGTGATATTTATATCAGTGTCTGTTTGTTTTTTGTGGCAGTAAAAACTAAATGAATGCACCTGACAAACATGGCAGAGAGAGAAAGAGAAAGAGAGAGAGACGAACAGACAGAGAGAGGGAGAGAGAGACACAGGAAGAGAGGAGGGAGAGAGAGAGAAATGGCGCCTGGCCGCTGCGCTCACTGAGGCAGTCTTTGGAGCCGGCGGAGGAGTCAGTGGAGGGCAGGGAGAAACAAACATGGTGAACACAAGGAAGAGCTCGCGGCCGAGGACCGGCCCCTTCATCTCCTCCAGGACGAGGTCTTCGTCAAGGACCGAGCGAAACTCTGAAGAACATGTAAGCCGAGGAAGGGTTTTCTTCTTCTTCTTCTTCTTCTTCTCCCTTTTCTCTGCACCGGCTAAGCTAAGCTAGCCGGCCTCACGGTGCCCCCCCTCCATATAAAACACGCTAACGAGCCGTTACAAGAGTGAAAAACGTTGACACTCAACGGCTCGCGCGCGAGACTCACTAATCGACGTGTAACGGCTGAGTGTCGCTTGCGGATTCTTTTTTTTGCCATTATTTTACGGGTTAGCTCCCCCCCCCTTAGCTTAGCTTCTAAGTTGGGTTCCCTTTGTGTTTGGCCAATTTCACCCGACTGACTTCTCCCGCGATTCACCTCTAAATAAAAGGGTTTTATTCGGCGTGTCTTCGTCCGCGTCTCCGGCCCCCCGGGTGTATCGCCGTGGTTTGGTTCTCCCCCTCGATTCCTCCTCCCCAAAGAACGTGGAGAGAATAAAGCTTGGAAGTTAAGCTAGCCGTCTGTCGGGCTGCAGCTAGCCGGCGGTTGGGGGAAGGGAGTCCCGGGATCACAACAGTTGACCGGTGTTACGGCTTAAGAGGCGACCGTGTTAACTGGCGACTTTGAACTTAACTCGTCCGTTGTCGTCGTAGTTACAGACAGCCGTTGGAAATAGGAAAAAAACACGTAGCTGTTGTCGTATGCCGCATTGTTTAATTTTTTATAGTATATATATATATATATATATAAAGGGTTCGTTTCCAACTATAACTAAATTATACCAAGTGGCATTCACGAGGACAGCTAAAGTGTTTTTCTAACGGCCGGTAGCTACGACAACAACGGTCGCGTTCGGTTCAAAGTCGCCAGTTAACACGGTCGCCTGTTGAACCGTAACACCGGCTCGAGTGCCCGTCTTGAACTCTGTGAACTCTCTGTTGTGAATGCATGCGGAGACCCGGATGTAGCATGCATTATAACGACAACAAGTGTTTTGAAATTCATTGATTTCTATATTACCCCCATTTAAAAAAATCTTGTTTTGGTACTTATTCGACATGCCCACGCTCTGGTCGCTGACCTCCAAGGCTACATGACACCCCCTCGTCATCTCAAAATGTAAACATTGAGATTGTGCAGGGGAACCACGAGTGTCCTGTCACCAAATCACCTTTTTTGGAGTATTATAGCACTTTGCACATAATTATAGTTGGTAAAGCTATAAAGCACGTTCTAGAGTTTTAATTGGCTGAAATTGGGAGTCCCCCCCCCCCCTGCCTGCACTAATGGATGACACATGATTAATGCGGTCTGTGGTTAGGAGAGGGATGCACATGATACACGTTCACAATGTTATTCACACCTGATGGTCTTTTAGACACTTGATGCTCAACAGTTCCCCTGAATATTCTCCGTCCTGCAGCCGATTGTTTTATGACTGTCTGGGAGGGGAACAGATTTTGATATGCACGACTTCATCCATCTCCATCTGCCCGTCAGAAAGAGGAGACAGGCGCCTCCGCTGTGAAGGGCGCGAGCATCGGGGGGGTGGGGGGGTGAAGAGATGATACGTGGAGGAGTTTGATACGAGGGGCCTCGTCTCGTCGTCCCCTCTGCTGTTTATTCTCCCCGTTTGAAGCTCTCGCTTTCGCCTTGACGTGGATTTGATTTGTTCCTCCATCAGTTTGTTCACGCTCGCCCGTTTATTTGATTAATACTCCGGCGACTGACGGGGGCGAATGTTTTTATGCAGAGCGATTGTGACGGGCTGTCGCCGCGTAGGTGACGAAGCGTCCTCTTTTCCTTCCCATCTCTTGTTTCCTGTCGTTTTCTTCCTCTCTCCTGAAAGTGGTGCGATGGTGGTCTTTTCTTCCTCCCGACAGAAGGAGCCCAGCAGTGACGTGAGCAGTCCCGGCAGCCCGCGGTTGCCGCCCCCTTCCAAGCGGACGCGGCGGCAGGCCGCCTCCGAGCCGAGCTCCAGCGACACCTCCCCGTCCCCGCAGGCCAAGGGCCAGAGGGTCAGCTGGGAGATTCCCACCTACCGCACCAGGTCAGCCGCCGGCCCTTCACGCCGATTTTGGGCACGACTCAAATAGGCGAGCGCAAGGGTGTCAAAATAATGGTCACCGTGGGATACGTCAGCGTCATGGATCAAAGAGTTTTGACTGAAACACGGTGTAGTTACCCCCAAACATATTGTTGAATAACTCTCTTTGCATTTGATTATTTTTTTATTTGAGCGTAGAAATATTGCACATAAGAACATTTCTCTAATATCGTAACATAAATCCATTTAATTTGAAGCCTTCAAAATAAAAGCACAGGATATTCTTCAATTCTGGAGACCTTGCCTAAATTCTCTGGACTAAAACCTCTCTAACTTTGTTCTGCTTCACTTTTTCAAAGTCAAACTTTGCAGGGAGAATCTTAACATTTTAATATGATTTGTGAGAGTTTTAAACTTTCAACTGCCTCATTACAAACATATCATCATCCTGGATGTGCTTTTTTTCAATTCGGACCTGAAACTATTTAATTTTTTTCCTTCATTTACTCTTACCCAGTAACATTAGACTGATATGTACACATCTGAACAAAATATATATTTTTTAGAAATGCAAAAAATATAAAAATAGCCCTGGTGGTTGCAGAGATAAAGCCTTTTAGTTTGGCTGTGCCATTTTCGGAGCAGAGGCCTAAAAAAAAGCTTGGTGCTGAAAAGGTGATCTTGTGTTTTTCAAGCCGTCGGGCCACATGAAATGATGTGGCGGGTCGGGTTTGGCTCGCGGGCCTCGTGTTTGACACCTGTGGGCTAGAGCATATATCGCATTTAGTTCGGACAAAGCTGTGCACAGAAAGTTTAATTAATAAGCGAGTCTTTCCTCCGACGGCAATTTGTTCTCCGATTTCACTCATTTGTCTTCAATCGTTTAAAAGGACGAACTTAACCGTGAGAACGTGGGTTGTTAATTAATCCCATGTTGTCTGTGCTTCCCCCTTTTTTTCCCCCCTACTTCTAGGTTGTCGTCCCGCATAATGCAAAATGGTCACGGTAATGCAATTCTCCCTTTTTTTTTTTTTTTAATCCTTATATTTAAAAGCCGTTCATTGAACGTAGCGATTTTGAAGACTCGGCCCCTCCTGAGTGAAGTTCTTTGTCTGCAGCCCACCTGAGTCACAGGAGTGAGCCGAGCGGAGGGGGGGAGCACTCGCACATGAACGGCCACGTGGAGCTGAAGAGGAGCTGCCGGGGGAAGAAGAGCAAATTTGAACACCTCAATCAGAGCCTGCTGTTCGACCAGCTGGTCAACAGGTACGTCTCAGCCGATCTCAGAGAAGAAGAGTTCTTTACTGATCTTGAACACGTTGCATTGGACCGCTACCGGCGGCATATCCGGCTCAATCTCAATCTGTCCTCTTCAGCATTTGGACGTTAAAGGGTCCGATTCAGACACGGTGTTGCACCGGGGCAGCAGCGTAGTCATGGCGACACGTCCTCCACTGCGGTTCATCTAATGTTGATGTGAATGACCTCAAGTTAGAGACGAAGGTCACAACTTTACTGTCATCGTCATTCTTTTGAAATTTTAATAAGAAAATCTTTTAACGTCTTTTGGAAAACGACCAAATACTTCAATGAGAGAAGCGTTGTTTACCCGTTGGGCTTCAGTTTGTAATATTGTGTGTCTGTCTGTGTGTCTATGTGTGTGTGTGTGTGTGTGTGTGTGTGTGTGTGTGCAGCACTGCTGAGGCTGTCCTTCAGGAGATGGACAACATCAGCAGCATCAGGCAGAACCGCGAAGTGGAGCGTCTCCGCATGTGGACCGGAGCGACTGTGGAGGTGAGTGAGCCGTACACACACACACACACACACACACACACACACACACACACACACACACACACACACACACACACACACACACACACTTACACACGACCCCTAGGGACGGAAGAGTTACGCCGCGGCTGCCGGACGATGATCTTGTGACTGAATGTGATCTTTTTGATATTTTCAGGAAAACATGGACATGTATTCTCGGGTGAAGCGCAGGAAGTCGATGCGCAGGAGCACCTTCAGCATGCCCCCCCACCACAAGGTCCTCACCAAGAACGAGCAGGAGGACGGGGAGGAGGAGGGAACGGAAGGTCAGGGTCCCACTCATGGTGTACTGATGGAGGGAGAGAAGAGAGAGAGGGGAGGGGAGGGGAGAAGAGAGAGGAGAAGGAGAGGTGAGGGGAGAGAGGAAGAGATGAGGAGAGAGAAGGGAGGGGAGAAGAGAGAGGAAGGAGAAGGAGTGGTGAGGGGAGAGAGGAAGAGATGAGGAGAGAGAGGGGAGGGGAGAAGGGAGGAAGGAGAGATGGGGAGAGGAGAGATGAGGAGAGGACAGGGGAGGGAAGAAGGAAAGGAAAAGAGAGGGGGGAGGGGAGAGAGGACTGGAGAGAGGAGAGGAAGAGATGAGGAGAGAGGACGGGAGGGGAGAAGGAAAGGAAAAGAGGGGAGGAGAGAGAGGTAGAGGACAGGGAAGAGGGGAGAGAGGAGAGAAGGAAAGTAAAAAAGAGAGGAGACTGGAGAGGGGAGTGGAGAAGGAGTGGAGATAGGATGGAGATGAGGAGAAGGAAACAGAGGAGTGAGAGGATGGAAGAGAGAGAGAGAGAGAGAGAGAGAGAGAGACTTAAACTGAACTCATCAATACTGAAAGTGTTCCTTGATTTAAGAAGAAATGAAAAGTGTGAAACCGTGTCTTCCTCTTTTCTTCCTCTTTTCTTCCCCTTTTCTTTTGCGACGTTCAGATTCTCACGGCGCGGAGGAGGAGGAGGACGCCGAGGACGAAGACGACGAAGGGGACGAAGCGGAAGAGGCCGGCGAGGAAAACGACCGGCCGTACAACCTCAGGCAGCGGAAGACGGTGCAGCGCTACGAGGCGCCGCCCATCGGTACGTGGCCCCGCCCCTTTATGCGTCGCCTTGGCGTCGACTCCTCGCCGCCGGGCGCTGACCCGCCGCTCTGCTCCCCCTCAGAACCCGTGAACAGGAAGCAGAGCGACCCCTCCCTGTTTGACACCCACAGGTCCCCAGCCAGAAGAAGCCATATCAGGTTGGTCCTCGCAGCCGCTTCTTAGACGTACTGAACGGAGGTCACCGCGTGTTGTTCGCCGCTCTCTGCCGAGGCGTGATACTGAATCTAGATTGTCTCGCCACGCCAGAGTAAAGAAACATGCCATCCACAGCAGCGACACCACCTCGTCTTCTGATGAAGAGCGCTTTGAGCGGAGGAAAAGCAAGAGCATGAGCCGAGCCCGGAACAGGTAAAAAACAACGGGTTTTAAATGTTACGTTGGATTTTGAAGCGCTTCAGATACCTGCTTCTATTGAAAGAACAATACTTATTCAGGGTTCGTACGGTCATGGAAAACCTGGGGAAGTCATGGAATTTTAAAATGATCATTCCCAGGCCTGGGAAAAGTACACAAAATCACAAAAGTTTTGGAAAAGTCATGGAAATTTGTTATAATCACATGTTTGAAACTAGAATGGGCACTCGGTAGAGCGCATACCTTCGCGTGTCACAAGATTGAATTATGAACAATTTGGCACTAGTTTCACGCAAATCGGATGCCAATTAACCGAGATATCGCAAATTTACGGTTTTCACCTTTTCATGACCTTGACCTTGACCTTTGACCCAATCACTCCCAATCACTAATTGATTGTTCCTTGGGTCATGACCAATTATCCCACCAAGTTTCATAAGAATCGGCTCAGTTTTGTCTGATTTAGACGAATAACGGACGGACAAACGGACGGACAAACATATTCACAAACTAGAATGGGCACTCGGTAGAGCGCATACCTTCGCAATTTACGTTTTTCACCTTTTCGTGACCTTGACCTTTGACCCAATCACTCCCAAAAACTAATCGATTGTTCCTTGGGTCATGACCAATCATCCTACCAAGTTTCATAAGAATCGGCTCAGTTTTTACGGTTTTCACCTTTTCATGACCTTGACCTTTGACCCAATCACTCCCAAAAACTAATTGACTGTTCCTTGGGTCATGACCAATCATCCCACCAAGTTTCATAAGAATCGGCTCAGTTTTGTCTGATTTAGACGAATAACGGACGGACAAACATATTCACAAACTAGAATGGGCACTCGGTAGAGCGCATACCTTCGCAATTTACGTTTTTCACCTTTTCGTGACCTTGACCTTTGACCCAATTACTCCCAAAACCTAAGTGATTGTTCCTTGGGTCATGACCAATCATCCTACGAAGTTTCATAAGAATCGGCTCAGTTTTTACGTGTTTCACCTTTTCGTGACCTTGACCTTGACCTTTGGCCCAATTACTCCCAAAACCTAAGTGATTGTTGCTTGGGTCATGACCAATCATCCTACGAAGTTTCATAAGAATCGGCTCAGTTTTGTCTGACGGACGGACGTATTCACAAATAAATAAATACAATACAAATAAATAAATACACGCCGGCCAAAACATTACCTTCTGCATTTTCAATGCGAAGGTAATCATGAATATGATTTAGAAAGAAAGACGCTCAAAATATAAGCCGGCATACTGGCGGCGCAATTTCTTTTTTTTGGGGTTGCAAGTGAACGCACCTTAACTGGAAAGTTCGGCGCCCATAGCTCGGGAAGCAAGTGTTTATTCTTTAAATCAAAATATAGTCTCTTATTCATGTTTCATTTAATGTATACTGTATGCTTTGGAGTTCACATTGTTTAAATACTACAGGTTCTCACTTTTTCATCTATAAACCGAGATTTCAGTTTGGTCGTGGACATTTGGTTTAAAGTCTTGGAAAAGTCCTGGAAATCCACTGGTCAAAAGCACCCTGTATTAAAAAACAATACTTATTTCTCTTTCTCTCTCTTTCTGTCTTTCTTTCTTTCTTTCTCTCCCCCCCCCACAGGTGTTTGCCCATGAACCTGGCGTCGGAGGACCTGGCGAGCGGCGTGCTGCGAGATCGGGCGAAAGTGGGCGCCAGCTTGGCCGACGTGGATCCCATGAACCTCGACAGCTCCGTGAGTTTGAACCGGGGAATAAAAAAAAAATGTCAAAGCTTTTATGAGGCAATTACTCTTTTTGAATGGAGATGTTTCATCAGTCACTAACAGGGTTATGGTTGAGGTCATGGAAAACCTGGGAAAGTCATGGAAAAAACTTCAATCATAAAAAGTTGGGAAAATCCATGGACATTTTTTATAATTACATGTTCATTTGAGTTCATGGAGTTTGAAATAATTAATATCAGGGTTCTTACGGCCATGGAAAACCTGGAAAAGTCATGGAATTTCTAAAACGGTCATTTCCAGGCCTGGAAAAGTCATGGAAAAAATTTAAATCATAAAAGTTTGGGAATAGTCTTGGAAATTTGTTATGATTACATGTTCATTTACACCGAGTTTGAAATAATTAAAATGCTTTTTAATTAAAGATACTCAAAATATAAGCCGGCGTACGCTCTCCATACGCAACATTTTCTAAAATATTCATGTTTTTACTGAGATTTCAGTTTGGTCATGGACATTTGGTTTAAAGTCCTGAAGGAAAAGTCCTGGAAATCCACTGGTCAAAATGTGTAAGAACTCTGTACTAATGTGTGTGTGTGTGTGTGTGTGTGTCTTGTCTCTCCCCAGGTGAAATTCGACAACGTGGGCGGCCTCAGTAATCACATCCAGTCTCTGAAGGAGATGGTCGTGTTCCCGCTGCTCTACCCGGAGATCTTCGAGCGGTTTAAGATCCAGCCTCCCAGGTGAGGAGAACACGCCTCCCGACATCAAAGGGTTCCCCTCCCTCTGGCCCACAGGGGGGGGGGGGGGTCATCCTCCTCTTCCTCTCCTTCTTTCAGAGGCTGCTTGTTCTACGGGCCTCCGGGCACCGGGAAGACGCTGGTGGCGCGGGCGCTCGCCAACGAGTGCAGCCAAGGGGACCGCAAGGTGTCCTTCTTCATGAGGAAAGGAGCCGACTGCCTCAGCAAGTGGGTCGGCGAGTCGGAACGCCAGCTGCGCCTCCTCTTCGACCAGGTGAGGCCCGACGCTCCGTCGCTCCGACGCCGGCAGAGGAAGAGGAAGAGGAAGAGGAATGATCTGTTGTGACTCGACGTCCCCGAGTTTCTTCACTCGAATGTTTAAGTAGACGGAACTCGACTCCCGGCCGTCTTTCAACGAGCAGAATGATAACGTGTTGGTGTGTGTGTGTCGTGTGTGTGTGTGTGTGTGGGTCTTATGTGTGTGTGTGTGTCTTGTGTGTGTGTGTGTGTTTGGGTCGTGTGTGTGTTTGGGTCTTGTGTGTGTGTTTGGGCCTTGTGTGTTTGGGTCGTGTGTGTTTGGGTCGTGTGTGTGTGTGTGTGTGTGTGTGTTTGGGTCTTGTGTGTGTTTGGGTCGTGTGTGTGTGTGTGTGTGTGTGTTTGGGCCTTGTGTGTGTTTGGGTCGTGTGTGTGTGTGTGTGTTTGGGCCTTGTGTGTGTTTGGGTCGTGTGTGTGTGTGTGTGTGTGTGTGTGTGTGTTTGGGCCTTGTGTGTGTTTGGGTCGTGTGTGTGTGTGTGTGTGTTTGGGTCTTGTGTGTGTTTGGGCCTTGTGTGTGTTTGGGTCGTGTGTGTGTGTGTGTGTGTGTGTGTTTGGGCCTTGTGTGTGTGTGTGTGTGTGTGTGTTTGGGCCTTGTGTGTGTGTGTGTGTGTGTTTGGGCCTTGTGTGTGTTTGGGTCTTGTGTGTGTGTGTGTGTTTGGGCCTTGTGTGTGTTTGGGCCTTGTGTGTGTTTGGGTCGTGTGTGTGTGTGTGTGTGTGTGTGTGTGTGTGTGTTTGGGTCGTGTGTGTGTTTGGGTCGTGTGTGTGTGTGTGTGTGTGTGTGTGTTTGGGTCTTGTGTGTGTGTGTGTGTGTGTGTGTGTGTGTGTGTGTGTGTGTGTGTGTGTGTGTGTGTGTGTGTGTGTGTGTGTGTGTGTGTGTGTGTGTGTGTGTGTGTGTGTGTGTGTGTGTGTGGCTCAGGCTTACCTGATGAGGCCGTCCATCATCTTCTTCGATGAGATCGACGGCCTGGCTCCGGTCCGCTCCAGCAGGCAGGACCAGATCCACAGGTAAGAGCTCACCTGTCCTCACCTGTCCTCACCGCCTCCTGCAGGCCTCCACTCCCCGCTGCCGTCACCTTCATGGCCAACAGGGGGCGCAGGATCTTTTTAAATATCCCGTCGCCACTGCAGCTCTATTTATTTATTTATTTATTTATTTAGTGGAAAGAAAATTGGCTTCATTTGGATTTGGCTACTTCGCATCAGTGACTCTCTCTCTCTCTCTCTCTCTCTCTCTCTCTCACTCGCTCTCGCGTCTGTAATTGTTACCATGAGTTGCCATGGCGATAACGTCCACATCCACTTGTTGTTGAGACCATTTCGGGATCTGAACCGCAGGTGAGGAAGTATCCCATTATGCCGGCGCAGCTTGCGTCTGATCGTCATGGGAACGACACGCCGCCTAGAAATATATATATATATATATATATATATATATATATATATATATATATATATATATATATAATACTTTGTTGAAGTGAAGTTTACTCACAAACTCAAACGCGCTTTATGCCCCCGCGTTCCATAAACGCTCTCCCATCTCCCCCATGCTGGGCGAACACACGCGTGGAGCTCCAGTCACGTAAACATCGCCGTGGAAACGCTCTGCGCCCACGCTGCTCCGGGCTGGAGGGCTGGTGTTTGTTTATTTACTCGCTAAAGTACCTGGGCTGAAAACTCACATCGTGTCCCCCCTCCTCTTCCTCCTCCTCCTCCTCCTCTTCTTCCTCCTCCCCTTCCCAGTTCTATTGTTTCCACCCTGCTGGCCTTGATGGACGGCTTGGACAGCCGCGGCGAGGTCGTGGTCATCGGCGCCACCAACAGACTGGACTCCATCGACCCGGCGCTCCGGAGGCCCGGACGCTTCGACCGGGAGTTTCTGTTCAACCTGCCGGACAAGAAGGTGAGGGTCACGGACACCTGGAGAAGTCATGGAATTTAAAAAAATGGTTATTTCCAGGCCTAGAAAGACCTGGAAAGAGAAATGTAAAGGGTTCGTACGGTCATGGAAAACCTGGAAAAGTCATGGGATTTTAAAATGGTCATTTCCAGGCCTGGAAAAGTCATGGAAAAAACTTAAATCATAAAAGTTTGGGAGAAGTCTTGGAAATCTGTTGTATTCACTTGTTCATTTACACCGAGTTTGAAATAATTCATGTTTTTTAAAGAAAAAAGCACAAAATATAAGCCGGCGTACGCTCTCAATATGCCACATTTTCTAAATTTTGCATGTTTTTACCGAGATTTCAGTTTGGTCATGGAAATTTGTTTTAAATACATGTAAATCCACTAGTCAACATGTGTAAACCCTGAATGTAGGGTCTTCTCGCTCTAGAGATAAAATAAATAAATACATGTGTACGCACCCTGTAGATAGTTTCCCTCTGGAAGAGCGTTTGTTCTTTCCTTCTGTACGCGAGTACAGTGAACGTTACACGTAGAAGTCGGCGTGCTGATTGGCAGCTTCCACCGAAGACGTCGTTCTTCTTATTTGGCGCCACAGAATCTGAAGCTCCCGGTCCGTTGTGATATCGGAGAGCACAAAAACATCCTGTGTGAGGAGAACTTAGAGTGTGTGTGTGTGTGTGTGTGTGTGTGCTCTGCGTGTGTGTGTGTGTGTGTGTGCGTGCGTGCGGCGCCCAGCTTGCAGAAAGTACAACGGGAGTCGTGCCGCGAAATGAGTACACGGAAGCCCTCTGGCTCTTAAGAGTCTCTGCAACCCCCCCCCCCCCCCCCTTCCCCCCCTCCTCTTCTTTTGATCCAATGAGCAAACGGCGAAGCAGATGCTCATTATGTTTTCCGGGGAAATTAAAAATAATTACCAGAAGAATTATGGCCGTGCTTTACGCTTTTAATCTTTCACTCGAGGGCACTTGTTGTTGTTTTTTTGTCCGTGCCGCACGCAAAAAACTGCGTTAAATGAGTCGGGACGTGACCCCCCCCCCCGGCTGAGATCCGGCTCGGTCGTCCCTTCTCTGTAATGGAAGAGAGACGGGATGAGACGGGATGAGGAGTGTTCCCCTCGCCGCCCCACAAACGTGGAGGCGATGAAACGAGACGTCAGCACGCCTCGCGCTCGCGCTCCGGATTCCTTTTGCTTTTTCTGTCGCTGTTGTCAGAACTCGATGGAAACGCGGCACGGCGTTCCCCTGGCAACGATGTCCTTTAAATGCCTTTTCTTCGTTTCTTCAGATCTAGTTTTATTTACAGTTTTTTTTTTTTTACAGTTTTTACATCGTTTTGTTCGTAGTGTCCTCCTCATCTGCTGATTCTTTTTTTCACTCTTTCTCCCTCAAGGCCAGGAAGCAAATCCTGGAGATTCACACGCGGGACTGGAGCCCCAAACTGGCCGAGCCGTTCGTCGATGAACTCGCAGAAAAGTGTGTCGGTAAGAGAGCGACGGTCAAACGCGTGTATGCCACCTATGGTCGAATCCCATGTTTAGACATTTAAAGAAATCCATAAGTAACCTGTGTGTGTGTGTGTGTGTGTGTGTGTGTGTGTGTGACATTTATATATATTTTTATTAGGGGCAGTTTTTTCCCCCACTGACTTCATCCAGGAGCATTTAAAAAGAAATTGGGGCACTTTTTAGAAAAAATATGTAATATTTAACCTTTTGTTTTAAAATAAAAAATATGCTTATTAGGCTTACAGGATATGAGCAATAATAATAATAATAAAAAAAAATACAATAATAAGACTATTAGGCAGTAATAAGACTATTGGGCAGTAATAAGACTATTGGATAATAATAAGACTATTAGGCAGTAATAAAACTATTAGGCAATAATAAGAATATTAGGCAGAAGTCTACAGATTCAAAATGTTTCCTGAGATTTATTTGTAACAAAAAAAAGACAGAAAACATAAATCAGACAATTTTATTTATCTATTTCTTTGTGGTTATTTATTGTTATTACATTTTTTTTAAACAACTATTAACAATTCTAAGTTATTTATTAGTTTTTTTGTAATTCCAAATTATATTTGTTTGTGTACCTGCCTAGTACAGGAAGTACAGATACACTACAAAGAACACAAACAAAACGCTATAACGTTATCATAATGACGAGAGTAGCTTATGGGGTATTTGTTGCCTTACATTATATCTCTTGGGGGCAGTTTTGCCCTCATGTGTTTCTGACGGTGTGTGTGTGTGTGTGTGTGTGTGTGTGTTCCCAGGCTACTGCGGCGCCGACATCAAAGCGCTCTGCACGGAGACGGCGTTGGCGGCGTTGCGGCGCCGCTACCCCCAGATCTACGGCAGCAGCGTGAAGCTCAGCCTGGACGTGGCCTCCATCGTCCTCGGGCCCGGCGACTTCAGCAAGGCCATCGGCGCCATCGTGCCGGCGTCCCAGCGGGCGCTGGCTCCGCCCGGCCGGGCGCTGTCCCCCGCCCTCCGGCCGCTGCTCGCCGGCGCCTTCTCCTTCGTGCTGAAGGCGCTGCTCCGAGTCTTCCCCCACGGCCAGTGCGCCGACGGGGGGGACGACGCACACGGTGAGGATCTGGAGCCCCCCCACACACACACACACACACACACACACACACACACTCAGGGTTCCTACGGTTATGGAAAACCTGGAAAAGTCGAGCAGTTTTTTTTATGGTTATGTCCAGATCTGGAAAAATCCTGGATCAAAAAAAATCCCCAAAGTTTTTGAAAAAGCACCTTTTACATAATAACTAATAATAATAACTAACTAAATAATAACTGTGTGTGTTGCAGACTCGGTGCTGGTCGTCTCTTTAACTCGTCTTATTTTTAGGATTGTTTGTGTTTCATGTGTAAACTATTTTTTATTTTTTTAGAGCTCAAACATTCTAGTAATTCGGGTTTTGGTCCTTTTGGTTATCGGATATTTATCTTCTTTTTTTTTTTACTCACTTTTTATTTAGTTTTCAACAACATAATATGAGACAGGGTTTGTCAGTCATGGAAAACCTGGAAAAGTTCTAGCATTTTTTTATGGTTATTTGCAGGCCTAGAAAAGTCCTTGAGAAAGAAAAGAAATCCCAAAATGTTGGGAAAAGTCATGGAAAAGTGTTATCTATCTATATATATATATATATATATATATATGTGCATTTTAAGCTGAGTTTTAAATAATTAATATGCTTTTAAAAGAACAACGCTCAAATTCTAAGTGCCATACGCTCTTTTATACTCGCAGCGCACATTTTTCCCCCCTGAAAGTGAACGCACCTTCACTGAAAAGACAAACATTTGTATTCTTTTTATGTAAACTATCGTCTCTCATTCATTTGAGTAACTCAAGGTTATATACTGTATGCTTTTGAATTCTCTTTATTAGTTTACACGACATTTTCTCACTTTTTCATCTATACATTGATATGATTAGTCATTGAAATGTGGTTTAAAGTCCTGGAAGTTGTTTATTGTGCTTTCACTGTTGCCACTCCGTAGTATTTTATTGTTTCCTCGACTTCACCTTGGCCCTCACACACTGGGTCTAAAGTGTGACGACCCCCCCCCCCCCCCCCCCCCCCCCCTGGAGAATAGAGGTGATGGCTCCAATAATAACTCCCACTCCCCACTCCAGTCAACAAACGTGTTTACAGCAGATTATCCGCAGTGTAACACTTGACCGCTGGCAGATTGCTGAGGGGAGACGCTCCCGATAACGACACCCGGTTCCCAGGGCGCTGCGTCGCTTTAAATGCCCATTACAACTCGCCTAATAAGCCATTATTTTTTACGGTCACTTTTTTCTGTGAAATTACCTCATTAACGGCTTTTGAGGATTCAACTTTTGCAGAGACAAACTTTAAAGTGCATTTGCCCACACCTCTGGAAGAAATAGAAGCAGTCGCTCCGTGCGTGACTGTATAGGCAGAGCGTCGCCCTCTCAGGGCTCCGACGCTCATGGCATCTAAAGAAATGGTTATTTCCAGGCCTCGAAAACTCCTTGAAGAAAATGAAGTCCTAAAAGTCTTGGAAATGTGTTTGAAATAATTGTTTTTTTTTAAGAAATTGTATATTAATGTTTATTCTTTTAATAGAACTATTGTCTCATTCATTTGTCATTTTACGGTTTTATACTGTATGCTTTGGAATTCTCTTTGTTAGTTTAAATACGTCATTTTCTCACTTTTTCGTGTTTACGCCGAGATTTTCAAAAGATTTTGATAATGGACACCTATTGGTTACCATGGTTACGACCCCTGTTCATTGGTTACCATGGTTACGACCCCTGTTCATTGGTTACCATGGTTACGACCCCTGTTCATTGTTACCGTGGTTACGACCCCTGTTCATTGGTTACCGTGGTTACGACCCCTGTTCATTGGTTACCGTGGTTACGACCCCTGTTCATTGGTTACCGTGGTTACGACCCCTGTTCATTGGTTACCATGGTTACGACCCCTGTTCATTGGTTACCATGGTTACGACCCCTGTTCATTGGTTACCATGGTTACGACCCCTGTTCATTGGTTACCATGGTTACGACCCCTGTTCATTGGTTACCATGGTTACGACCCCTGTTCATTGGTTACCATGGTTACGACCCCTGTTCATTGGTTACCATGGTTACGACCCCTGTTCATTGGTCACCATGGTTACGACCCCTGTTCATTGGTCACCAGGGTTACGACCCCTGTTCATTGGTCACCAAGGTTACGACCCCTGTTCATTGGTCACCAGGGTTACGACCCCTGTTCATTGGTCACCAAGGTTACGACCCCTGTTCATTGGTCACCATGGTTACGACCCCTGTTCATTGGTCACCAGGGTTACGACCCCTGTTCATTGGTCACCAAGGTTACGACCCCTGTTCATTGGTCACCAAGGTTACGACCCCTGTTCATTGGTCACCAAGGTTACGACCCCTGTTCATTGGTCACCATGGTTACGACCCCTGTTCATTGGTCACCAGGGTTACGACCCCTGTTCATTGGTCACCAAGGTTACGACCCCTGTTCATTGGTCACCAAGGTTACGACCCCTGTTCATTGGTCACCAAGGTTACGACCCCTGTTCATTGGTCACCATGGTTACGACCCCTGTCTCTCTGCCAGGCGGTGCTGATCAGCGGCTCGAGGACGACTTGTACAGCGACGACGACGAGGAGCAACGCTCCGCCTCCATCTATGAGGTCCAGCCTGCTGCATCCCCAAAGAGCCTCCACCTCTCCTCCTCCTCCTCCTCCTCTTCCTCGCACAGACCCTTCCTCCACTTCTCCACGTGAGTCCCCCCCCCCCCCCTCCAGGATAATTGTTTTTATTGACTGTAGCCGGGTCTCCAGAGTGTTGTCTAATAGATGATGCAGTGTGTGAAGCACACACACTTCATGCGAGTGAAGGGACTGCGCTTAATTAAGATTTTTTTATTTATTTAAACCACTTTTATTACCCCGATAAGTCACGGAGCAGACGGAGAGAAGTCGTATGAGCGAGAGGATGGAGGTAACTTTTTTATTTATTTTACTGGATCCATCATCCATGAAGCTCCTCTCCCGTTATCACGCGTCTCGTCTTTTAAGGCTGAATCATTTTTCAGTGCGCGTAGGTTCACCGATGTCGGACACGGAGGGCTCTCATTGGTTCATTTATTACCGGCGCCACAGTGGAAGCTCTCGGAAAAACTCCATTGTCTTCCTAGAACTCTTTATTTCATACCTGCAAACTCGTCACCTTTCGGCGAAATTCGCCGTTTTGAAATAAAAATAGGTCATCCACGTGAATCGTGTAGATCAGAAGAGTTTGTCAATAAAACATCTTTGATGGAACACGTCAAAGCTCAGCAGAGCACACAAGTAAAGAAAAAAGGAAGTTGGTCCATGAATGACTTTAACCATATTAGATATAATGATAATGTAAAGTTGTTATTACTATTATTAGGGCCCGATCACTGAATTATTCAGAGGACTTTTTTTTTCTTTAAATGTTTGTTGTCCCCTTTTTCACCCCTCATGAGTTTGCAGGTATGTTATTCGTTTTAGCGTCTCGTCCGTTTTCCTCCCTGAAAACTTCCCCCGCCGATTTCTTTGAAAGCGCCGTGTGACCATAATCTTTCTTGACGGTATATTCCACACGCGCCGAGGCGGCGTCCCCGGTGAAAGCCCGCCGCCGCCGTTTACGTCCACGGGGTCGTTGGTGTCGTCGACCGGCTCTGAATGAACAGAGCCGAGCTGCTGCCGTTCTGAACCACCGCGCTTACTCATTATTCCCCCCCCCCCCTCTCTAGCTCCGCCCTCCGCCAGCCCACGGCGTACCGGCCTCGCCTGCTGCTGGCCGGCGCCCCGGGCTCGGGCCAGAGCTCCCACGTGGCCCCCGCCCTGCTGCACCACCTGGACAAGCTGCCGGTGCACCGCCTGGACCTGCCCACGCTCTACTCCGTCAGCGCCAAGACGCCAGAGGAGTCCTGTGCTCAGGTAACACACACACACACACACACACACACACACACACACACACACAGATTATCTGCTGCACAGGTGGTTGAAACCCGGAGAGGCTCGTCAACTTATTGGATTTGAAGGTTTTAAATAATTTGCACTGGCAACGGCGTGTGTGTGTTTGACCTGTGTGTGTGTGTGTGTGTGTGTGCGCAGGTGTTCCGCGAGGCCCGCCGCAGCGTGCCCAGCGTGGTGTTCATGCCGCACATCTCCGAGTGGTGGGAGGCGGTGAGCGACACGGTGAAGAGCACCTTCCTCACGCTGCTGCAGGACGTGCCCTCCTTCAGCCCCGTGCTCGTCCTCGCCACCGCCGAGACGCACTACTCGCAGCTGTCGGAAGAGGTGGGCGCGCACACGCACCCACACACACACACACACACACACACACACTCACACTCACACAAACACACGAGAGCAGACATTTTTACGATGTACCCGGAGGCCGGGCCTGTATTCTTTTATGACTACGCTGGTGACTTGACTGAAAGGGTTTCTTTCATTCTCTCTCTCACTCGGGAGCGCTAGTCCCCCCCCCACCACCACCACCACCACCACACACACACACACACACACACACACACAGGGGGGGGTCACAGTCAAGGTCATCTGCCCCCTCAGAGCTTCTGCCTCCTCCATCTGCCTTTTTCTTGTCATTTATCCCACCACCCACTTTTCTCCACGGGTATCCCTCGCCCCTCGCCCCTCGCCCCGCCCTCTGGAATGTATTCTTCTCTTTGTGGGAGCCAATGAGTCAGGACCACCGGTTGGGGGGGGGGGGGGGGGGGTCTGCTCCAGGGTGAGTGGGAGAAACTGGGAGGGATGAGAGAAAATAAAAAATACACACACACATGCACACACACACACAATATCTCTCTCGCTCTCTCTCTCGCTCTCTCTCTCTCTATCTTCCTCACTCACAACCACACACACACACACCTCACTCACACACATGACTCACTCTCTATCTCACACACACATCACTCACTCTCTTTCTCTCACTCTATCTCACACACACACAACCAAGAAACACTCGTTCGTCTTTCAGCGAGTTAAAAACAGTAATTTTCGATAGGTGAAGAAAATTAATTGAATAATTGATGACTGTTACCTCATTATTATGATTAGGGCCGATAATGAAGATGCGAGAGCGCTACTTTCCACCCGTCAATTTACACACGCCCTATGTGGTGAAGATTTTACAGGTGAGGCGACAGGAGAAGGTGTGTGTGTGTGTGTGTGTGTGTGTTTTGTCACCATGGTTACGCCTCTGCTCCAGCGAGCATCAGGTGTGTGTGTGTGCTGAATCTGTCCTGAAGGAGTAAACCTCAAATGAATCGCAGACTCTTTATGAAAAGTGATTGGTGAGATACTCGGAGCTGGAAGACGTTCTGCGGTTCCTTAACGCCGGTCGAGGTTCCACCTTCATGACTTCACCCGATGGAATATGAAGCTTAGAGTTCACATCTTCTACAGTTTGAGCTTATAGCCACACCCACACATATCACTGCTGGTTTGACTGCACTTCATAGATCCTCTTTATCTTTTATTTGATGAACTAAGTAACGCGGCGGATGAAGTGAACGTGCATTTTGTTCCACTTCACCACGTGAAATGACAATTTCCATGTTTTTTTTCCAATAATATCTACTTGTAGTTCTTTCTCTCTTCTTCTTTGATATTTCCCTGCAATGCTCCAGTCTTTTTACTTTCCTGCCCTCTACTTTCCTTTCTACTTGATGGATCCTCTTTTATTTAAACTAAGTAACGCGGCGTATGAAGTGAACGGGCATTTCGTTCCACTTCACCACGTGGAATGACAATTTCCTGGTTATTTCAATAATCTCTTTAGTTGTAGTTCTTTGTATTGGTTTCTTTGTATTTCTTCTGCAATTTTCAACACTTTTCAAGGCTTTTTAATTTCCCTCCACATTGCATCCTCATGCACATCTCATGATGCATATCTCATGATGCACATATTATCATGGTGCATATCTCATGATGCACATATTATCATGGTGCATATCTCATGATGCACATATTATCATGGTGCATATCTCATGATGCACATATTCTCATGGTGCATATCTCATGATGCACATATTCTCATGGTGCATATCTCATGATGCACATATTCTCATGATGCACATCTCCTGATGCACATCTCATGATGCATATCTCATGATGCATATCTCATGATGCATATCTCATGATGCATATCTCATGATGCACATCTCATGATGCATATCTCATGATGCACATCTCATGATGCATATCTCATGGTGCATATCTCATGATGCACATCTCATGATGCATATCTAATGATGCACATCTCATGATGCATATCTAATGATGCACATCTCATGATGCACATATTCTCATGGTGCATATTCTCATGATGCATATCTCATGATGCACATCTCATGATGCACATCTCATGATGCATATTCTCATGATGCATATCTCATGATGCATATCTCATGATGCATATCTCATGATGCATATCTCATGGTGCATATCTCATGATGCACATCTCATGATGCACATCTCATGATGCATATCTAATGATGCATATCTAATGATGCACATATTCTCATGGTGCATATTCTCATGGTGCATATTCTCATGGTGCACATCTCATGGTGCACATCTCATGATGCACATCTCATGATGCATATCTAATGATGCATATCTCATGGTGCACATCTCACGGTGCATATCTCATGGTGCATATCTCATGATGCACATCTCATGGTGCACATCTCATGGTGCATATCTAATGATGCATATCTAATGATGCACATCTCATGATGCACATCTCATGATGCACATCTCATGATGCACATCTAATGATGCATATCTCATGATGCATATCTCATGATGCACATCTCATGATGCACATCTCTTGATGCACATCTCATGATGCACATCTCATGATGCATATCTCATGATGCACATCTCATGATGCATATCTCATGATGCATATCTCATGATGCACATCTCATGATGCACATCTCATGATGCACATCTCTTGATGCACATCTCTTGATGCACATCTCCTGATGCACAAAGAGCTCAAAGTGGCCCAGTCGTGTTGCTGGTTACACTTTCTCTCCCTTTTTTGTGTCATTTTTCTCGTCCAGTCTATGGCGCTTGACGTGATTTTTGGCTGTTTCGTTCTCTGGCAGAGAACACGGCGACAGCTGCTGCCTCGGCTCCAGAGCGCGGTGGGGAAGCGTCCCGTGTCTCTCTCTCTCTCCGCCCCCCTCCCTCCCTCAGCCAAAGCTACACGGCCTCCCTCCCTCCCTTAACAGACGATCACTCTAGTTGGATTGACTTTCTCCTCGGGGGAAATTGCAAGTGCATGCGATAAAAAAAAAAAGAAGTGTGATGTAACTGCAGTTTGAGTGAGAGACGGCGTCCACCTCGGTCTTTACTTTTAACTATGGCTGCAACCAGGGGGGTCATTTACATATTTTTTAGGGGGTAGTTTTTCCCCACTGACTTCATCCAGGAGGATTTAAACATAAATTAGAGGCACTTTTTGAAACTTGTGAAATAACGTTAAACTTTTTGTTCAAAAATAATAAATATACTTATTCAGGCTTACAGGATATGAGCAATTATCATAAACATTGCAACAATAAGACTATTAGGCAATAATAAGACTATTAGGCAGTAGTCTACAGATTGAAAGTGTTTACTTAGATTTTCTTTGACAAATAAACAGAAATCAGACAATTATATTAAATTTTGTTCTTATGTAAAAATGTAAAAAACTATTAACAATTATATCTTTGTTTTTTTTATAATTAAAAAATATATTTATAGATTTTTTTATGTGTAGCTACCTAGTTCAGGACACACCACAAAGAACATAAATAAATAAAACGCTATTAAGAAATCATAATAATTAGAGGACGTTGTGGGGCGCTTGTTGCCCCTCTTGTGACATCGGGGGCAACGTTATATTTCTCAGGGGCAGTTTTGCCCTTTTCCCTGCTGTATTTCTAACGCTGGCTGCAACTAACGATTAATTTAATAATCGATTAATCTGTCAGTTTTTTTCTCTCGATTTATCATAATTTTTATGCTCAATTATTATAATCTTTACCCGAACATCTCCGTGACTCATTGTTTTATTCATTGTTCCGGAAATAATTACAAAAGATATTATAGACTATTTTTGGCCACTCATATGATTAGAACTAGCATAATACAAATACTCTTCTTCAAAGAGCTCTTTAAAAAAAAAACTCGCAATATAAATCCAAACCATAATAAAATAAAACATGGAACGATCTCTCGGGGCTCCGTTAGCTCAAATGTGCAACGCCTGCTGCACATGCTCCCGTCTCATAATGCTGCTGCTTGTTTTCTGCCTGAAACGACGAGCATTTTCTCTATGTAAACAAACGCGTGTAAACAAACACGTGTAAACACAGCGGGCGATATCGAGGTCGCCGCCATAAACGATTAGCTTTGATCATTTAATGCGCGGCGAGCGCTAATCCTAACATGATGATGATTTATCGTAATAATTATCGACCCCGAGGCAGATGGGCCGGATCCCCGGCTCGGCCTCGGCGACACCTCTTCTCAACCGTCGCCGTGACGACGGCGTCCCGGAGTCGTCCCGAAACAACCGCGGCGGACTTTTTTATCTGCACTATCGTTCAGTAAAATAGATAAAAAGAGCTTTAACGCATCGTTTATCTCTTCAAAACCCCTGTTTTTAATTAATTTGTGCATGTTTTTACGTGAATCGCATGTATAAATACATATTTATTGCCGCCTCGCTTAATTTTTTTGAGAAGAAGCCGCTCGCCGTTAAGAACTGATCGCGCTCGCAGAACAGCTGTCCCGTTTACCGTTGCTCTTCTCAGCCAGACACCACCCGGTTTTCTTTGCTGCTCCCTCCCTCTCTCTCTCTTCCCTCCCTCTCTCTCTCTTCCCTCCCTCTCCTCTTTTTAAGCATCCATCCATCTATCCACACGTTCCCGCTCGCCCTCCGCGCGGCGACACCCCTGCGGCTCTTTTTTATCGAGATGAAAAAGTGCCGAGAGTCGATAACCCGCCGCGCGCTACACACACACGCCGGCTCCCCGACCGCCTTCCTGGCCGTCGCTCTCGTCCTCCTTTTCCTTCCCGTCTTCAGAGAGAGAGAGAGAGAGAGAGAGAGAGAGAGAGAGAGAGAGAGAGAGAGAGAGAGAGAGAGAGAGAGAGAGAGAGAGAGAGAGAGAGAGAGAGAGAGAGAGAGAGAGAGAGAGAGAGAGAGAGAGAGAGAGAGAGAGAGGCAATGCGGAGAGTAAAGGAGGGGATCGATGTGAAAGAAGGATGAGGGGAGGGGAGGGGGTGAGAGGAGGTGCTTAGTCAGCAACGGGGCTTCCCAGTGGGGGGGGGGGCAGGAGGCAAGACATAGCTGGAATAAAATGAGTTTGTGCATTTCTCTACCGAAAAATATCCAAACACGCGTTCTGTGTGTGTGTGTGTGTGTGTGTGTGTGTGTGTGTGTGTGTGTGTGTGTGTGTGTGTGTGTGTGTGTGTGTGTGTGTGTGTGTGTGTGTGTGTGTGTGTGTGTCCAGTATCTCGTACTGAGGAGGCGCAGCGAAGGCCAAGGTGAGGGTTCACTGATGTTAAACTTGTCAACATGAGGTTAACGGGAGATCTTCGCCTCCTTTTAATTCAAACCCTGCGTTCTCCTTAAAGCCGCTGCGTCGGGGATCACGTTTCGGGAGCTTTTGCTCAGGCGTCACATGACCTGCACATCAAGCCTGAACGCCTCCTCTTAGAGCGGCGGCTGATAAATATAACACCTTTAGGAACTGGCACAATCGGCCTCACGCTGTCTCTCTAAGCAACACGCAGAGAGAGAGAGAGAGAGAGAGACCCTGGTTCCTCTGGCGTAGTAACGTGTGGTTCCCTGGTTCCTCTGATGGCGTAGTAACGTGGTTCCCTGGTTCCTCTGATGGCGTAGTAACGTGGTTCCCTGGTTCCTCTGATGGCGTAGTAACGTGTGGTTCCCTGGTTCTCCCGATGGCGTTGTAACGTGTGGTTCCCTGGTTCCTCTGATGGCGTAGTAACGTGGTTCCCTGGTTCCTCTGATGGTGTAGTAACGTGTGGTTCCCTGGTTCTCCCGATGGTGTTGTAACGTGTGGTTCCCTGGTTCCTCTGATGGCGTAGTAACGTGGTTCCCTGGTTCCTCTGATGGCGTAGTAACGTGTGGTTTCCTGGTTCCTCTGATGGCGTAGTAACGTGGTTCCCTGGTTCCTCTGATGGCGTAGTAACGTGTGGTTCCCTGGTTCCTCTGATGGCGTTGTAACGTGTGGTTCCCTGCTTCTCCCGATGGCGTAGTAACGTGTGGTTCCCTGGTTCTCCCGATGGCGTAGTAACGTGTGGTTCCCTGGTTCTCCCGATGGCGTAGTAACGTGTGGTTCCCTGGTTCTCCCGATGGCGTAGTAACGTGTGGTTCCCTGGTTCCTCTGATGGCGTTGTAACGTGGTTCCCTGGTTCTCCCGATGGTGTAGTAACGTGTGGTTCCCTGGTTCTCCCGATGGCGTTGTAACGTGTGGTTCCCTGGTTCCTCTGATGGCGTAGTAACGTGGTTCCCTGGTTCCTCTGATGGCGTAGTAACGTGGTTCCCTGGTTCCTCTGATGGCGCGTAACGCAGGTTCCCTGGTTCCTCTGATGGCGAGTAACGCGGTGGTTCCCTCGTTCCTCTGATGGCGTTGTAACGTGGTTCCCTGGTTCTCCCGATGGTGTAGTAACGTGTGGTTCCCTGGTTCTCCCGATGGTGTTGTAACGTGTGGTTCCCTGGTTCCTCTGATGGCGTAGTAACGTGGTTCCCTGGTTCCTCTGATGGCGTAGTAATGTGTGGTTCCCTGGTTCCTCTGATGGCGTAGTAACGTGTGGTTCCCTGGTTCCTCTGATGGCGTTGTAACGTGTGGTTCCCTGGTTCCTCTGATGGCGTTGTAACGTGTGGTTCCCTGGTTCTCCCGATGGTGTTGTAACGTGTGGTTCCCTGGTTCCTCTGATGGCGTAGTAACGTGGTTCCCTGGTTCCTCTGATGGCGTAGTAATGTGTGGTTCCCTGGTTCCTCTGATGGCGTTGTAACGTGTGGTTCCCTGGTTCTCCTGATGGTGTAGTAACGTGTGGTTCCCTCTCAGCTCAGGACTCTGTTCCAGCGGCCGTACGGCGAGGTGGCGACGCTCTGCCCGCCGGGAGAGGACGACCGGCGGAGCTTCTTCTCCGACCTGCTGCTGCTGCAGGCCGCACGGCCGCCGCCACGCCTCCGGAACACGGGTACGCCACGGGCGCCACACTCACCTGGACACACACACACACACACACGCACACACACGCACACACACACACACACAGAGGGTGAGACGGGATGACTCGTCTCTGCTGTCGGTCCTAGAGGGCAGTGTTGTCTGCAAATGCTTCTTTCCTTCTCAGCTCTGGTCTCAGTCTGTTTTTTGTTTTTGGGATCCAGTGAAAGATAGAAGAGCAGGTGTGTGTGTGTGTGTGTGTGTGTGTGTGTGTGTGTGTGTGTCTAATTCCCGTTTGCACACTGCAGTTCAATATTTTATCCATTCAGAATCTGTTTACAATCACTTTAGAAATTGAGGAAGAAAAAGTGGGAAGTGTGAAGCCGAGATTTATTCTGGATATCTCTATCGAAATCAGGCACACACACACGCACGCACACGCACACGCACACGCGCACGCGCACGCACACACACACGCACACACGCACACACGTCCACCGGGGGGGGAGCGAGAGAGTAATGGCTTCAAGGAGACTGGAGGCTGTTATTGACCATAGTTAGAATTGAGAGGAGAGGCTTTTTGTTTGAAAGGTCAAAGGTCAGGGTTGAGATGGGGTCTTTATTTTGTCTCCAGGTCCCTCTCAGTGTTGGATTTATTTTCCGCTTGTGTCTATAGATGGAAAGATGTATGGAAATGCATTCATATATTTAGGTTTTCTTTGGGTCAGGGCCGTCTTTGAATCCGGGGGTTGGCGGTTCCATCCCCGCCCCAGTCGCTGTGCCCTTGAGCAAAACCCTGAACTGCTCCATGTATCAATGTAACATGTAAAGTGTCTTTGTGTACCTTTGTGTAAAAAGTGCTATATCAAATTAAATGGATTATTATTATCATCAGTAAGTGTACATTTCTCCCCCCCCCCCCCCCATCAGGGAGGTGTGAGGAGGTGCTGCCGGAGGCGGAGGCCCCGGGGCCCCGAGTCCTGTCCCCGGAGGAGCAGCGCCGCCTGGCGGAGCAGGAGGAGAACACGCTGCGGGAGCTCCGCCTCTTTCTCAGGGACGTGACCAAGCGCCTGGCCACCGACAAGCGCTTCAGCCTCTTCAGCAAGCCGGTCGACATCGACGAGGTGAAAGAGGAACACACACACACACACACACACACACACACACACATTTCTATCCTCTTCACCTTTTTAAATCTGACCTCTCGCGGCAGGTGGCGGACTACCTGGAGGTCATCCGGCAGCCGATGGACCTGTCCACCGCCATGACCAAGATCGACACCCACCAGTACCTGACGGTGAAGGACTTCTTGGGGGACGTCGACCTCATCAGCAGCAACGCCTTGGAGTACAACCCCGACAAGGACCCCGGAGGTGAGGCGCCTGAGCACGCGCCTGAACACAAACACCACTGTTCAGAAGTTTGGGGTCACACAGACAATTTAGTGTTTTCCATGAAAACTCTCACTTTTATTTATTAAATGAATCGCAACATAAACATAAAATATAGTCAAGACATTGACAAGGTTATGAATAATGATTTTTATTGTAAATATTAATGTTGGAAGGAAGGCCAGTTTTATAGTTTCTCTCACCAGCATAACTGTTTTCAGCTGCGCTCACATAAAAAGGGTTTAAAGGGTTTTCTACCCCTCCGCTAGTCTTCTAAGGCGATAACACAATGTACCACTAGCAGGGTTCGTACGGTCATGGACAACCTGGAAAAGTCATGGAATTTTGTTATACTAATATATTCATGTCGTCCATCTGCGCTGAGTTTGAAATAATGAATATGCTATAAATGTTCTCGTACTCTTAGTACCAATTATCCGTGCATTCATTTGGGTCATTTAAAGTATACTTTATGCTTTGGAATGCTCATTGTTAGTTTAAATACGACATTTTCTCACTTTTTCATGTTTATATCAAGATTTCACAAAATGTTTGGTCATGGAAAATTGGTTAAAGTCATGGAAAATTCATGGAAATCCATTGGTCAAAATGTGTAAGAACCCTGCACTAGAACATGGAGATGGGCCTCTACACACCTCTGTAGAGACTTCACTAACACCAGAGAATAGTCATCTACACATTAACTATGTAGAGAGTTATGATTCATTTAATGTGATCTTCATTGATTAAAAACAGTGCTTTGAACAATAAGGATATTCCTACGTGACCCCAAACTTATGAACGGTAGTGTACATGCAAAGTATTGTACATACATGTAATGCAACATGCATGTTAAATTTAACAGAGGGAACCCTAACCCGTGTGCACAATAATAAAGAAAATACTTATTTAGCATTTAGGTGCTAAGATAGTCTTAAAGCGCCACAGATTTAAAAACGCTTTACTGAAGTACATGAATTCGATTAATATTGATCATTTGATCCAGAAAGCTGCGATGGAAATCCTCTGAGCAGATTAAGTTGAGACCAAAGACTCGGGAGACTCTTTGATGTCTGAGGCCGAAGAGATATTAGAGCGTTATTTCAGGAGAACGTAAACAAAGCAGTACAAGGGAATCACGGGTGAAGTGTCAGTGTAAGGACACCAAGCGTGTGTGTGTGTGTGGTGTGTGTATGTGTGTGTGTGTGGTGTCACCTTGAAGGTGACCCCGACGTGATATATCCACTGTGTCATGTTGACAAATCACTTTCACAAGAGCAGATATGTGACTTTTCTTTTTTTTTTTTAAACCCTAAACTGAGGACCGCCAATAAACCGCCCGCCACTCCTCTAAATGAAGCTCTGCCGTTTCCACGACGACCTCTGACAGCGCGGGTCCCGTGGGCTGCAATAAGTCAACGTCGGACTATCCAAACAACCGCGTGTGTCTCTCTCGTCGCCGTTGTGTTGCGTCAGGCTGTCGCCGGGCGAGGGGAAAGTAATTAGATTTAATGCGTAATGACTTGTGGAAGAAGGCTGCCGGGCTTCTGAAGACGAGAACCTCCGAGACGGGGCTGGGAACGCGAATGAAATGAAGTGCACGTCGCCCTGCGGGTGGCTTCCCGTAGCCGAGAGGCTGCATATGCATGAGCGTTTAATTGTCTCTCGTCTTGCAGCGCGAACCCATTTCGACGTCGTCCTCCGACCCGCCTCGGCACATTCTCCTCTTTACACACACGTGTACACACATGTACACACATGTACACACACAATGCAAACAAAAGATTCCTGTTATTTGCTCCCAGCTTACAAAATATATTGGATTCATGTTTATTGTTTAAATTGGCTACTTGCGTGCAGAGGGGGAAAAGAGCCCACGTGAAAACCAATGCATGTTTGGAATATATGGATTTTTTTTTTTTTAAGTGTGCAAAAAATATATATATATAGATATATATATATATATATATCTATATATATAGATATAGAGAGAGATTTAAAAAAAGCATGGAAAATAAGCGTGCAAAAAGAAGGAAAAACAAATATATACTTTTTTTAAGGAAAAGAAGTGTGCAAAAAAATCTATATATATATATATATATATATAGGGAGAGAGAGAAATTTAAAAAACATGGAAAAGAAAAGTGCAAAAAGAAAAATATATATATATATACATTTCTACCAGACTGTCATTCTCAACAGCAATATGATAGCAATTGAAAAGCTGCATACAGAAGACATGCTCTGGACTTACAAACACACACACACACACACACACACACACACACACACACACGCACACACACACACCTACCTCTCTCGTGTGTGTGTGTGTGTGTGTGTTTACCTCCTTTGTTCTCTCATAAAGAAGTCGCCGCCTGACACGACGACGGGAAGCAATTATCCGTCAGCCCAAATTAATAAATCTTGTCTTTTTGCAGGTGAGGGTCATCTGTTGGAATGCAAGGTCTACAAATGAAACACTGAAAGAAAGAAAAAAATATAATGCAATTAGTCCGGTTAATAAAGAAGACTAACAAAAGCCTCGCTCGCCCGGCGCCGCGCACGGGAAACAAAACGGCCTCGCACAATTACGCTGCACGAGCGGCCAAAGAGAAGGAGAAGAAGATGCTGGGAAAAAAGCTCATTACCCCACAGCGCTCCGTCTCTCCTTGTCCTTCACGCCATCTTCATCGCGCCGTCCTCCACGTGCAATCATGTCTTTTACACACACACACACACACACACACACACACCCCCCCCTCGCCTCACTTTAAAAATCCTAACTGGGTTATGTGCAAAAAAAACATTTAAAAAAAACCTCTTTGCTCCACAATGAGAATAATAACCCTGTTCCTTTGGTGGAATGTGGCAAGCAACAGCTGTGTGTGTGTGTGTGTGTGTGTGTGTGTGTGTGTGTGTGTGTGTGTGTGTGTGTGTGTGTGTGTGTGTGTGTGTGTGTGTGTGTGTGTGTGTGTGTGTGTGTGTGTGTGTGTGTGTGTGTGTGTGTGTGTGTGTGTGTGTGTGTGTGTGTGTGTGTGTGTGTGTGTGTGTGTCGGGGAGGAAGTTATTCAGGGCCAATGAGGGCTCTGATGAGCTCTAGGCATCCCACCTGGCCTTTGACACCCCACTTCCACTGACAAGCGGTTATTTTTTTTCTCCCCTTCCCCACTTAGAATGCACTCGCACACACACACACACACACACACACACACACACACACAAACACTCGGACATAGTCGCGCACACACAACCGCACACAAATGGCCTCCATCGCAATTAGGCCGTCCTCCCAATTAGACAAAAGGAAGCTGGCAGATTGTGACCCCCCCCTCCCCCCCCCCGCCCCGCCACTCTCCGCCTGAACCGTTCTCCCTCCGCCCGCCGTAATGAGAGGCTGTCTGTTTACGGCGCCACGATGCTTTTAACCACGCCGCAGCGGCGCCCACGCCTCTAGCCCCCCCTCCGGACCCCCCCCCCTCCGGACGCCAGGGGAGGATTTAATGACGGCCGCGGCACATCGAGGCGTAAGAGATGTCGGAAAGGTGTGAGACGCGAGAGTGAAATGAGCACGCGTTTAAAATGCTTTCTGCTTTTTTTATAAATAAATAGGAGAAAAACATCCCCCCCCCCCCGAAGAAGAGGTGGTCGATATGAAGAAGACCCTCGTGCATTACTCGAGTTATGCCTTCTAACGCTTCTCACCAGAAGCCGGCTCCAGCCTTCTTTTCATTTTTTACTGTTCATCCTGTGAGAAAAGGCTACGCTCCCCTTTCTCACACGCAGTGGAGAGGGTATCGACTCCTCCGCCTTACATTTTTATGCATGGAGGGCGGAGGAGGAAGAGGGGGGGCGTAGAGCACGCCACATCAAACTAAATGGAGGGGAAGGAGAAAATAGAAACCAATATCTAAACGGGTTAGAGTGCCGTGGTAAATATACGGGTTTGATTTCCCGCCTTGAATAAATGCATGTCGAGCACGGAGCGCCGCACGGTGTCGCGTCTTGTGACACTAATGCTATGTTTCACTGCCCCCCCTCCCTCCCTCCCCCCCTCCCTCCCTCCCCCTCAGACAAGGTGATCAGGCACCGCGCGTGCAGCTTAAAGGACACGGCTCACGCCATATTCGCCGCCGAGCTGGACCCCGAGTTCGACCGCATGTGTGAAGATATCAAGGAGGCGCGCAGGAAGAGAGGTAAGGACCTCTAAATACTACACACACACACACACACACACACACACACATACACACACACACACACCCTTGTAACATGAAATAAACTCCTATCTACCATCGTCTCTCTGTACACGTAGATAAATGTGCAGGTCCAAACATTGTTTTTAATGAGGGATCTGAGTGAATATACTCTACTCTGATTGGACACCGACTACCCCAAAGTAGTAACTGTCTAAGTGAATGCACTATATACAATATATACAATAAATAAATATATATATATTTTTTGTATTTATATATATATATTTATTTATTGTATTAATAAATAAAAAAAATAAATATATATATATATATTTTTATATAAATCCAAACAAAAGCTATATATATATATATATTTATATAAATCCAAACAAAAGCTATATATATATATATATATATATATATATATATATATATATATATATATATATATATATATAATAAATTGTATTTTTTCGTTTCTTTGGCCGTGGTATGAACTTTAAGTCTTTAATCTCTTCCTCACTTTGCTCGTCCTCATTATTATAACGTTATCAGATCCTAATCATTTACTTTACGCCTGATGGATTCTCATTCCTTCGTCCGTTGCCCGCTCCGTCCGGGCCGGGTGTTTCTCCAGGACGTTGTTGGACTCATTTAGCAAACTAATAGAGCCCAAGTGAAGCGCATCATTTGTTTATCCGAATAAATAAACAATAACGGAGGAACACTCATCACGTGAATAATGAGCCGAGCCGCTCCACGCCGGACGGGTCGGTGCCGGGCGCCGCCGCCACCTCCTTATTTATCGCTCCACAAGATGGATCGTTTCACAGTGGAAACCTGGTTTCTGGAGGAGGGAGGGAGGGAGGGAGAGTGAAGAGGAGGAGGAGAAGGAGAGGGGGCGAGGGAGAAGGAAAAGGAGGAGAGGGTAGGTAAGGGAGAAGGAGAGAGGGAGAAATGGAGAGGAGGATGGAGGGAGAAGGAAAAGGAGCGGAGGGAGAAAGAGAATGAAAAGTAGAGGGGGATAACTAGAGGGAGAGAGAGGAGAGGGAGTGAAAGAGGGAGAATGAGAGACAGAGAGGGAGAATGAGAAGTATAGACGGAGAAGGAGGGAGAGAGGGACAATGAGGAGGGCTAAAGAGAGAGGGAGAAGGAGAGGGAGAGGGAGAGACAATGAGAAGGAAGGAGAGTGAATGAGAAGGATAGACGGAGAAGGAGGGAGAGAGAGGGTCAATTAGAAGGAGAGAGGGACAATGAGAATGAGGAGAGAGAGAATGAGAAGGGGAGAGAGAAGGAGATGGCGGGGGAGAAGAAGAAAGATGGGCAGAGGGAGGGGGAGAAGGAGAGAGATAAGGAGGGGGAGAAGGGGAGAGGGAGGGAGTAGGAGAGGGAGGGGGGGGAAGAAGAAAGAGATGGGGAGAGGGAGAAGGAGAGAGATAAGGAGGGGGAGTATGAGAGGGAGGGGGAGAAGAAGAAAGAGATGGGGAGAAGGAGAGAGATAAGGAGGGGGAGAATGGGAGAGGGAGGGGTAGCTCTCTGCAGTCTTGCCCAGTGGTCCTTGGAGTCCTTTCTCCTCCTCCTCCTCCTCGTGTGGAGTGTGTGGCGCAGGAGAAGAGGAGCGTTGCCCGTGGCGGCGGCGGCGTTCCAGCCGGCTCCTCCTCCTCCTCCTCCTCTCCTCTTCCCGACGCTCTGCTCCTCGCGGCCCGGGGGGCGGAGCCTCCCTCCAGAGGAAGTGCGTGGTTAAAGCATCGACTCCAGGAAGTCCCCGGTTGAAACATAACGTGTGTGTGTGTGTGTGTGTGTGTGTGTGTGTGTGTGTGTGTGTGTGTGTGTGTGTGTGTGTGTGTGTGTGTGTGTGTGTGTGTGTGTGTGTGTGTGTGTGTGTGTGTGTGTGTGTGTGTGTGTGTGTGTGTGTGTGTGTGTGTGTGTGTGTGTGCACAGATCCCCCGAGGCTGCACTCGACTACACAATCATGAAAACATGTAACCACGACAACTATTGATCTGTGATTGATGACAACACCGTTTTTGTTTATTTCAACCCAATTAGAGACGGCGTGCTCTTCCTGATAATAATAATGTAGTCCATGCAGAACTAATGGTGTAATGGTGTAAGCAGTATATCCACCCAGTGCCGTACGATACAGCCTCAGAGTGGGATATCTAACTATAATAAGGCACCGGATCTTATCGAGAAAACACATGTTTATTTATTTTCTTTTTTTGAATTTATTTAACCAGTAAAAAGCCTCCAGCGAGATTAAGAAATCTCCTTTTAAAGACGGCCAGGAGCACATTCAACAAAGTTTCAGACATAAAAAAAAAAAGAATAAATATGTTTTAGATCACAGCACTATAATAAGAAAAATACAAAACATGAAACACTGCAGAAGGTGGTAATATGAAGAAGAAAGGAGCTGTAACAAAGGGGTCCTGGTCCACTGATGTTACCACAGAGACGTTGTGTAACGCTGTTATAGAAGGCCAGACTCGGTGCGTCACACACACAGACGCACACACACACACACACACAGCTCGGGGTCTATTGTGATCCGTCTGAGGCTTCGGGCGCAGCCTGCAGACGGCGTAATAGAATAAACTGAAATGTTATTTGCAGATTTCCTTATTTATAACTAGATTGCTTCATCGCTTTCCACATTTCTACATTTGCGTCACTTTACCCCCATTTTAAACTAATATTGTATACCCATTTTAAACTAGTTTAAACTAATTTAAAACTCATTTTATACCCATTTCAAACTAATATTGTACACCCATTTTAAACTAAATTAAATCTCATTTTATACCCATTTTAAGCTGATTTTATATTCATTTTAAAGAGACCAGACACATATTTCGACGAGCTATCCTAACTTAAAACGGGCTTTGTTGAATTTTAAAAATATATATATTTCCAGACCTGAAATAAATGACATTTCCAAAAGTTTAGGAAAAATCCTGTAAATCTGTTATATTCACTTACGTATTTTGATTAAAAATATTTATATATATATTTATACATTTTGATAAAAAATATTTATATAAATATATATTCTTTTAATCAAACTATTGTCATTTAAGGTATGTATATGTGTGTGTGTGTGTGTATGTATATATATATATATATATATATATATATATATATATATATATATATATATATATATATATATACTCGTGTATACAGATTTCACAATGCAGAATCCATTGGTCAACATGTATATGAACCCGGCTTAAAATGTAGCGTAAACTCCATTATACTTTTATTTGAACGTTATATTCCGGCCCTGTTGTCACAATCACCCAATCCGCCTCTCTGAGTCGGTATCGGCGAGGAGGAAGAGGAGGAGGAGGAGGAAGAGGGCGATGTCAATATTTCCTGACTCTGTACGCTGTCCATTTGCCTTTTTAGTTTTCAAAAACCCCAGTGCATCCTGGGGGATTTTCACCCCCGAGATCAGATGAGAGAGACTAATCTGTGGCCCCTCCCCCTTTTTTAAATGTCTCAGCGTCTGCGCCGAAAAATACTTACGAACGGATATCGTTGTAGTTTTGTGTGTGTGTGTGTGTGTGTGTGTGTGTGTGTGTGTGTGTGTGTGTGGGGGCTAATGCTTCAGATGCACACACACACACACACACACACACACACACACACACACACAACTGACTGCACGTGCGCTCCGAGTGCGTGCTCTGTTGTCGGTAACCGATCCTCTTGTGGCCGCCGCAGACCTCCAGACGCCGGCTCAGCCGACGGAGCTCGTGGGCGCCGTGGCAACCAGGAGGCTCCACCACGCGGCGGGGGGGGAGGAGCCGGCCAAGAGCAGCACTCAGGGAGAGGCTGCCGACAAGACGGGCGCCACCGGTGAGTGGGGGTGGTGTTGTTGTTCTTCTTTTTCTTGTTGTTGTTGTTGTTCTTTTTCTTGTTATTGTTCTTCCCTCTTCTTCCCCCTTCCTCCCTCTACTTCCACCTTCTTCTTCTTCCTCCACCTTCCTCCCTCTTCTTCCACCTTCTTCTTCTTCCTCCACCTTCCTCCCTCTTCTTTCACCTTCTTCCCTCTTCTTCCTTCTACTTCCACCTTCTTCTTCCTCTTCTTCTATTTCCCCCACCTTCTTCTTCTTCCACCTTCTTCTTCCTCGACCTTCCTCTTCTTCTTCCTCATTCCCCTTATTCTTCCTTCTTCCTCCACCTTCTTCCACCTTCTTTCTTCTTCCTCCACCTTCCTCTTCTTCTTCCTCATCCACCTTCGTCTTCCTCCTTCTTCCACCTTCCTCTTCTTCCACCTTCTTCTTCTTCTTCTTCTTCTTCTTCTTCTTCTTCTTCTTCTTCCACCTTCCTCTTCCTTTGTCTTTGATGCAGCAGCAAGCAGCTGTGTTGTATTACAACAATATACAAGATGTATGTTGCGCCTCACACCTGCTTCGTCACACACACACACACACACACACACACACACACACACACACACACACACACACACACTCATTCCTCGCCAGTGTAGAAGTGCGCGGCGTGGAGCGGCCTCATTAGCGGCCGCTCTCTTCCTCACCACTCCTCTGAACGCGACCGCGCCACAGATCAATTACATGCTCACCTGTGGGGTAAACTGCAGGTTTCTAAGGGCGACGGCAGGGCCAGGTATGGGGGGGGGGGGGGTGATGGTACATGTATACATGTTTTATTTTGTTTTATTTTGTATACATGAAGAACGACTTCCACCTGGAGCGAAACACGCTGCAATGAAACGGGCTGACAGGCCTCAGTCCAGAGAGTGGAGGTTGACTGGGCGGTTCAATCCCCGCCCTAGTCCATGTGTCCTTGAGCAAGACACTTAACCTGTGTAGCTCCCTGTAGCCGTGGTTACGGTGTGTGGATGCAAGTCGCTCTGCGTAAAAGCGTCCGCTAAACGAGACGGGAGGAAAAGAAGTGCTCCTGTGTAGTGGAATCCTCCGACTCCCTCAACTCCTCCGTCTTGTGTAAATTAATATTAATGCCTTTTTTTTTTTCTTTGAGACGCGGCTTCGTCTCACTTAACCGCGCGGCGTCGAATTTATCGCCGTAATCATTCATTTGCGGCCAGAAGCTGAGATGAATCCGTCTTGTTGTTGTAGTACGCGTGTCCGCCACCAGGGGGCGCCTGTCCCTCATGAGTCGCCTCCGCCTCCCTCCCAGGAGCCCCTGCTGATGGGTAAAGTTCCTCCTGCCACCGCGCTGCAGTTTATCTCGTCCCGCTAAGGCGCCGAGGGCGGGACGGGGATAACGTTTAATGAATTGTTTAATTTCCCCCCACTATCAATAATCCAGCGCGGGGTAAACTAACGGAGCCTCGGCGGACAGACTTGAGCCAGTAGCTCCTCAAATATTCATTTTCCTTTCTTTATGTCGATACACATTACACACACTTCGGCCCGATGCGTAACTACAGCGTCAATAACGACAACCGAGCTGACTCAACATCCTCTGACGAGATAACGTACACTTCACTGTCACGAGACGGCACGCATAATGTTTTATTATTATTATTATTATTATTATATGGTAATTACAAGGCTTCACCTGGCATGTATTTACAGCACTGATTGCTTTATTGAACATCAATGCGACGTCTTTATTCACATATCCGTACCGACGCTGCAGTTAATTATCTAATTGATATATTTTAAGGAGAGGGGGGGGGGGGGGGTTTCACGCTACTTTTTTAGCTGTGTGTTTAATCTACAAAGCCAAATGTCGCAGATTGAGGACCTCCAATCTGGGAGCTCTCTGCAGAGCGCCGCCATCAGCCTCCGCCAGAGGCTTCATTACTGAGGCTCAACTCGGCTGATTAACGCGTGACACCGGCAGCCACTTCTCACCTGGAGCCGCTCGGCGAGGCGGCCATTAGGCTAATTGATCACAGCGGCGGCGGCGGCGGCGTGAGAAGTGACGCGGCGGCGATGGAGAGAGACGGGCTTTACCCGTCATCCTCGTCTTCGCCTGCAGGGGGAGCCGGACCGGAGCCGGGGTCGTTTTGGGGGTAAAGGAAAGAGGACTTTAGAGAATCTAAGGAGGAAGATTCTGGTGTTCGGAGGAAGGAGTCTCGGGGCCAGGAAGTCCGGTTTTCAAAATAAGAGCTTCTTCCGCCTGGACACGGCCACTTCACGATCTCTGAAGAGAAACCCTCTCCGTCCCAGAGTCACACCAACTCATTCACACTGAGTCATCCTGTTATTATAACACCCATAACACGTCAAACAATCAACCTTACAGTTACACATATAATACAATACAATATAATACAATATAATACACTATAATATAATACAGGGATCCTACTTTTCTCTGCTTGCCTCAATCCGTCAGAATATTACATCTACATGTGCAAGTTCACATAAAATCCACTACAACTCTACAGCATCTCGCTTGTAAAGGGATGCCTTTCATCCCTCTCTCCTTTCATCCCTCTCTCCTCTCACCCCTCTCTCCTTTCATCCCTCTCTCCTTCCATCCCTCTCTCCTCTTTGCTCGTGACAGTCAGATTACACGGAGCGCTACGAGAGGAGAAAGTTGTGTGAAAAGGTTTTTTCTTTTCCCCCCAAAGGGTATTTTTGGGGTGTGTGTGTGTGTGTGTGTGTGTGTGTGTGTGTGTGTGTGTGTGTGTGTGTGTGTGTGTGTGTGTGTGTGTGTGTGTGTGTGTGTGTGTGTGTGTGTGTGTGTGTGTGTGTGTGTGTGTGTGTGTGTGTGTGTGTGTGTGTGTGTGTGTGTGTGTGTGTGTGTGTGTGTGTGTGTGTGTGTGACAGACAACAGGAAACATGCACTGGGGAACACGTGAAGAGGGAGATGGTTTCCATTAGGCTGCGTGAATAGCGCTGTCATGGTTTCTCTGCTCGCTCACACACACACACACACACACACACACACACACACACACACACACACACTCCTCCTCCTCCCGGCACTCCCTCCCTGGAGGAGCGTAGTGGACCCAGGGCCCATTACGTGGGCCGCCACCCCGGGTTCATCCGGAGTGCAGCGCCACACGGATCTGGTTCAGGCGGGGTGTCCTCCATCCATCCATTATTAAGACCTCCATCCCCCTCTCATTCCATCACGCCTGGTTGTTTCTTTACCTCCTTCATGCCGAATCAGCTGCTTGTTTTCTCTGTACGGTGAGCTCCTGATCGCTTCCACTAACTGTCCCCGTCTGATTCGCCTCCTGCTCTTCCTCGAACCTCACGGCGGCTCCTCGTCGGCGTTGTTTTTTTTCTTTGGCACGTTCAGTTTTTCCACGAGTCGAGCTGTATGTGGGAGGAACAATGAACGACGCGCCCGAGGCAACAGCTGCCCGCCGCCGCCGCCGCCATCGATATTTCAAGTCACGAGGAGCTTAGTTGCTAATAGATTTCTTTCTTTCTTTCTTCTTTAAACACAAAGCCGTATTGAAGCGATTCCATTATCCAGATCCTCGTTTCCTCGTCCGCCTGCTCCGCTTCACACGGACGGCTCTCCGTGGATGTTGACGCTTAACCCTGAAGAGACTCAGTCTGGCTTCATGTAAACGAGATCTCCAGAGCAGCAGCTTCACCTGCAGCTTCACCTGCAGCTTCACCTGCAGCTTCACCTGCAGCTTCACCTGCAGCTTCACCTGCAGCTTCACCTGCAGCAGCTTCACCTGCAGCTTCACCTGCAAGTCATCGAGTAGAGGGGGAGACGGAGGGAGGGAGGAAGAGATGGAGAGAGAGATGGAGGGAGAGAGCGAGGGTGTGGAGACAGAGGGTGAGTACAAGGGAGAGATGGATGGTGGAGTAGAGATGGAGGGAGGGACGGAGAGAGAGAGTGAGGGAGAGACCGGGGGGAAAGACGGCGGGCAAGGGAGAGACGTAGGGCGAGACATGTATCTGTGTGTATGTACATATGTGTATGTGGGCATGTACATGCGTATGTGTGTCTACATGTGCATGTACATGTGTATGTGTGCATGTGTATGTGTGCATGTACATGTGTGTGTCTACATGTGTATGTGTGCATGTACATGTGTATGTGTGTACGTACATGTGTATGTGTGTCTCTACATGTGTATGTGTGTCTCTACATGTGTATGTGTGTCTCTACATGTGTGTATGTGTGCATGTACATGTGTATGTGTGTGTCTACATGTGTGTATGTGTGTACGTACATGTGTATGTGTGTGTCTACATGTGTGTATGTGTGTACGTACATGTGTATGTGTGTGTCTACATGTGTGTATGTGTGTACGTACATGTGTATGTGTGTGTCTACATGTGTGTATGTGTGTCTACATGTGTATGTGTGTCTCTACATGTGTATGTGTGTGTCTACATGTGTGTGTGTGTCTACATGTGTATGTGTGTCTCTACATGTGTATGTGTCTCTACATGTGTATGTGTGTGTCTACATGTGTATATGTGTGTCTACATGTGTATGTGTGTGTCTACATGTGTATGTGTGTCTCTACATGTGTATGTGTGTGTCTACATGTGTATGTGTGTGTCTACATGTGTATGTGTGTCTCTACATGTGTATGTGTGTCTCTACATGTGTATGTGTGTGTCTACATGTGTATGTGTGTCTCTACATGTGTATGTGTGTCTCTACATGTGTATGTGTGTCTCTACATGTGTGTCTCTACATGTGTATGTGTGTGTCTACATGTGTGTGTGTGTCTACATGTGT
>CM070101.1:18102427-18117427 GCA_036178185.1 Liparis tanakae | reverse complement strand
CAGAGGCGAGTCCACGCCGGGCGGCTTAATGGGCTCCGTTCCCCCGCCGGCGCGCTTCAGAGAACTCGTAATTGACTGGAACAATTGCACGAACATGATGCATTAGAGCTCGATTAGTTGGGGCCGCTTATAGATTTGTTTGTCGGATCCCAAAATGATCTTTTGGACTTTTATACACTTCTCAAAACCCGAGGGAACGTGACCCGGTGTCTGTCGCATGATGATGATGATGATGATGATGATGATGATGATGATGATGATGATGATGAAGACTCGGTGGTTGTCTCACTCAATGTTTATCGCTTCATCACATTAACCACTCGTCAGATTTGAGGGAGCATTGAGTGATTCTGGTCCTTTTGGTTATCGGTTCTGATTTATGTCGTCCAAGAAGAAATACAAATAAAGAAGAGGGGAAATCAGGAAAATTATGAATAAATTGCATACTAAATAATTTAATGCAAATAAATAATTTAAATAGGCTGAAGAACATGTATATCATTTAAGAAAAAAATCAAATAATAAAGAGGGGAAATTAGGAAAATAATAAATAGATTGCTTACAAAATAATTAAATGCGAATAATAATACAAATAAATCATTTAAATAGGCTGAAGAACATGTATATCGTTGAAGAAAAAATTTAAATAATGAAAAGGGGAAATTAGGAAAATAATAAATAGATTGCTTACAAAATAATTAAATGCAAAAAATAATACAAATAAATAATTTAAATAGGCTGAAGAACATGTATATTGTTAAAGAAAAAAATAAAATAATAAAGAGGGGAAATTAGGAAAATAATAAATAGATTGCTATTGCAAATAATAATACAAATAAATAAATTAAATAGAACATATATATATATATATATATATATATATATATATATATATATATATATATATATATATATATATATGTGTGTTCTTCAGCCTATTGTCCAAGTAAAAATAAAGGGAAATTAGGAAACTAATGAAAAGTTAATTTAAAATAATGAAAGACATAATACAAATACATTATTTAAATAGGCTGAAGAACATATATCGGCTTTTAAAAGATACAATAGATGAACTTGCGTGAACATTAACATCCCCACAAACACAAGCTCAGCCGTCCCTTTTGCACACCTCTCTCTGAAACAGCCGCCGCATTAGGCGACATGAAGTCCCATCAGACCGCCACAAGAATAGGAATGTGCGGCGGCTGTTTTTGTTTTTGTTTTTAATTGCATCAAATCGCTCTGAGAATCCCACTTATCCAGCGCTAATCGCCACGTCTCCATTGAACCCAGAAGAGAAACGGCGCTCATCCCGTCTACACCGCTCTTTACGCCGCCTCGCCAAAGGTCAAAGGTCGAGGGGTCGGCCGTCATAATTATCTGAAGCGTGCTCATGCAGCATTAACTTTTAATTGTCGTGCGGGCCAGGTTGGCTGTTGTGATGCACAGACCCCCCTTTTTCAGCGGCTTTCAGTCCCGCTTTACTCTGGGATCAATCACGCATCGACGTCTCGCCACTTAGGGGGTTGACTTCATTATATTTGTTTCTGCAATCACTCGCATCCACCTCCTCAAATTCACTTACATCCAAAGTGCCGCGTCAGGAAATGCGGCGTGCCGCTGGAATTGCCGTCACTCCTCGAAACGAATTATCACCGAGACTCGAGATTTATTACCGCGCGTTCGTATTCGATTGTCTCGCATTACGAGCTTTTCCGGGGTATTTAAATGTCCGCCGGCGTTGCTCGGCGAACGTAGAATATTGTGCACGGTAGAATATATTTTTTTTTTGCTGGTTGCTTTCACTCCAAAGTGCACTTTGCACTAATTACATTTTGGGGTTTGCAAATTGGAAAGTTTTTTTTTTGGGAGAATCTGTGATCTTTATTACAGTCGGGGAGGAAGAAAGTTATGAAGAAGTTTCGCAATGTGTAAGTTTCTGGATATGTAAACCTCCCTCGCCTCCACAAGATCTCCCACAACTTTTGAAAGGGAGCGAGGATATTACATCTCCTGATGTTACGTGGAGTTATTCTCACTCGCCTCGCCGTACCGCGTCGTTTAACATCATCAGGACGCGAGAGAGACGCCAAACCACAAGGGTCGGCGTCTCGGGTACGACGCCTTCAAAGAGCACCAGCAAGAATGTGTTTTTTTTATTCCGCGTAATGCACAACTGAAGAAAAACTGAATTTACCAAACCAATCCTCTGGTGAAATTACTCCTCGTTTTTCAAAGGTCCTCGTCGGGTGCATGCAGCGCCGCCGCTAGTCATTTTGGTGCTTTTAACATATGATTAAAACGAAAAAGGAACATCCTTTGTAAACAGTACACAGAACAGCCAAAACATACATATAAGAAAGTATTAGGATGTGCAAAAAAAGTATACAAGTAAACAGAATCGTATCAAAATAAACCAGACATGTTTTTCCCAAATTCAATGTTACTTTGAATAAATCAATAAGTACCAACAAGAATAGTCGCTCCCTCGGCGAGGGGACGATGCAAGAACTCAACGGGCAAATTATCAAAAATTATCTCGTTCGCTTCATTTTCGCCTGATCCGATGTGAGGTAGGTCAAAGGTCAGGGATGTCTGCGTACAGATTGAAAAGCCCTCGGAGAGGAATTTGTAATTTGTGAAATTGGGCTCTACAAATAAACTGAATTGAAATTGAAATTTAACGTTTTCTTTAGTTCAACTTATCTCGTGGTCGGTCTTTACTTTGGTGTTGTTAAGTGTGGTCGAAACTGCGGTCCCGTGCTCGATATAAAAAGAGAATCCGAATCCGATGATTACGTTTTAACAATATTTAATGGCAGAAGCATAAGCAGTAAATTAGGGCTACGATCGTAGGGCGGCGGAGCGTTACGCCACAGACTAAAAGCAACGTTGCTGATAGGGGATGTCTTGTAAACTAGCGTCCGTCTCGAGACTGAATCTCATCTCGCACACACGTTATATCAGGATCCACTTTCACACCTTCCCTCTAAACGTTAGCTCCATTGGTCAGTTCAGCATGCTACGCTCTCGTTGGCTTACGGCCAGCTAACAGGTAATGAGACGGGCCAAACGTCATGATCCCGCGACCCAAGCTACTTCCGGTCACCTGGGCGACGGAAGTCTCACGTGACACTCCTGCTCCAATCAACATCACGGATTTCCACCGGCTTCCAACTCACGTGGCAACATGTAAACAACAAACTAACTTTCATTCTCATGCAGCATACATATAAACAAACATAAACATACAAGTATTACAAACATATTCATAAACACATTACTTCTGCCATTGACATATGCATAGAGTAGACACTACCTCCATGCTTCATAACACAACAATAACAATATCAATATTCTCCCTAATATTTCTATAATCATATCTTGCTATATGTATTATTAAAACACAAACGTATTATGTACATGTGCAAAGTCAAAATGAATTATTACAACTTAACAGTGTCTGGCTCTGTTTTGGAGGCGAGCGAGCCGGGATCGATATCTGGCCACCGTCTAGACGCCGTCACAACCACACGGCCGTATCCAATGTCGCCCCCCAGGAGAGCGAGACGATAAACGCGTCTACGTCTATGGTTTTGGTAAAACTCCTCTTTTTTTTTTTTTGTATCATATAATTATGGATATCTGATCTACTGGAGACGAACCCTGGAGCGGAGCCAACGCCAAACCGCCACCCCCGTCCTCAAAACCGCCGTCTCGCCCGTTGAAGGCGGCTTCATAAAACACGGCGTCTCGGCGAAGGTCGTGCGAGAGTTTCACGCGATCCGATCGTCGGGGTCCGATCACGCGCCGCCAACCGGCGAAGACGCCGTGACCTCACGCTGAAAGAGACGCCTCGGCTCTTTATTCAATTCACCTCCCTCCATGAATTTTTAGAACTCCTCCAGCGAGGCATTTATGGAGAGCAGCGGTCGCCCCGTGTGGGGGAGGGGAGGGGGGGGAAAAGAGCGTTTTAATTTAATATCCCTTTCTGCCGAGTCCCATTATCATACAGCTGTGACGACCCGGATCCCTCAACACACTGGCGGGGAACCTAATTGGTATCTAATCAAATCAAGTTAGCGAGTGTAAGTGTTCTGACGTCCTTCACAGATCACGGCTTCAGCCCAGGAAAAGGAAACTCGGCAGCGGCATTTTGAATCCGCGCTCCGAGGCCGCCGCCCTCCTGCCGCTCGCTAACGAGGCGTTTTAATTGGCTGTTGTCTGGATAAAGGATGCAGAATGGTTTTGGAGACGATGTATTTACCGTGAAGTTACGACGCGCCGTATTTTACTCCAGTGGCTACATTACGTTACATTGTTGCGTTAAAGACATTCAACACAAAGACATTCACCAGACTTTAGAGGTCGACCGATACTCGGTTTACTATAAGACTGATGTAGCAACGATAACTTTAAGGAGGAAAATAGGCGTTAGTCGATGAATTTTCCTGATTGCTATTGAGATCCAAGTAGTGTCCTTCAATTAGAGAACTTTTATGGAGGGAAATAAAGTGATAAATAAGAAATCAGCAGGGGGCTGCAACTTTTTAGCCCACATTTACTAACCATGTTGCCAGAATAATGCGTGGAAAATAAGGTTTAAAAAAAATCGCGGAGCCTACGAAAAAAAAAAAAGTACACAAGGGGCCGTTTTTTACTTCAGTGGCTACATTACGTCACATTATGTTACATTGTTGCATTAAAGACATTCAAGCCAAAGACTTTCACGAGACTTTACAGGTCGACCGATACTCGGTTTACTATAAGACTGATGTAGCAACGATAACTTTAAGGAGGAAAATAGGCGTTAGTCGATGAATTTTCCTGATTGCTATTGAGATCCAAGTAGTGTCCTTCAATTAGAGAACTTTTATGAAGGGAAATAAAGTGAAAAATATGAAAAATCGGCAGGGGGCTGCAACTTTTTAGCCCACATTTACTAACCTTGTTGCCAGAATAATGCGTGGAAAATAAGGTTTAAAAAAACCCCGGAGCCCACGAAAAAAACTAGTAAAAAAGGGGCCGTATTTTACTTTGATTGATACAATATGTTACATTTGTTACATTGTTGCATTAAAGACATTCACGAGTCTTTACAGGTCGACCGATACTTGATTTTCTTTAAGGCTGATGTAGCAACGATAACTTTAAGAAGAAAAATAGGCGTTAGCCGATGAATTCGCCCGATTGCTATTAAGATCAAAGTAGCGTTCTTCAATTAGAGAACTTTTATGGAGGGAAATAAAGTGAAAATTGGAATCGTTGGGGGGGCTGCACCTTTTTTTTTAACCCTGTTGCCAGAATAATGCAAGGAAAATAAGGTTTAAAAAAAATCCCGGAGCCTACGAAAATAAAAGAAGTAAAAAAGGGCCGTTTTTTACTTCAATGGCTACATTACGTCACATGTTGTTACATTGTTGCATTAAAGACATTCAAGCCAAAGACTTTCACGAGAATTTAGAGGTCGACCGATACTCTATTTTTTTTAAGGCTAATGTAGCAACGATAACTTTAAGAAGGAAAATAGGCGTTAGCCGATGACTTTGCCCGATGGCTATTAAGATCAAAGTCGTGGTGTTACAGGAGGGGGTCAGAATCAGTAACTTCTTTTAAATCACTTCTTAAAACCCATTTTTAGAGAACAGCTTTTAAGTGATGTCATCCTTTTATGCAGATCTTTGTTTCCTTATTTAGTTTGTCTGTTTTTAATTTTGTATTTTAATTACATTTATTTTATATTAGTATCTTACTATTACTTCCTTTTTAAAGCTGGTTTATAAATAAAGTAATTATTATTATTACATTGGAGAGAACCTTTATGAAGGGAAAATGGTTATGCAATTCAAATTTTAGCCCACATTTATTAACCCTATTGCCAGAATAATGCAGGGAAAACCAGCTTACATTTTCTTTCCCTGAGCCCACAACAAAAACAGTTGTTGAATGTCATACTGGCGCCAATTAACTGGTCCACGTCTCGTCGAATCAGGAACATCGGCTTCTTCTCAATCTGCCGAGCTGCTTCAAGTGCAGCATGTCAGACCCTGAGAGTGTTTTTAAAAATCTTTTCTTCTTGCGGCGCCGTCTTGAGTTTCTGAGTCTGCGGACGAGTCGAGTTGTATCCGTCTTCTGAGGAGAGGAGAGAGAACGGAGACGGATGCTCCTGGACTGCATCACGTCTTCACCTCCTCCTCTTCCCCTCTTTGTGATTGATCCGGTCGTCTTCGGAACAACTCCGAATGCCCGTAGCGACACGACGCATTCCCAAAAGATCTATCCCGGGCCGGCTGGATGGAGCGCGCACGAATTGTCGGGTTCATCTTATCCATTAACACTTAATGGGCTTTTTGTTTTAGGCTTTTCAAAAAAGGTGCATAACGGGAGACTGGGGAAGTATTTCCATCGATTAGTGGAACTCTGGCTTCGTAGAATCGGTCTCATTAGGTTGAGTTTCTGATGTTTTCTCATGGCTGTGGATTCTCTTCGTCCCAAATCACAACTTATTATTCTTTTGAGCTTCGTAGGCGCCGATAGGAGGGTTGCTACTGTTAGAAGAGATGTTATGCTAAGCTAACTGTATGTCGAGCTACTCCTGGAAACCAGCAGGACGGTGTGGCCGTCGAGTTTCATGTGAGAGAGGGAGGGGGAGGCGGAGGAGGAAATAAAGGGCGGCAGCGGTATCGTGAGTGATATCTTTCATTTCAGGGAGCAAGGATGGGATCATTTATTGATCCGGACATTTCATTAAGTGTCGGCTCGAAAACAGTGTCACGCCGGGTGACAAACGGCCGTCTTCCTTTTGTGACCCTGAGGCGTCGCGCGGCGCCGCCGCCATCGACTTCCTGCGGTTTCCACCGCCTCCTGCAGAGCCTTTCTCCCCCTTGACTCCATCATCAAAACTTTCACAGCAAATATGGTACGGGCTGCAAATGCATAGTGCACGAAGCAACCGAAACGTGTATGTGTGTATATATATTTATATATGTGTGTGTATATTTATATGTATATATGTGTGTGTATATATATATATATGTATATATTTCTATATATATGTATATATAGATTTAGATACATATATATATATATATTTATAATTATTTCTATATATTTAAATATATATATATATTTCTATATATTTAAATATATATATATAATTTCTATATATATATATATATATTAGAAGAAAAAATTTACCGTGAAGAAAAAAAAAAAAAAAAAAAAAATATATATATATATATATATATATATATATATATATATACTCCTCAGCTGAATAGAAGTCATTTGTTATTCAGCCGGGCTCGATGGCGGACTGATAAATAGTCTTCACCTCCACCTTTGCTTAGAATTCTCTATGTAGAATATCTATGATGAGGCATTATTCATTCATGCTCATCATTTATGTTATATGAACGTTGTGTGTGTGTGGGGGGGGGGGGTCGGTTTAACCTGTATTTTTAATCTAGAGTAGTGATTGTGGTTTATAAAAAAAGAAAATTTCATTTGCATATTTCTAAAGCCCAAGTGTAAATTATTCATTTAGTTTAAGTGATTGGGAACCATTCAATTGGAATTTGTTCTGCAGTCACGAGGGGGAGGGGGGGAGGGCGGGGGGGGGTTACACAGCTTTTGTGTTGTGTTAATTACATCTCAGTGGAAGAAGGAGAAAAAGATCTGGCGTGAATCCCCTGAGATGCTCGAGTCGTGGAGAATTATCAGTTTTTAACAATAAAATGTTATCGCTTATTCTTGGAGCAGTGTGTAAAAAGATATATTTTTTTAAAAGCTTTAATTTGCTTCACGGATTAATGTCACTCCCTGGCCGTCTGCGTGTGATCACGAGCTCAGGCTCCCTGGCGGTGATGTCACGCTCGTCCCACAGCGCCGATACCGCCGTTATTGATCAGCGGTTTGGTCCCGACGTGAGACCACGTCCTCTAACTTTATTAGTTGTTGTGCTAATTATATCAACAATTCATTCCGCCTTTTTAAATTACACATCTCACCTAATTGAGAAGGGACTATAGTACTGTTCCATATGGGGTTTCATATAAAAGTGCATCCCCCCCCCCCCCCGTCTATATAATAATCTGCAGACAAGACATCAGGCGGGGGGGAATCAAAACAAGGAGGCGGGGCTTCTTTTTCTCTTTTTTCTTTTTTACGGCGGCCTCTGAGCTCCGCCCCCATCAGTCGCAGGTGACGGGAGCGCGGCGGATCGATACTCCATTAATGCTACGAGATCGAGGCCCCCCGACGCCAGTCGATTCCAATGAAGGCCGGCCGGTGAAGCCCCGTGCACGAGAACCACACGCACGCACGTGTGTGTGTGTGTGTGTGTGTGTGTGTGTGTGTGTGTGTGTGTGTGTCCACCGGTTGCAGCCGATCAGCACCAAAAAAAGAAAATGAGTTTGAGAATCCTGCGTTATTTTGCATGCTGTACATCTGAGCTTAATGGGATGGTAATTGCTTCTGTGTACCTGACGGAGGGGGGTGGAGGAGGATATGGGGGGGGGGGTATGCTTTTTCTCCAGTCATTTATTTTGTCGTTAACTTTTAACGTTTTTGAAGCTGATGGGCGCAGTGTCTTTAGCAGGTCATTCGTTTACCGTCGTGATCCATCTCTACCTCAAACTACTTTACGCTGTCATCACAGCGCGTCGTGGATACTGCCAGACAACACTTCCTCACATCTCTCATTCTGTCACTACCCTCTTCCTTCCTTTTCTCCCCTCACTTAAATTTGAAAGTCTAATATTTTTCAATTTCGAATCTCTTGTTGCAAGTCTTTCACTTCAAGTCTGTGACTCTCAAACCTGCAACGCACACAAGTCCCATATGGATAGTAGCCAACACACACACACAGACACACACACACACGTACACACTGTGGTCCCCAGCCGGTTGTAATATATTTCTCAGCATGCATGATGCATGCCGGCGTACCCTCGTGTTGACCCGGTGTCCTTAATGTGAATCCATAGCAGGGGGAGTAGGGAGAAAGAGGGGAAAAAAGGCTTTTGTGGATGCAAGGGAAATGTAGTTCATCGCCATGGAAACGCACCACACACACAGACATAGACACACACACACACAAAGAAAGTAGGTGAGTCAACAACAGAGGGGTCATCTGCCCTCTGCTTTTCCTTCAGAATAAAACGCCGGTGTTTTTTGTTGTCGTCGTACAAAGATGATGTTTATCGTTGTTTTGAATTTTTTTATTTCATAGCCGACGACATTTAATTACTGCATGTGTTTATGTTTTTAACTTTCCTCACGCGTGTCGAACCTCGGTATTGCGTCATCGATTCAGCCCCGACCGCTCACAACCATGCACTTTAATGTTTTCCGGCTTTTATTTATTTCTTGTACACGACGTGTCTTTATGTTTGGCTCCCGCAGTCTGCGGCGCACGCTCGCCGCCTCGGACCAATGCCCAATTTTGAATTGTGGGCCGCTGAGGAAATGAAGTCTGGGCCGAGATCAGAATTACAATTCTGTAAACGGACCGGTGCGTTTGCCAAATAGATGATTACATTAAGTGTGTCTGCGTGGTTTGGAAGTTTGTTGTCTTCCTTTTTAGATTATTTTATATATATATATATATTATATATATATTTATTATATATATATATATATATATTTATTATATATATATAATATATATATATATATATTCATTATATATATATATATGCATATATATATTTATTATATATATTATATTATACATATTATATAATATATATATATATATTATATATATTATATTATACATATTATATAATATATAATATATATGTTATAATATATATATATATTATATATATTATATTATACATATTATATAATATATAATATATATGTTATAATATATATATATATATATTATATAATATATGTTATAAAATATATATTGTATATATTATAATACATATTATATATATAAATAACAAATGATATATTATTTATATATATTCATATATAATATATGCTCTAGTGCTTGTTTTGACATGTTGCGCAACACATTTAGGACCAGTTGCCTGGCAACCACTGGAAACTGGGAAGTTACTGGTCCCGAACCAAGAACCCTGAAACAACGAGATGTTTAATCTTTCTGGAGGTGCTTTGGGTGTCTGTTGTTACCTTTGGGTGCTGGCGGTAGCTTCTTAATTACTTAACGAACAGCAACAAACACAACATGGAAGGAGCAGCTGACTGCAGGTGTGCAGAGGGGGGGGGTTGGCGCTGATGAGCCCACATGTATTCTACCCCTCCGTCTGAGATGGACACGCGTGTCCTCTTTATGGCCTTTTGTTTTCTTGGGAGCACATGAAGGTAATAAATGGCCGGCGCCGTAACCCCATCAGCCCGAAGTGCTGCTGCTGGAAGCGGGACGTCGATACGCATCCGGGTCGTCATGGGGACCGTCGGCGGTTATCGCCGCACAAACGTCCTGGAGCCGCTTTGTGTTCTGATCCACGAGGTTCACCGGCTCCTCCTCTCCTCCTCCTCTCCTCCTCCTCGGCCGCCGCTCACGACCACGAACACATTTAAATTAATACATGATGGGAGAGAATCAAAGGACCAATTCACTGATTCCTTTATTTAATAATGGATCCACCCAAGAGGTGTGTGTGTGTGTGTGTGTGTGTGTGTGTGTGTGTGTGTGTGTGTGTGTGTGTGTGTGTGTGTGTGTGTGTGTGTGTGTGTGTGTGTGTGTGTGTGTGTGTGTGTGTGTGTGTGCCACTTCTCGACTTTCGCACATTTTCAGCACTTTCAATTATTACAAAGTGCTCTTGTTCTCTCTCTCTACCTTGCTACCTCTACCCTTCTCCCTCCATCTCTCCCTCTCTCTCCTCTTCTCCCTCCTTCCATCTCTCTCTCCCTCCATCTCTCCCTCTCTCTCCCCTGCTCACTCTAACTCTCTACCTCTCCCCTTCTCCCTCCCTCCTTCCATCGCTCTCTCCTCTAACTCTCTCCCCCCCCCCCCCTCTCTCTCTCTCTCTCTCTCTTCGCCTGTTACTCTTTGAGGGAAAAGGCCAAACGTCTAGCTTTAACAATCGAATTGAAAGCCGACCGGAGAGAATTCTGTCACGATTATCTCGGCCTGCGCGGCGTTCGATCTTAAAGGTCACGGCGCTTCTTTTCTTGGGGATTTAAACATTTTTTTTCAACCTTTTTGTCTGATCTGTTTAATGAAATAGAAAAAGCATCACCTGTCGGAGACCGTCAGGACTGTATTTGCTCTTTATAGTGTGTGTGTGTGTGTGTGTGTGTGTGTGTGTGTGTGTGTGTGTGTGTGTGTGTGTGTGTGTGTGTGTGTGTGTGTGTGTGTGTGTGTGTGTGTGTGTGTGTGTGTGTGTGTGTGTGTGTGTGTGTGTGTGTGTGTGTGTGTGTGTGTGTGTGTGTGTGTGTTTAATAACGTTCCTCTCTCTCTCCCTCTCAGTTCATACAAAGCGTAAGATGCGCCGGCGGCCATCTTGGGGGCGGGGCATCATCCGCAAGAAGAGGATCTACAGGAAGGAGAGGGAAGAGGAGGAGGAAGGGGGGGACGAGGAGGAGGAGGAGGAGGAGGAGGAGGAAGGGGAGGCCGAGGTGCCGGGGCCCAGCGACTCGTGCCTGACGCAGGACGAGGAGTCGTCGTGTGACGCGGCCGGCCCCCGGGCCAACGGGCTCCGCCCCCACGGCGCCTCCACGGAGGAGGAGAGCTCCAACGAGCCGCCCGATGCCGGCGAGCGCCCGGAGGAGCCCACGCCAAAGGAAGAGGAGGAGAAAGAGGAAGAGGGGGAGGAAGAGGGGGAGCTCGAAGCCAAAGAGGCGGAGCCTGAAAGCGCGGGGGGAGGCGGCGAGAGGCTTTTCCTCGACGCCGTTCCCGAGGCCGAGCCTCCGATCCACGGGTCGGGCTCGTCGCCGCTCGCCGCCGTCAACGCCGCCGCGCTCTCGGTGGCGCCGGCCGACTGCGTGAACGGCCACGCGTCGATGGACAGCCTGGACTCCTCGCAGAGCATCAGGAGGAGCGGCGAGGCCGAGAAAAGGAGTGCGGCGAGCGCGACGGAGGGCTCCGGCGAGGCGGAACGGGAAGAGCACAAAGACGAAGAGGAGGAGGAGGAGGAGGAGGAGGAGAAAGACTCCGGCGCTCCGACTCAGGAGGAACGCCCGCCTGAAGGGATGGAGAGAGCAGAGGAGGAAGAGCCGAATCCAGAAGGTACGGAGGAGTCTGAAGCACGTTCATCACCACTAATTGATTATTTTGTGCCTTTTTTTTTCTCTCACTCGGCGTCCTAATGAATGGATGAATGGATGAATGGATGAATGGATGAATGGATGAATGAATGAAATATACTTTATTAATCCCCAAGGGGAAATTTGATGACAACAGAAGCAGCCCGATAAAACTATACACAATAAAATATAAGTATAAGAAAGAAAGAAAGAAAGAAAGAAAGAAAGAAAGAAAGAAAGAAAGTGACATGCATAAAGTAAAGTGTGCAAGTGAAATATAAAATACAAAATAACATAAAATAAAATATATATGTATATATACACAGCATATACACAACATATATGTGAATGTAAATATAAATAAAGCACTGTAAGATTAAATAAATTAAAAAAGTATATATATGGATAATGTGCAACCCAGATTCCTCGGCGCCGGACGCGTTTTGGGTCGGTCTCCGGGGAAACTATGAATCACCCGATACGGGAACAGTTTCCTCTAAAAGTCGTTATTGAGTGAGAAGTTCTCAGAGACTGAAGTTCACAGTAAAAAAGCAATTAAGCGACAAATCTGTACGTATTTCTTTACACATCCATCCGCTTAATTACGAGGATAAATTCCTTTTTTTTAAATTTTATTTATTTATGAACCAGCGCTGATTTGCACTCTTGGTGCAGCTCCGGAGGAAAAAAAAGAAAGTAGAGCGGACGTGAATAATGCAACACGAGTCGTGCAGCATGTGTAAAAACACGGATCGTATACTAACTTTGCCAATTTATTATTATTCCTCCTTTTTTCCGATTCGCCGTTATGACTTATTATGCCTTATGCCTTTTGTTTCCATCGGAGCGTTTATAAAGGACAGGAAGGAGGCCAGATGTGCAGCGCTCAGTAGCTGCAGGCGGCTGAAAATAGACCTTCCTCCAGTATTGCATTCATCTTGCACTTGGATTTTATTTATCCACAAAACCAAGTTGTTTCTTCTTCTTTTTTTCCTTTTTTTTTTTTTTTACCCTCTGCCACTGGTTTCATGATAAAATACCAGAAATGAGTTTCAGATTTAGCTCCCCCGTTCCCTGGAGGTTGTTTTTTTAATTTCATCTTTCTGCTCGCACACTGAATGGATTCTTCATAACCTTCATTATTAGCCCCTTCTTTCAGCAATAACAATTATTTTTTCGCCGTGTTTCCGTAGCCGAGGCGCGCCGGACGAGTCCGTCGGGGCCGGAGGAGGGATCCGCCGAGAAGACGGAGGAAGAGCCGCGACCAGTCCCTCCCCGGCTCCCCCTAGTGGTCGACCACCAGCGGCTTTCGGTAACTACCTCCCTAAAGTTATTTTGTTCTTTCTCCGGTCTGAAGGCGCCTCGGCTTGTTAATGTTTAATCTCACTGTTGGGGTCCCGGTCCCGGTCCCGGTCCCGGTCCGGTCCTGGTCCTGGTATTCTTGTTGCTGGTTCGCTGTCGGACCGCCACGGTCACTGGGACAATATAACGGTTATTAGTGTGAAAGTGTACCCTCAATGTTATATTTTTTATTTTTATTTATATATATATATATATATATATATATATATATTTATTTATATATATATATTTATTTATTTATATACATTTAATTATTTGTGTATATATATAAATGTATATAATTTATATATATATATACATACATTTAATTATTTGTATATATACATTATATAATTTATATATATATATATAAAAATATATATATATATATATACACATTTATTTATATATATATACAAATATATTATATATATATATATATATATATATATATATATATATATTATATATATATATATATATATATATATATATATATATATATATATAGATAGATAGATAGATATATATAGATTGTCAACCTGTTTTCCGTCCCTTTGTTGTGTTTGTGTTTCTATATATTGACACTGGTTGCCGGGCGACCGCGTCCTCTGATTGCTTAGCAGAACCCTCTCAGCCGCTCTGGCGCTAAACCGTTTTCGGCGCGTGTCCCGTCGCCATCGCGCTCGATTCCACACGCCGTCGTTGTGATTCACGCCGTGGCGGCTGCAGCAGCTGTGGTGCTTTGGCTCCGTGCGCCGACTGTGGATTTGCAGATTTAACGGCGGCTGAGTCGCGTATCGCGGCGATGATCTGCTGCCGGGGCCCGCCGCTGCTGACGGGGACGAGCGCGCGGCCACGGACGTCCATTATGAAGGCCGTGACCCCGTGTACTCGCTCCTTCTCTCCATTCCACCCCCAAAAAAAGGAAAAACAATCCGACAGGTTAATATCGTCGCTTTATATTCATTATGTGTAAACCTTGTCTTATTTAATTTTTTTTTACAGCTCTTTTTGGCCTTCTGTTTATTTTAATTCTCTTAAATTTTGTTTCATTTCAATTTATTTAATCAGGAAAAGCATCATTGAGATTCAAAATCTCCTTTCGCCAGGACACTCTCAATGAGGCTTTACGTGGTTAAATAAATGCATAAAATAATTTAGATAATTTAGGTTATAAAATAAAGTATTTAATAAAATAAAATAAAGTATCTAATAAAATAAAGTATCTAATACAATATTTAATAAAATAAAGTATTTAATACAATATTTAATAAAATAAAGTATCTATTAAAATAAAGTATCTAATAAAATAAAATAAAGTATTTAATTAAATTAATTAATTAATAAAACATTTTAATTAAATAAATAAATAAACCAAAGGCCAAAAAGGGACAAAGAAAAACACACTTCCCGTAACTAAGATGTGGA
>CM070101.1:18089927-18094927 GCA_036178185.1 Liparis tanakae | reverse complement strand
TTTTTTTTAGAGACGTTTCCCTCCTTCCTCTTTCTCCGCTCATTTACTTTATTATTTTTCTTAAACTGGTAAATCCTGCGTTTCAGAATCTCCGATTCGTTCAGAACGTTAACGACGGTAAAACGCGCGTTGGGAATAAACGGTGCGATCGCGTAACGGCGTCTCGCTCGCCTCGTGTCAATGAGAGAAGAGTTGCGCGACAGCAACCCCAATCTGGCAGCGAGCCGGCGTCTTCACCGCCGCGCTAGTTCTGCTGCTGCTTTTTGTTTTTTTATCTCGCATTTTAGGAAAATAAGTTTTGAAACTTTACCAATTTTTCTAAAGTTTTTTTTTTTTTTTTTACGGGGGGGCGGAACTGTCCCGTTAAAACTAGATATACAAGAAAACGGTGCTCTCGGGGAGGGACACGCACACGCACACGCATCACACACACACTTGTGTTCTCGAGTCACTAAGTGTTTTGTTGCCGTGGCGACGTCGGCGGTTTCCGTTTAATCGAGACGAACGTTATGTCATTCTTTATATCGTTTTTTTTTCCCCCGCCGCAATTACTGCTGCCGAGCGGCTCTGACAAACATCCAGGTTTTATTAATCCTGACATTGCCACACACACACACACACACACACACACACACACACACACACACACACACGGACTGCCAGTTGCTATCTATTGCCTTGCGTCGATGATGGTAACTTTAATTATTGTGCCATCGCCGTCTCAGTGTGTGCATTCTGATGAGCGCGCACACACACACACACACACACACACACACACACACACACACACACACACACACACACACACACACACAGAGGGCCTTTTGGTCTCGGGCAGACTGAGAGAAGCGGGTCAATTAAAAGGGTCTCCGGCTGTCCAGAATGTTTTAATTAAAGTCGGGTGACGTGTAAGCCGGCTCCTCGTTAAGATTAGCCTGAATTAGCCGTCACTCTGATCCTAATTGCTTTTCGAAGAGAGCGGACCTCGGCCCGCTCGCCGTGTATCATCGCCGCCCCGTACCAGTTTGTGATATTGTGATTATTGTGATTATTTCGAATGTATTCCTAATGTATTTCCCGAAGGCCCTCCTGGACGCGGTGGTGATGAAGAGCGACGGCTACAGCGTGGAGCAGCTGGAGCGTCTGTACTCGCTGCTCAGCCAGAGCATCTACCGACACCGCCGCGACTACGACAAGACGCGGCTCCTGGAGGTGAGGAGGGCAACGATGCCCAATACCAGTATAATAGATAATCAGAGGGAAGGAGTGGAACGGCTTGAACGGAGAGAACTTTTCTTGAGGCGTCGAAGGCGATGGAGTTTCTCAGCGTGAGCTCGCAGTGACTACATGTACCAGAATGCATTGGGGCACATGCTTCTGACGCCTGGAACCGTCTTTCCCCGTCGCATTTCTTTGCTCGTATACTGTGGGTCTAAACAGGTCATAAAAAGACCGTAATATATATATATATATATATATATATATTAAGGTCTTTTTATGACCTTCATATATATATATATATATATGAAAATATTTTTTTAATATATATATAAATATATTTGTATGTGTGTATATATATGTGTATATATATATATATATATATATATATATATATATATATATTACGGTCTTTTTATGACTGTTTACTGTAGGTCTATACATATATTTATATATACATATGTATATTTATAAATATATTTTTTATATAAATATATTTATATATATACATATATATATATATATATATATATATATATATATATATATATATATATATATATTATCTATCATAAAATATATATTTTTTAAATATATATATATATTATCTATCATAAAATATATATTTTTAAATATATATATATATATATATATTATCTATCATAAAATATATATTTTTTAAATTCCCAAAATCCAATTCAAAGTAAAAATATATTTAATTTAGTATTAATACAAGACAAAAAATTATTGTAAATGTTTTCGGGAGATTCAACTGTAAAAACATTTTTTCACTGTAAAGTTTTATTTATTTATTTAAACTTTCTCGTGGCGCCGTCTGCCGCGAGGATCGAGCGCAGCGTCGCGACGATCGCGCTCCGTCGCCGAACCCGACGCCGTCGTCACGGCGACAAGAATCCGCCTCTCGTTGCATCGTCGCGCCCACAGCTGCCGGTGGTTGTGGGAGATCTACGAGTTGCACTGAGACGGAGGCTTCATGCACAGCGTTGGCTGAGACTAAGCAGTGTGTGTGTGTGTGTGTGTGCGTGCGTGTGTGTTTTACATTTGTGTGTGTGTGTGTCTCTCTGCAGGAGATGGAGGGGAGAATCCAGCATTTTGATACATTCCTGTGAGACGGAGAGAAAACCTCATCAGGTAGATCCTGAACATCCTGGGACCACAAAGACACACACCGAGAGAAGAGGAGGAGCTACACACACACACACACACACACACACACACACACACACACAACGAGGACGACGTTGAGGACAAGAGACATTCAATGGTGCTTATCGTCTCAGGAAACCTGGATCCCAGATCCAGACCCTTTCTACACGAGCCAACCTCTCCTGGAGGTGTGTCAGTCACACACACACACACACACACGCACACACACACACACACACACCAACTGTGACGGGCAACCCTGGTGCTATCCTAACGTTCATCCGTGCTGCTCTTGGGACTCCTTAACGTGGATGACTTGCAAAACCAACAGATCGGGTGATGTCATATCGCAACCTGCCCCCCCCCCACGGAGCAGGCTGTGCACACACACACACACACACACACACACACACACACACACACACACACACCCTCTGACACTTGGGCATGCATGTATTTTCTACAAACACACACACTCACACACTCGCTCGCCCAGATCCTCACCAGCAGAAGTGTGAATGTGGAGTGCGAGGGCGGTTTTTAATGTGTGTGTCCCCCCCCCCCCCACACACACACACACACACACACAAGTGGAGCGCTTCCTTCGTCACAGGCCAGTTGTTCGCCGCCATCTTTCTGCCATTACTTACTCGTTAATTGAATATGTGACCCTCAGCCGGAACAACAGTTTACAGAGAAGTGTTCAGATCCGCTGAGGTTAAGCACAGAGGAGGAGGAGGAGGAGGAGCCATTACCCCCCCCCCCCAACCCCCTCCTCCTCCTCCTCCTCCTCCTCCACTCCTCCCCCGGGTCCTAGCCGCTCTGAGGAACCTGAGCGTGTGAATTAAAAGCCGTCTGGAGTTTGCACTGCCCGGCGTGTGCCTTATTAAAAAAAAAAAGGAAACTTTAAGAAAAACTCTAACTGATATATTATTATTATTATTATCTTTATGTTATCACCTTCTTTTTTTTAATGATTTACTCCGTGTGACAATGAGCCGGCTCCGGGTGGACAGTCTGACCCTGAGGTCACGGTGACCTTCAGGGGGTCATTAGATGTTTCAATGCCGCTCGTCTCCACCAGGACAACCTTGACTTTAAAGAACCCAAAAGAGCTTCAATCCGTTTCTTTATCCGATATTTAAACGTCTTCACGAGAATAAAATCAAAGCCCGACTTGTCGGCGGGGTCGTCCGCGTGTGTCCATATGCAAAGATACATCCGAAGAGTTGTGGCGCCGCTCTACTCTGTTTCTACTCCACGGTCCTGACGTTACTTTGTGTATTTTATTATTTTCTACACTTTCTTTGGGTTTAAGTTGAGATCTTCAGCGTGTGAATCCGTAATGAACAACAACGTTCAGGCAACGCATTACAGCAGTTCATTTTCATTTTTGTTGTTCCTCTCGTGTGTGTGTGTGTGTGTGTGTGTGTGCGTGTGTGTGTGTGTGTGTGTGTACCGACTTTATCGATTTATTACATCAGTTTTTCTCGACGCCAGACGCATCTTGGTGCAGGCTTCAGGAGGCCCCGCCCCCTTTTCTTCTTTCCCTCTTCGGTCCAAGCTGCAGGAGGCCACACCCCCTTTTCTTTCCCTCGGTCCAAGCTGCAGGAGGCCCCGCCCCTTTTCTTCCTTTTCCTTGGTGCAGGCTTCAGTAGGCCCCGCCCCTTTTCTTCCTTTCCCTCGGTCCAAGCTGCAGGAGGCCCCGCCCCTTTTCTTTCCTTTCCCGTGGTGCAGGCTTTAGTTGGCCCCGCCCCTTTTCTTTCCTTTCCCTTGGTGCAGGCTTCAGTAGGCCCCGCCCCTTTTCTTTCCTTTCCCTTGGTGCAGGCTTCAGTAGGCCCCGCCCCTTTTCTTCTTTCCCTCCTCGGTCCAGGCTGCAGGAGGCCCCGCCCCCTTTTCTCCACCCCCCCCCCCATCGGTGCTCCTCCAGCTCTTCACCTCCTTCTGCCTTTCATTCCTCCAGGCGACCAACACAAAGAGCGATATGCAAAGCGACGGCTCCGCTCTGGCACGAGAGAAACCAAACGCTACCTCAGCTTAATTTATTTTAAAATCTGTTTACTGGGTAGAAATAAATAATAAAACAGCCGTCAGTATTCTCCTCTCCTGCGGCGCTGTTGCATCATCAGAACCCGACGGTACCGGAGCAGAGACGTTCTGCATGTGAGCCATGACCTTTATACTTTATACTTTCTCTTGATTCATGAGTACATCCTCCTTTCCCGCCACTATATTTTAAAATTCAGAATATTTTTTCTGTGTGTGTGTGTGTGTGTGTGTGTGCAGATTTTCATCTCATGATTCATATTATTTATTATTAAACACTTTTCTTTCCTTTTTTACACCTTAACGCTCAAGTTGTCTTTTTGTACGTTTTATTTTTATTTTATGTAACAATCGGGAAGCGTTTTTAACTATTTGGCTGAATAGCGGGTTTATCTTGGAGTGTGTGTGTGTGTGGGGGGGGGGGGGGTAACAGGTCTCTCAGGTTCAACACAACATGTTCAACTTGTTTGTATTTATTTTATTTGTTGTTTTCTTTGAGGCAAACTGGAAGACGTTTGTTCGCTTTCTGCCAAAAAGAGTTTTTAATGAATTTAGTAAACAAAAAAATA
>CM070101.1:18077427-18084927 GCA_036178185.1 Liparis tanakae | reverse complement strand
AACGTGTATATATAAATACATATATATTTACATAAATATATACATATATATATACATATATATACACACATTTATACATATATATAATAAATATATAATATATATACATATATACGTATATATAATATATATACATACATACATATATATCTACATGCATATACGTATATATATACACATATATATATGTATATATATATATATATATATATATATATATATATATATATATATATATATATATATATATATATATATATATATTTAGAGACAAAGGAGATAAAGGGCGTCTCGATGGAGTATTATTTTTGGCATGAGGAATATTATTTTCCCTCTGCAAGAGAGAGGAAGTCCTGATAAGTGTCTGTGAAACCCATTTGCAGTTCATGCGGGAGATGGTCCATGCAGAGAAGAAAACACACACACACACACACACACACCTACACACACACACACACACTCACGCCCCCACACACACACACACACACACACACACACACACACAGCTGCAAAAACCCGCACACGACTGTATTTGTGTCAGTCGATAAGACAGTGCCGAGAGACGGCGAGAGAGAGAGTGAGAGTGAGAGAGAGATGGAGAGATTAGAGAGGGAGAGAGTGATGGAGGGAGGCGGAGGTGGAGGCTGGATGGAGCAGCTCCCCACCGTCTCACTAAAATCATCCTCAATTTCACCGGAGGCAGTAAAGCCGCCGGCTCGTCTGCAGCCTGACGGATGACGGCCTGCCCGTCCACGCCTCGCCGTAATAACAAGACACACACACACACACACACACGCACACACATGCACACACACACACACGTGGGGAGTAGCACAGCCGGCTCGTTATGTAATGCATAATGCAGCTTGTACCTGGGTTATGTACAGTTGATATGAGGTAAGCAGAGGCTGTGTGTGTGTGTGTGTGTGTATGTGTGTGTGTGTGTGTGTGTGTGTGTGTCTGCACCAGTGTTTCCCCTCCTTCCTCGTCTACCAGCTGCTCTCTGAGCCCGTCAGCCCCACGCTGCTCTCACCTCGTGTTACATAACCAGAACTGGGCTCAGCTGTAAAACCGAAGCCCCTGGTGGCCGAGAGAGGAAGTGTTTTCGGGGAGAAACTTTAATGCCGAACACAACTTTAATTAAAATACATTTTAGACCCAGTATTGAGTGTGGTCCGCAGCGTGTATGCAAACCACCTCGTGGGATATTCATTATATGTGTATATATTTATATTTAAAGCATCATGTGGATGCTCCACGCCCTGAGGAGACGTCTCAAATGAGATAAGCAAACATGAAATATGTACTTATTTTACTCGTGAGGAAATTAATTAAAATGAACATCATAAACAGAACATTTTATTAAGTTTTAGTTTCTTTGCAGCTTTATGTGAGAGTTAGTCCAGAAGTATGGAGGACAGAAAATGTCTTGAGTATGAATTAAATGTATTAATAAATACTGTAATAAATAAATGCTTAAATAAATGTATGAATAAATAAATACAGGAATAAATAAATGCTTAAAAATATATTTATTCCTGTATTTATTTATGTATTCAAGCATGTATTTATTTATTCCTGTATTTATTAATTTATATATTAATTTAAGCCTTTAATCCTGTATTTATTATTACATGTATTAATGTATTTAAGCATTTATTAATTTATTCATGTTGTATTGTATTTCTATGTTTAAAATCTGCGTAAAACATGAATTCTCCATCTCCCATCCCACTATCTCCTTGGCTGGGACCAACGACTTCCGGGAGTCTCCACTGGTTGCCTGGAAACTGGACTAGTACACCCCCCCCCCCCCAATCTTCCTTTTTTTATGCTTTATGCTTTCTGAGCTTGGGATGCTCTTAACGCCAAGATGCATCTTCTCAAATATTTTCTGTTACGGGCTTTTGGTTTTAAATGACGCTGTGTGTGTGTGCGTGTGTGTGTGTGTGTGTGTGTGTGTGTGTAATATAGTGTAGCCCAAATATTAAAGTCTTCAGGATATGATCTTCCCCCAGAGTTACGGTTATGGCAGCTGACTTCAAACGGGTTCTTCTGGTCCCCGAGTCCTTCGCGGGGTTTTCCCCCGGTGGCTGCGACTGGAAGTTTTTTTTGTAACGACCAATAAGATGTCAGGAAGCTGCGGTCGGACCCACCGGTCACCTCGAGCTCTGCTCCTCTCATCAGAGTGATGGAGCGGCGGCGTGGGAATAAAGGGGAAGAATACCACAAACTAATGAGGAGGAGGAGGAGGAGGAGGAGGAGGAGGAGGAGGAGCCCCCGGCTGGAGACGGTCCCACGCCGACCGGGGGGCGACGCTGTGGGTCAACATGATTTCCACTGGAATATGATTTATTACAATGGATGTTTGTTTAGATGCTTGTTTTATGTCTTCAAGGGTAAAGACATAAAGTCATCAGCTGCGTGTTGCCTTCAAATGCCAATCGGAATTCACAGCAGTTCAGTGTGTGTGTGTGTGTGTGGGGGGGGGGGGGAGCCTCTTTAACCCGAAGATGAGAGAAATCCAGGACCTTTTGAAAGACATTCTACTTTAGTATTCTGTAACCTTTTAAGATGCAACTCATTTGTATTCATTGTATTTATTGTATTTGTTGTATTTAATATGTTTTATTGTATTTTATTTATTTCATTGTATTATATACATTTTTTTTTAATTATTGTATTTTTTTTATTGTATTTTATTTATTTATTGTATTTTTTAATTTAATTTATTAAATGTATTTATTTAATTTTAATCTGTGATGTTTTATGACATTATATGACGCTTTACGACATAATGATGACAAAATGTATCACATTAAATACACTGCAACTTTTTATGATGCTATAGTATGACCTTTGACCTTTGACCTTTTGTCATTTCTATGGCAACCTGTACTTCTGACTCACGTCTCCATCACCTCCTGCTCTTTTTTTAAATGTCATTGTCTCGCTAAATGGAAATAATAATAAAAAGCACAGCGACAGGAGAGCACACACACACTTGAGCATCTCCGTGTGGGCGGAGCCACGGCTCGGGCCTTCTTTACCGATCATGGGCGACTCGATGAAGCTCCAGGTGTCGCTGCGCGGCACGTAGGACTGGAGGACGCCGGCCGAGCGCCCCGCCTCGTTCACGCCGCCGAACACGTACACCTTCCCGCCGCACACCGTGGCCGCCGCCGAGTGCACCGGCTTGGGCAGCGGGGACACCGTCTCCCACTGGTTGGTGATGGTGTCGTACCTGGAGCGGCGAAACAAAGATATCAGAGAAATGGATGAATTTCAATTAAAAAGAGAGAGAAAGAAAGCAATAAAGAGGGAAAACTAAACGCTGGCGGTTCCAACTTCGCCCAACTTCCATTAAACGATCCAGTCTGGAGGACGCCAATTGTAATGATTCATAAACTATTCTCACACACACACACACACACACACACACACACACACACACACGCGGCCCGAAGCTGGGATGAGAGGTTTCCCATCAAGGCACCGGCGCCACGCCGCCGAGGCCTCGCCAGAGGTTCCAGTGTGTGTTATACCTCTAGTTCACGTATGGGTTTAGTATGGGTGTGTGTGTGTGTGTGTGTATGTGTGTGTGTTCCATTAGCGTAGCGTGTTAGCCACTGATCAAAGCGGCCTTCCAGCTGGAGGAAGGCCTCATTAAAGATAAAATAGCCTCAAACGTGATTAGTGAACACACACACACACAAACACACACACACACACACACACACACACACAAACACTTAATATAGTGGACTCGTAACTTAAAGCCAATTAAAAGTATGGATTCCTCCTCGGTGACCTCAGTGACCTCAGTGACCTCGTCTGTGGCCTTTACAATGAAATTCTATTACTAAAAACTTTTTATGATTTCTCTTGTCACTTTTACGACTTACTAAATTTTACCTTTTATTTTTACGACAAACTATACTATTATTTTTATGACATATTATGACGCTTTATGACATACTGATGACTTTTTGTCATTTTTAAAGACATAACTTTGATCACATACTGCACTTTGCAATTTTAATTTAAAGTATACTGAAACCTTTTATGATGAACTTACTTAAATGTATTTATTTTATCACTTTTATATACTTTATATACTTATATTAATTAATTAAAATGTATTCATAAATATGAATTTATTGAATTGATTAGTTGTATTAATTTAATTGTATTTAATTGTATTTATAAATATGTATTTAATTAATTTAATTGATTTAATTGATTTAATTTATTTAATTCATTTAATTCATTTTATTGATGACGTTTTTACGAGTTACTATACTAAGACTTCTTATGATACCATACTATGACATAGTCCTTTATATTAATTAATCTACCTCCTCTTGGACCTTAACAGCTCATGTTGTGTTTCAGGCTCTCTGCACCGTGACCTTTGGCCCTTTGGCCCTTTTCATGGCTCAGTGTTGAGTCACGTCACCTTCGTCTGCTGCTCACGTGAGACACTCGTTTCTCTAAAGGGCGTCCGACGTCTGAGGAGGAACAGAAGAACCTCGTGTTTCAGGCCCAGAGGTCAAAGGTCGGGTTACATTCATCACGCGTGAGATTCACATGAAACGTTTAATGTGAACCGCGACATTAGAGATTCACCGGTTTGATGACATCACCAAGGGCACAGGAGGAAGAGGAAGGAGAGAACACATCCCGAGAGAGATGGAGAGAGGGAGAGGGGGAGAGAGAGAGGAGAGAGAGAGAGAGAGAGGGGGAGAGAGAGAGAGAGAGAGAGGAGGGGAGGGGGAGAGAGAGGAGAGAGGAGAGAGAGGGAGAGGAGAGAGAGAGAGAGAGAGAGGAGAGAGAGAGGGGAGAGAGAGAGAGAGAGAGAGGGAGAGAGGGGGGAGAGAGGGAGAGGGAGAGAGAGAGAGAGAGAGAGAGAGAGAGAGAGAGAGGGGAGAGAGGGGAGAGAGGAGAGGGAGAGGAGAGAGAGAGAGGAGAGAGAGAGGGAGAGAGAGAGAGAGAGAGAGAGAGGAGAGAGAGAGAGGAGAGAGAGAGAGAGCAAGGGTGAGAGAGAGAGGGGGAGAGAGAGCGCGAGAGAGAGAGAGAGAGGGGGAGAGTGAGAGAGAGAGGGAGAGAGAGCGCGAGAGAGAGAGGAAGCAAGACAGCAAGGGTGAGAGAGAGAGAGAGAGAGCGAGGGAGTGAGAGGGAGGAGGAGGAGGAGGAGGAGGGAGGAGGAGGAGGAGGATGAGGAGGAGGAGGAGGAGGAGGAGGAGGAGGAGAGAAGAGCGCCGCCTGGCATCAGATAACAGACCGATCTCCGTGTTCCTCGCCGCAGACAAAGACAACAAAGACCCGTTAAGTGGCAGGAGAGCCGTCCAGGAACGCCACGGCAACGCCACGGCAACGCCACGGCAACGCTCAGCGCCTGACAACAGCTGCAGGACCCCGACACGGCAGGTCAAATAATCCGGAGTCGCTCGCAGTCGAGGAATCACGAAAGTCCCCGAATTACATTCCAGAGATTCTCGTACATTTTTCTTTTTCAGAACTCAAATCTTCTGATGTCAACGAGACGCTGAGAGGAACCGGACGCCAGATTACGGCGAGCAGCACCTGAAGTCCCACGCTCAGGTTAATCCCTGCAACACACACACACACACACACACACACACACACACACACACACACACACACACACACACACACACACACCATAGACATAGACGTCCACCTGTTGGCCACGCCCCCTTCATGATGAGTGGCTGCACGCCTTAATGCTCAGTGTATCCTAAACGTCCATAAGGAGAGAGGACAGGACAGGAGGATATATATGTATGTGTGTGTGTGTGTGAGAGTGTGTGTGTGTGGGTGTGTGTGTGTGTGTGTGTGTGGGTGCATCAATCCCTCTCCGCCTGTTCCCTGTCAGACGTAATGAACTGAGAGGAGGACAACATGGCCGCCGTCTGGGGGGCATGGAAACATTAACACGGCGGGAAACAGTCGAACACGACTCTGAAAGATAAATAAATAAATAAATAAATAAAGTACTTGACATTTTCTGTCGAACTTTCATTTTAAAAGCAAATTCTTTTCATTTGGAATCGTTGGACTGCGACGAGGTCTTTGCATATTTGTTATCATCTCGTCCCAAAAAAAGCTTTTTTGCTCACACCTGGGCTGAGAGGGGGGGGGGAGGGGAGGAGGGAGGAGAGGGGAGGAGAGGGGGGGGCGGAGGCGGAGTCAAGAGGAGGAAAGAAAAAACAGGAAAAGGGAGATGTGATAATAATATGCTTTTTACATTCATTTGAATCATAGGAGAGAGAGAGAGAGAGAGAGAAAGAGAAAGTAGAAACTAACAGAAATTAGTACAAATTAGAAGAAACAAGTATAAATAAGTTAAGACACGATCATAAAACGAGTAGAAATGAGTAGAAATAAGCAAAAACGAGTAGAAATTAATAGAAATGATCAGAAACGAGTAGAAACAAGTAGATAGACGAGCAGAAACAAGTAGAAATGAGTAGAAACAAGCTGAAAAACGAGTAAACAAACTGAGAAATGTGACAAGAAGAGAGAGAGAGAGAGAGAGGGAGAGAGAGAGAGAGAGAGAGAGAGAGAGAGAGAGAGAGCATCACGGGGTGAGAGTGTGTGTTGTGTCAGAGCTCATCATCACAGCCTGCTGCACATCCCATCGTTAGGACACACGTTTTGGGCTTTGCCACACACACACACACACACACACGCACACACACACACACACGCACACACACACACACACACACACACGCACACACACACACACACACACACACACACACACACGGTAACAGTAGCTCACCCGTGGGCCTCCTGCTCTACAGAGGGCCGTGACGGAGGAATCTGCACACGTTGGTATTTTAATGTCTTCTATTAAATAAAACTATTTATACTTATTTATTTTAGCTCCTCAAAAGATGCCACTTGTGTTTGCCCTCCTTTTTATTTGTATTATTCATTTTCTTTATTGCGGTGTGTTGGGAGTACACACACGTCTACATTTGCATACATATGATATTCTTCATTACTCATGTTTTTCAAATTCAAATTGTGATACAAAGTAAATAATAAAAGATTAAACAGGAAAAGACACAGAAAACAATTTAACAATGTTAAATATAAACGATTAAAAGGGAAGACGGTGCACATTCATATACCGTATCATATATAATATAATTATATTTGCATATAAACCACATTTCTCAGGACTGAATCCTTTAATATTGTGTAGTTATGATAATCAGTTATCACAATGTAATCTACGTATTCCACTTCTTAATTAAAAAAGAAAATGTGTGATTGACTTGCATCCTTTTTTGCCAGTTTAATGAATATTAAACATTTTAATAGATTTTTTTAATTGAATTTTTAAGTGTCCTTGAGTGTCTAGAAAAGCAATATATGGATTTCAAGTATTATTATTATTATTATTAATTGGTCATATTCTATATTATAAAATTATATTCTAAATCTTGTTATAATAATGCTATT
>CM070101.1:18062427-18072427 GCA_036178185.1 Liparis tanakae | reverse complement strand
CATGGCAGGCCCCTGGGTATCTGATTGCAAGTTTTAAAAAACCCTCCCCGAACTCACAGCGCTCCCGGCGCCTATGAAAATCTGCCGGTGATTAGCGTGGCGAGCGGAGAGCGCGAGCGCCGGGAGCCACGCTCCGGCCTTTTCCGAGCGCTGATTTGGACCTCCCGCCGCTCCCCGGAGAAACGGCCGCGTCCGACCGGCTGCTTTGTTGTTGTTGTTGTTGAGACGGCTCTGATTGAAGATAATAATCGTGAATGTGGGTGAATTTCACGGTTAAGAGCGTGAAGATGAGCCGCGGATGAGGAGGCGGAGCCGCGAGGGCGAGAGGCGTCGAGCGAGGGCCGGCGAACATCCGCGTGACGCGTATTTCTCGGGAAGCAACGAGCGCCGGGAACGAGCGAAACGCGGACGCACGCGCGCGGGAGTAATGAGAGACATCGTCTGCGTGTGTAAACACTCCTCGCATCGATCACTCGGCGAGGCGAGCAAATCAACCCCGGCTGTCGCCTCGTTTCACGCCGTTCCCCCGAAGCCTTCAGACGCCGCTCCCCGCCAGCCGGCTGCACATCAAACACGGCAGCCACTCACACACACCGACTAATGGCTCCTGAATGTTATTAGCCTTCTGTATTACAACTGCGTGGTTTCTCTCCCTCTCCCTCCTCCTCCTGCCAAGTAACGATTCCCTTATCTCGGCCGGCCAGGGTTGAGTTCCCGCCGCGGACTCCGGCGGCCCCCCTATCGGGAGCTTCTGCCATCTTTAGAGTTTTTTCGGGCGCGTCAATACGGAGCTGCAGTCGAGCCAAACCGCGTCCCACGGCGGAGCTACACCTGCCAAGATCCGGCTTTTTATTGTCTCCGCTACGCGACGTAGAGACAGAGAGACACGCTGCTGTGGAGACGACCAATAACAGACCTTTAGTTTAATAAAAGAACAAAGACGTCTTTAAGAAAGGGACCTGACATTACTGCTGCTGTCATCTGGAGGAGAGAGAAAGTTACAGGGGGCGGAGGAGATTATTATTCAACTCAAACTCAAAAGAGCCATATGCGTCACTGGAAGAGCCATATATATATATACATACATATGTATATATATGGCTCGAGAGCCAGAGGTTCAGACACCTGATCTATCGTAACTGGGTATTTACCACACTGAAGTACATGTTAAATACCTGAAGGGGGCGCTACAAGGGAAACACTACATAGTGGGGCTTTAATGAGGCTCGTTCATCAAAGCGGATGTGAAGAAAATAGTTCAGAGAGAAAGTGAGAATCTGCAACTGGTTTCTTTTTTTTTCTTCCAGCCATGAGACAAATATAATGATTCATTATGCGACCTCATGATCTTCTTCACTTTACATGTGAAATTTGAAGGCGGAGAGAAGAAGAAGAAGGAAAAAAATGTCTTTCACGATGTATGCAGAAGCAAAACTTCTGGCGCCGGTGCGTAGGAGCGGGAGCGATGCGGAGGTTATATAATAAGCTTTATTTAGTTACATTGCTGTTCACTAATAACGAGGGTTAAAAAACTAAGGATGATTCATTAATTTGATTGTTTTAACGCGGGAATACAGATCTCCAGCTGGGTTTAATTATAAGATCAATAATTGCGTTTTTGTGCAGCGTCTTGTTACAGAGAAACTAATTCAAGGAATTAAATCACATAAAGTCCCGTTGATGAGTCTTATCAAATAAACTGCTGTTGTTAATCTGTCAAGCTTTTCCCCAAGCCGCTGAGATTGCGTTTGATTTATAGCACCTGCCTTCCGAGTGGTTTGACAGACCAGCTGCTTGTTGTTGACAAACTTGCAAAACTGTCAAAAATCCTCCTTAAACCTTCGAATAGCTATTTATTCCTCTTTAACTCAAACATGCATATTCAGGTGTGAAGCTGCTGTCTCTTCACACTGTTTAAATATCTACATTATATCTTGGAACATATTACTAATCAGACCTCTGTGTGTCGGCTTTAAGAAAACATTCAGTGGATTAAAACATAAATTCTGTTTCGAATGATTTCCGGAGCCCTTTTTAGCGATTTGTGATGACTCACTCAAAACCTTTGACGGAAACCTTTTCATCGTCAGATAAACGAGGCGACCGCGCGGAGCCGTCGGCAGCTACTGGAGGAACACGTTAAGATGAGGTGTAGCAGTAGCACAAGGGGTCAGAACATGAGCTAATGTAGTCAACAATGTTGGTTAAACAACAGTAACATCGATCTTAAGTGTGCTAACATGAGCTAAAATGAGCTAACACAAGCTAAAACGAAGTAACACTAGCTAACACAATCCAAAACGAGCTAACACAAGCTAACCCAATATGAAACAAGCTAATACAAGCTAACACAAGCTAAAATGGGCCAACACTAGCTAACACAAGCTAATACAATCCAAAATGAGCTAACACGAGAGAACACAAGCTAACATGAGCAAACACAAGTTAACACAAGCTAAAACGAGCTAAAACGCGCTAACACAAGCCAACACAAGCTAACACAATACAAAACAAGCTAAGAAAAGCTAACACAAGCTAAGACAAGCTAACACAACCTAAAAATGGGCCAACACTAGCTAATACAATCCAAAACGAGCTAACAAGAGAGAACAAAAACTAGTATAAGCCAACACAAGCTAACACAATATAAAACAAGCTAATACAAGCTAACACAAGCTAACATTAAGTCATACCGGGCTGATAGGCAGTTACAGAACAAACAAAACCTGAATTTATAGAGACAGGTAAAGGTATTCAGAACTTTCTCACTAAACAACTCAAATACTTGGTAGCTACTCATTTTTGGGAGTTTCCAATCCTTACATGTTAAGTGTCTTTTCAAAATAATGTTCTGACTTGACAGGAAGCGAAGGTTTAGGAGATAAAACCACTTAGTTTGGATTTAGGAAAAGAGTGTGTTTAACGTTAACTTAACTGTCTAATATGTTAAGCGACTAGCTAGCTAACGCGCCACTCGACTAGCGACTCACGTGAATAACTGTCAATGTTTATTTTTAGCGTCATTTTAGCGTAAAATGTACAAATCATTGAACAAAAAACAATATACATAATATCTTATATTTAAAACATAGAAAGCAGAATAAATATTACACATTAACAAAAAGGCTAAAGTAAACAGAGTTAACATATTTGGTTCGGGGCGATGTTTGAAACACGGTTATTAATCATTAATCAGAAAAGTTGTCCATCAGTGTGTGTGTGAGTGAATCTCCTGGAAAGAGCGTGGTGGATCTGATTCACTCGTGACAGAATATTAAACCCAACATTGTCGTCTCACTGTTATGTCCCGACGTTGTCCACCCCTCATCTTTCCGTCTGTCGACTCTGTCAATGCAGTGTGATTATTTAGGCCTCGCAGATGTTTTCTTTGGAAGACGACCAATTAAGCTGTCTTTGTTGTCACCTAATTTGTCCTCTGTTTACCTTCCCACAGACACAAACACCACTTCAAGTGATGTGGGATCGTTGAACAGCTCTTTTCTTTTTAAAAGAAGGTTTTCTTCCAGCGGTGTTTTGTTCAAAAAGGGTGTGAATGGCTTAAGTTCGTGCTTGTGGAACAGTTGTCCATCAGTCCTAATGAATACCTCATTTTAGAAAAACACATGTTTGAATAAGACAACTTTGTTTCATAGCGGTACATTCTCTGCAAAACTATGATTGTAAATTATGCATAACCCACCACAATACACTGCTTCAAAGACTCAAAGAAAAGATGCATTTCCCCGTAGAGGCCGTGCAGACTGCTCTCTGCACGCCTCAGGGCATTGAGGATGTTACATTACCAATGTCGGGGTAATTTCCTCCATTCCAACCCAATGTTTAGGGGAAAGCTTTTCTTTTCGCAGAGAGTGTTGCCGATACAAATTCAAATATGCAAAATGCTAATAAGTACGCCCAACCTTTGGAGTGCCTTCGCTGTTCCCCACTTACAGCTGTCACCCTCTTCACATTAACTACAGTTAGATGTTCTGATCTACATAAAAAAAAGGTGCATGCAGCTCCCACTGCCAGCTGATTAAACCGCAATTCATCAACACAGTCGGTGGTGGAGGCATTCAAAGCCGGTCAACACATTTTGTCAGGGAAAAACTTTCCATACAAACACATTTTAAATGGAAATCCGAACCGATGAATAAAGCTTTTGTAACCATTATCATGAAAATGGTAGAAAAGCACAAAAACGTGGCATTTTGGATTCAATAGGATGGGAAAACCAGTTCCACAAACGCATTCCCTCGATGCGTCTCTAAAAGCACAATCCTTCACGTATTTACACTACCGTTCAAAAGTTTGGGGTCACCCAACAAGACAATTTTGTGTTTTCCATGAAAACTCATTTTTATTTATCCAATGAATTGCAAAATTAATAGAAAATATAATAAATACATTGACAAGGTTAGAAATAATGATTTTTATTTTAAATATGAATTGTGTTCTTCAGACTTCAAGCTCAAAAGGAAGGCCAGTTGAAAAGCTTCTCTGACCAGCATAACTGTTTTCAGCTGTGCTAACATAACAAAAGGGTTTCTAAAAATTCTACCCCTCCGCTAGTCTTCTAAGGCGATAACACAATGTGCCATTAGAACACTGGAGATGGGCCTCTATACAACCGTGTAGATATATATTTTTTTAAAACAGGTGTTTCAACCTAGAATAGTCATTTACCACGTTAATAATGTAAAGACGGCATTTCTTAATAATTTAATGTTATCTTCATTCAAAAAACATGCTTTTATTTGAAAAATAAAGACATTTTTAAGTGACCCCAAACTTTTGAACGGTAGTGTATATATTTCATTCCACAAATTAAAAGTCTTTAGACCATCGCTTTCTGCAAAAGACAAATTCAAAGCGGGGGGGGGGGGGGGGTCGCAAAGGGTTTGCCGCACAATTAAAACGCTGCGGCCTCCAATATATATATATATTGTTTTAAATATATATAAATATAAGTATATTTAATTACATAACTATATATATATATATATAAAATATATATATATATAACTATATATATATAAATATCTAAATCCATATATACAAATACAAATAAATAAATAAAAATATATATATATATATATATAGAGAGGGCGCGGCGCTCGAACGGCCGCAATGCCGGAGCGAAAGAGGCAAAAGGTTTTCACAACGCCGATATTTGAGTCCCGTTTGCCGGCGTTAGAAACGCGTCCCGATAACATCGGCGACACGGTGATCTCCGGCGCTCGAGATGCGGCGCTCTAATTAAGCAGCTCGGAGACAGAGGAGTAAAATGCGTTTCCATTACGGGGCAAATATTCTATCTGCCCCCCCCGTGCCGTCCCGTCGCCGTAACGACGCCGTGTGGCGGCATTACCGGGGAAATATCAAATTAGGCTGTTTCATTTGGAGGACTGTTTGGGAGAAACCGCTCCGGAGATCAATTGAGCTGCGCGGTAATGAGCGGCGGCGGCGGCGGCGGCCCTCACACCCGTAATGCTCTTTTGATTGCTTTGGTTAATCTCGCTCGCCGTGCAGAGCGGAGGTAGCTCCTCTCTCGGATGAAGCCCCCCCCCCCAAAAGAATAACCTGAATACAATGTGGAGCAGCGCTGCACAACCCGATCGATACGAATGAGACGCTGAAATCTCGTCAGTCCCTTTTCATGTTCCGCGCCAGCGTCATGGCCGCCCTCTTAAAGGGCCGGTGTACCTGAAGCGCTGCATAAACTACTCCCGAATACACTCTCTAGATAAGTCTCTCTTCATTTGATTATTGTTTGTTCGAGAGTAGAAATATTGTACGCATGAACATTTCTCTAATGTTATAATACAAATCCATTTAATTTGAAAGCTTCAAAATAAAAGCACGGGATATAAAAGGCGATCGTACGTCTTTGAAGCCGTCGGGGGGGCCGCATAAAAAGACGGGCCTTGTGTTTGACACTCGTGTTCGACACAATTAGGGATTCATTAGACTCCACAAGGACGGCGCCCCGCATTGGGGTCAAAGAAAAAGACGAGCGTCCCCGGCTCGATAAAGTGGACAACCTTCAAATGAAGTGTCGGTGAGTGCGTCAACGCCGAAGTGGATAGACTCAGACGCAGTGCGACCGCTCTGCTCTCTCAAAAGGAAATTCTCGCTCTCGTGCGGCACTTAAAAAAAAACACGTGCGAGGCAGCGCCGCCGCCGCCGCCGCCGCCGCCGCCGCTCAACAACACTCGCAGCTGCCGCCGTTTAAAACGCTCCGGCTCGGGTTCATTCCTCTGGACCTTTTATGTTCCACCCGGCGAGGAAAAATGAGCAAAACAAAACATGTCCGTCCGCCTGCAACTGCACGCCGCCGCCACCGCCATCTGGCTCAGTCAAACTGGATCGCTCCATATCCGCCCGTACGCCGATGATGGCGCTTTCTGCGCCGGCCCTTACCTCTCCACGTGGTCCAGGTTCCCCGAGACGCCCAGGCCCCCGATGGTGTAGAGCTTGCCGTCGTACACCAGGCTGTTGTGCCGGCAGCGGGGCACCGTCATCCGGGACACCAGATTCCAGTTGTCCAGCAGGGACATGTAGCACCACACGTCGGCCAGCATCACGCCGGTCTCCGTGCCCCCTGGAGCGCAGAGGAGGAGGGTTATTGTAGACTAAGAGTGTGTGAATATATATCTCTAAAGGCCCGTGAGTCAGTAAGTCCATTCCAATGGTTTGGGAATCATCACGGCAGAGAATGTGAGGCAGAAAATTATATTGCAATTACAAAACAATGGCGAGTTTAATATTTTAATATTTTCCATCTCCACTTTAGTTATATAATTATATATATATATATATATATATATATATATATATATATATTTATATATTCATTTATATAAATTTATATATATATATAGTTATATATATATATATATATATTATATATATATATATATATAGTTACATATTTATTTATATATATTTATATTTATTTATACATATTTCATATATATATATATATATTTATATATTCATTTATATAAATTTATATATATAGTTATATATATATATATTTATATATATATAGTTACATATTTATTTATATATATTTATATTTATTTATACATATTTCATATATATATATATATATAAAAAAAATATATATAGTTATATAATTACATATATTTAGTTATATATATATAGTTATATATATATTTTTAATATATATATATATTTATATATACATATAGACAGAGATAGGAGCTCAGACATCTTTTCCCTGTGCACGCACACACACGCACACACACGCACACGCACGCACACACACACACACACGCACGCACACACACACACACACACACACACACACACACACACACACACACACAGGCCATCAGAACTGGGCTTGCTTCAGCCCTCTTGGCCGTGGCGTCTGACTTGCAGCTCCGGCCGTGACTCAAGTGACCCGGGCGTGGGGAAGCTTTACAGAGCGGAGCCTGTTGATTGGCTCTCCGGAACACCTCACACATGCATACCTGTTCCCATGCCCAAACACACATTTACATTCATACGAAAAGGAGGGAGCGAAGGAAAAGGTGCACGGCGGACAAACCCTGTTGCATTTCCACCTTCGTAATGTCACGGTCTGAGTGGCGTGCCGGGGGCTGGCACAGCCCGGGGCGGGGGGGGGGGGGGAATACAGTCCTCCGACTTAAAGGTGCCTCGTAAGAGGGAGTCACAGGGTGCACCGCGGGGCCCCAGTGGAACAAAATAAACTGAGGAACACTGCGGCGACTGTCAAGCCACAGAGTGTGTGTGTGTGTGTGGGGGGGGGGGAGTGAAGGAAAAATACATCTTTAAAAAAAGAGAAGCTAAATAGGAGAGACATTCAATACAAAAAGGACCCTTCTGAGAAAGAAGATGTCTGAAGTGTCAGAGTTTTCAAAGCAACAGATGAGTAGGCGATCCAGGGCGGCCTTCCCTTTTAAAACTCTTCGACTTTTCCACAAAAAAGGTCACGAGAAGTTGGCGGGGGCTGAATCAGATCGGCCGAGGTCGTCACTGAGTTCACGGATGAAAAGATGTGGATCCCCTTTAGCGATGTAGTTTGATGAAAAGGTTATTTGTCAAAGAGAGGTCGGGGGAGAGGAAATCCAACGGTTTCTCGTTCCACAATTTCTTGTTACCGGTGGTCAGAATAGAGTTGACTCTGGAGGCTCTCATGATAGCATGTGTATGTCGGCATGCTGACGTTCACTAAACGTTTGGCTAAATCTGTTCAGATGGGAAAATAAACTGGTCTATGACCTGAAGATGGCACTAGAAGTTGGCGAGGGTCCGGGTGGCTTCGTCTCTGTTGAATTAGATCGGACATATAGAGAAAAAGGTCGACACTGAGTTCACGAATAAAAAGCCTGGATCCCCTTTAGCGATATAGTTAGATGAGAAGGTTATTTATGAAGAGAGGTCGGGAGCAGAAATACGATGATTTGATTTTTCTAGTTCCAGAAATGTCTTGTTACCGTTGGTCAGAACAAGAGTTGACTCTGGAGGCTCTCATGATAACGCGTATATGTCGGCATGAGGATGCTAACGTTTAGCTACATCTCTACATCTACAAAAACTGGTATATGATCTGATGAGGGCACTAGATGGAAAGCCAGGGGGGATCCACAGAGTTATTATAATGCATCCCGAGTGGAACGTGCATGTCAGTTCATCTAACGGCCACCAGGGTCTCAACTTCACGGAGAGATGAAAAGACGAGAGGATCGCCAAAGGCCAGTGGGATTCCTCCTCTGGGGATCACGGATGTCTGGGGCATATTTCCAACCAAACATCCAGTAGTGACCTAGAGGGTCCGATAGAGATGTTTAAGTGATGGCTGCTCACCTGACAGGTAGATGTTGTCTCCCGCCGAGATGACGCTGAAGAACTCGCGGTCGTAGAAGGGCAGGCTGGCCAGCGGGTACCACTTACTGCTCTGGGGGTTGAAGCAGGTGACGGCGGTCAGGGAGCGCTGGCTCATCCCGATGGCCTGGCGCCCCCCCACCAGAACTATCACCTCCGCTACACCTGGAAGGTTCAAAGGAAAACAGGAGGAGGGTGGAGGGAGGAGAGGGGGATGATTGGGGCGGACAAAGGGAGGGAAGATGCGGGAGAAAACAGGCCATCAGGGAAGGTTCCACCGGTAAATAACAGCCGAGATCGAATCACCGCCCCCAGAGGCGCCAACCGAGAGGCAGTACGTTAGGTTAAGTGGCATGTCAACATATACTGTATATATATATATACTCAATATTTATATATTTTTATATATATATATATATATATATATATATATATACTCAATATATATATATATATATAAATAGATAAAATATCTCTCTATATATATATTTGTATATACAATCAAGTGCATATATATCCAAAATCAAGTATATATACATACTTGATTTTATAATATATATAAAAATAAAATTAATATATATATATATAAAATCAAGTGTTTATATATAATCTAGTATATATATAATCAAACATATATATATATATTACATATAAATAAAATCAATATAAATATATATATATATATATAAAATCGAGTGTATGTATGTAAAATATAGTATATATATAATCATATATATAATATGTATACATTAAATTAATATATATATAAAATCAATTGTATATATATATATATAAATAATATATATGTATACACTTGATATATATATATATATATATATATATATATATATATATATATACATCTATACACTTGATAGAAATATATATATATATATACTTGATATACATCTATACACTTGATAGAAATACATATATATAGACATAATAGATATACATCTATAGACTTGATATATCTATGTGTATATATACTGGCTTTGTCACAGATGGCTGAGAGCACAGCTGTATGCCAGAGTTGTCTTCCATTATTTCTTCACGCTGTATAAAGTGCTCTTCAGGAACAGACATCCTTCTGTCTGACGGGCTGAGCAGAGTGATGTCACCG
>CM070101.1:18049927-18057427 GCA_036178185.1 Liparis tanakae | reverse complement strand
GCTCCGTAACCACCTCCTCTTATCTCCGCTGGGTCTCTCTAATCTCTCTCCCCTCCCTCTTCACCCCCCCTCCCCTCTCCTCCTCCTCATCCTACGGTTTCTCTCCCATGGTGTTCTTTTATTGGTTTTCAAGATATGCACATGCAAAGGAAAAGATGTACACGCTGTACGTATACAAAGGTACTCCGACACAAACATACACAAATAAATACATACAAAATAAATAAATAACATATTTTTTAAAGAATAATTATAAAAAATTATATATATATATATAAAAAAAGTTAAAGAAAACATCAATAAATAAAATAAAAATGTAAAAATACAACAAAAATAACAAGAAAATATAAAATAAAATACATATATATATATAAAAACCTGCACACATATTGACATATACTGTATATGCACAAACGTGAATACCCTAAACATACACACACATACTGTAGCCCCTCCCACTGTTGCCGACCATCGGGGTGTACTTGTATATTGGGAGATGACGGCTCATTATTAATTTGTTTTAATGGCCTCGAATCTCTCAAACTTTGGTTTAAAGGGTTAAAAAATACCTGTTTTTAGCCATGCATGTTTCTTTTGTGTTGTTGCTATTGTTGTTGTTGTTGTTGTTGTTGTTGGTGGTGGAACTACTTTCTCCCAGAGAAACTCTCGAGGCGGTATTCTGTGTATTCTGTGTATTCTGTGGGCTTTTCCTCAGTAACTGGGGACACTGTCACTGGAGAGAGATGTTTCTGCTGATGCTTCCATGCCGCGAGCAGGAAATTGAACCCCCCCCCCATCTCCGCGTATCGCGTCGGGCGACACGAAGGCAAAAAAAAACACGTCGGAAAAAATCCTCAATCTGACGAACTACGCGCGGCGGAGAGGGAAAGTAACGCCATGTTTTATAAACTCTGCAGGCTTTAAAAAAAGAAAAAAAAACGCACAGACATATTGTGATTTAATGGATACACACACACACACACACACACACACACACACACACACACACACACACACATCTGCACCATCAGCACATGCAATGACACGCGCTGTTGCATATTGCATGAGGCCGAGCCGCCTCCCAGACCTCCCAGTGCTCCCAGCAGCAGGCGTACACGGCGGAGGACAGGTTCTGCAGACTGCGAGGCAACGCCCCCCCCCCCCCCCCCCACCCTCCACTCCACTCCCCCGCCCCGACCTTTCCCTCCTCGGTATCTCAGGCTCGACGGTCGTCGCAGAGCCCCAGAAAAAACACAAAAGGTCGAGTGGGCAGAACCTTCGTCTTCCTCCTCCGCCTCCCGGAGGTTATCGGGACCCGGCCTCGCCGCCTCGCCGCCTCGCCGCCACGCCGCCTCGCGCCGCAACACGAGGCGGCGAGGCGGCCATCGTGTTCTTCCAGATTTCCCCGATAAGCCGGCGGAATATTTAGAAAAAACCCGTCTCTCCGCTCAGCTTCCCTCAAATACCATCTCCAGAAGCTGAAGGGCGCCCTTTAACACGCCGGGCTTCCTCCCCGCCTTCGCCTGCTCCTTCCATCACGTCTGTGGAGACGTGAAATAAATAATAAAATAAGAATAAATAATAAATAAAACGACAAACCGGCCCAATAATGACACCGGGAGAAGAACGAGGGGAAGAAACTCATAATTGACTTTACAAACTGCTGACTGCTGGCTGACAGACCCCCCCCCCCCACCCCCCCCCTATCGCAAATTAATGCAATCATCCCGTGAGAATAATAATGCGTCCAAAAAGCTGCTTTAGCGAGTGAAGTCGCGGCGGAGCGTTAATCAGGCCGGAGCCGGAGGCGGCAGACGGCGAGGAGACGTCTGCCGGTGTTTTACGCTCCCTCACGAGGTGTGAATCTCAGGTGTGAACGAGGAGATGAATGTCACGCCTAGGGGGCCTCCGACACACACACACACACACACATCAGCAGCAGCTCTGTTTTATTGTCTCCAAAGAACGCGGCGCCGGCCCGCCTCGTGGAGCCGAGGCGCTTCGTTCTTTTATTTGGTTGACGAATGTTAAAACGGCCGATAACGATTTTTAATACCGATGTTCTCGACGCGGTCGTGATCTCGCGACTCGGGAGCTTCAACCTGAGGAATCTCGTGAAGAAGGAACCATCACGGAGATCCACTCGATATAACTGTGTGTGTGTGTGTGCGTGTGTGTGTGTGTGTGTGTGTGCGTCTCCTGCTCATTACAGCTCGTTTGTCTGAGAGCTATTCCGCTCGGCCGGCTTGAGTTAACAGTTCGGCGCTCTGCTTCCCCGCACACGCGGAGAGGACCCGGGGTCTGGGTACTACACACACACACACACACACACACACACACACACACACACACGTGTCGATGCATCAAGAGCCAACGCGCGACGAAAACGAGACCAAACAAAAGAGGAAGTAAAGTCCCAGATCCGGTCCCCCGTGATGCTTAATGACGGCTAATCAGATGCACATCCAGCCTCTAATTAACCAATTAGCAGCTAATGGATATACATACAGTACGCTAAACACCCGGGATCCATTATGAGTCACTTACACCCCCCCCCCCCCTCCTCCATCCCCCCCCCTCCATCTAAAAAGTTCAGTTCAGGAAAACTTGAGGCGTAGCGAGAGTCACAAATCAGCATCTCTAAAGTTCGTGCACAGGGAATGCTATAGAACAAAAGAAAACACGATATGACAACGCCATCTGTTCACACACACACATACATACACATACATACATACACACACACAAATGTAAGAACGACGCACGCTGAGCTTCTCTTGTGTTCAAAGTTTATATTTGAAGATCACAGAGAGCCTGTTCAACGCAGAATCATCTTTTGGGCTCTTTAATTAGCATCTAATACAAATTATTCACATTTCATGACCGTACTTGAAAAGAGTTTCATCCAAACGCCTTGCAGCGCTGGTAAAGTACGGGAAATCTTTTGATTGTTTTGTGTCGAGTGACCAGTTTTTATATATTTATATACTGTATATATATATATATATATATATATAAATATATAAAAAACGTATAAATGTATATACATGTATATATATATATAACATATATATAAATGTATAAATATATATACATTTATATATATAATGTATAAATATAAACATATATATATAAATTTGTATACATATATATGTATATAAATGTATATATATTTATATGTTTTGTATATATTTATATATATATATATATACATATATATATATATATGTATATATATAAATATATAATAACTGGGCTATTAAGTCGAGAAACAAAAGACAACGACGAGGCACAGCGGGACTTTTATATAAATGAAAAAAAAAACAATCAAATCTAAAAAAGGCTGCGTGTAAACCATCTGGCTGCTGCGCCGCCTCCTCCTCCTCCTCCTCCTCCTCCTCCTCCTCCTCCTCCCAGAGCCCCGATGGAGCAGGAGCTCGTGAGGAGCTCGGCCTCACACTGCAGAGTGTGTCTTCAGACACGTTAACGCTCTTATTAATCTTATTCATGTCTCCATTCCCCAGGACTCGATGCACGACCAACACAACATCGACACATGCAGAGTAACAGTGACGCGGCACAGGGGGCGCGCCCTCTCCACCCCGCGGACCCCCGTGAACACCTGAGGTCACGTGACCTGGACTAGAGTCAGACTCCAGACGTGTGGAGACTTCAGGCTCGACGAGGCAAAATCAAAACTCGTGACTTTGGAAGTCCTCCAAGCCCAAAGATTAAAACGAGTGCCTCGAATTGATTCATTAACTAAATCTATTTCTCGTTAATCCTGATTATTCTAATTCCCCAGATGCACTTAGACATATTGGTATTGATGCACGAGACAGAAAGAGCAACTCTGGAGGTCACTTCGCTCTGGGTGGCTTTACTTGTTAAAGTTTACACGTCTTCTGGTTCCCCTATGTTTAAAAAAAATATCATTTTGGGAAACATGTTTATTCAATTTCCAGAAATAGAATCAAATTATTTTGGATTATTTGTAATCTTCCAATGTGTGCTTCAGTTCCAGGAAGGAAATTGGAATTTGTTTAGTTTTTTCTGGTCACCGTTCTGCCTTCTGGTCGCAAAAAACAAACGAAAACAAGACGGAGACGGACAAAAAAACAATGTGGTAATAACCGAAAAGCCGACTTCTTATATCCAGTCTGTGAGCTGGTTAGCTTAGCATCAACCAGTTAGCTTAGCATCAACCGGTTAGCCTAGCATCAACACAGACGTGAATGGAGTGCGGCTGAAGGGAAGCTCTCCACATCACCGACCTCTGACCCCAACACGTCAAACGGTTGTCATCTTACTCTTAATCTTAATATAAAACACTACAAAGCTTCTCCTTGTATTTGAACGTGTTCTCCGCGTTGCCGCTCGTGTTTTTTTGAGCCTCCGTCGGCGGATCCAGGCGTTTAGAGCGAGTGAGAGGACGATAATTAAAGATCTCACAAGAGTAAATAAAAACCCAACGCTCGGAAAGAAATATGTAATTCAACTCACATTCATCACCGGGAAGAAAAAAGGCTGAATGTGTGAGGCACTCGGGCATGTGCCTACACACACACACACACACACACACACACACGTACACACACACACATTTATACACACACACACACACGCGGCTCCCAGATTGCCTGAGCTCAGCAAGAAGAGCTTCACGGAGGCAGCTCTCCTTTCTGTTTTACGCCTGACGGACTTATCAACCGAGCTCAGGTGGTGCCCCATCTGCTCACACACACACACAGACACACACACACATACATACACACACACGCACACACACACGCGCTCAACACACACACACACACACGCTTAAGGAATAAACTCAATCAAACGTCTGCCCTTCAAATTTCATTTCTGATCCCTCCCACATCTCAACCTCTCCTCCTCCTCCTCCTCCTCCTCCTCCTCCTCTTCTTCCTCCTCTTCCTCACTCTTCCTCCTCCTCCTCCGCCAACCTCGAATTCTCCTTCCTCCCGTCGCCATCCCGCATGTTCAAACCCCGGTGAGACGGCCCCCCCGCTGAGCGGCGCCCACCCTGTCCGGCGCAGCAGATGGCGAAGCAACACACGCACACACACACACACACAAAATATAACACGTGCACACAGAATCCAACGAGGACGTGGAGGCAGCGATCATCAGAACCAACCGGCTCACGCCCCGAGCTCAGAGAGTCAGACACGACGTGCAGATTAGAGTTCAGCAGCTCCTCCTTCGCACAGCCGGGGGGGGGGGGGGGGGGGGCATCATGAGATATGCATCATGAGATTCCAGACGCTCTAGAACGCTCCACATGGAGACGCTGCAGAGAACCAGAAGACACTCGGGGACGGACGTCTTTCCTCCAGGAGGCAAATGGCTCTTCAGCAAGCCCCCCGCGCCACTGCATTATGGGTAATTACGGATGCAATATACGAAGCTAATGCACGCCCCCGGGTTGTTTGTTTACTGGCTAGTAAACAGTAAACACGCCGGCTGGACAACGGCGGCGTCGGCTCGGAGGAAAGCCGACCTCCTCCATGAAGTCGAGTGTGTTTAGTCATTATCTTCATTCTGACGAGCAGAAAAAAAAATATATATATTTTAAATAATATATATATATATAAAAAAGGAATATATGTATATATATATGTATTAATATATATATAAATATATATATGTATATTTATATATATAAATACAAAGTAATATATATATTAAAAAAGTTATATATGCATTTATATAAATATAGATATATTTATATATATATATTTATATAAATACATATAAATACATATATATATAAATATAATATAATATAAATATATATACATGTATATATATATATATATACATTTACATATATATATTTCTATATATATATTTATATATATTATATTAATGTTATGAACACAAACACGAGGGCGTTAGATGTCCTCAACAAGTATGAAGCAGAGCTAGTGGTCAGTTCTTCATGGTGGATGAAGAAAATGATAACCGTTTCCACGGAGATAAAGCCACCGAGATAAGCCCCGCCCCCTTTAAGGCAAAGCAAAAAGCCACAAATAATCAAGCGATTAAAACCCAAAAAGTAAATCCGCAGGAGCCGATGAACGAGTCTCTCAGCCGGCTGGACGGCGGCCGGAAGAAGCGCCCGGCCCGGGGTTGTGTTTTTTGACTCAACTCGCGGTTGCCGTGCCGACTTACCGGCGGAGAGGCGCGGCCGCGTCCGCGGCGTCTGCATCTCCTGGCGCGCGTGCGGCAGCATGTGGTAGCGCTTGGCCTCGTTCACCAGGTCGCGGCACGCCTCCGACGACTTGATGAGCTCCTCGTTGTCCACCACGTTCAGCAGGTAGGACGGGTGGATGAAGGGGAGGCGCACCGCCGCCAGCAGGTCGGACAGAGTCTGAGGAGGAGAGGAGGAGGAGAGGAGAGGGATGATGATGGAGAAAGAGTGAAGAAAAAAGAAGAAACAGAAGCATACTTAATAAAAAGTTACATTCATTACATTTCTGTCTGTCTCCACCCGTCTGTCTCCACCCGTCTGTCTCCTCATTTATTTTATTTTCGACCCGGTGGAGAGACGACTCCCAGGAGAAGCCGCAGCTCCGTCAGGTTTTAGGGGCACAGAAAGAAGACGAGGTCTCCTCTTCATCGCCTCTTCGGCTCGGAGGAGATCCTCTGAGTCGTCGGGACTCGGGTTTTATAAGCGATGACGAGCCGGAACACGCTGTTCAGCCGCGCGCGCGTGTTACGTGTGCTTATAGGTGTTCAGCCCGCTGAAGGTAAGACAGACTGTTGCCACGGCAACCGTGTCTATAGCTGCAAGTGTGTGTGTGTGTGTGTGTGAGTGTCGTCGTCCCCCCCCCCCCCCCCCCCGTGCGGCTGGAGCTCGACCCTGTTGACCTCTTCGGGTTTGGCGTTGTACGGGGGGGGGGGGGGTGCGACAACAACAACAACAACAACAACAAGACTCAGAGAAACATTATTCATGGGGAGTGAATAATGAGCCGTGGCCTCCTCCTGCAGCGCCTCCTCCTCCCAGCGGAGACGCCTCCTGCTTGTTTCCTCTCTGAGTCCCATTTGTTCTCCTCGATGACCCGGGAGAGGAAACAAGACCGAGGGGACCGGGGAGCACGAAAGACCACGTGGGAGAAAAGGAGGAGAATAAGAGGAGAAAAAGAGGAGAAAAAGAGGAGAAATCTGCTGCTGACGTTTCCTCTCAGATCGAAACAGCATCTTGGATAAAACCAGATTTTGTCATCTTCTTCCTCCCCTTCTCCTCCTCCTTCCTCCCCTTCACCACCCTTTTCTTCCCCTTCTCCTCCTTTTTCCTCCCCTTCTCCTGCCACTTCTTCTTCCTCCCCCTCACTCATCCTCCTCCTCCTCCTCCTCCTCCTCCTCCTCCTCGAGCGTACACAGCTTACCTGACAGTTTACCAGACAAACCGCTCGATACCCGGTAAACACGCGGCACAGTGAAAGCTACCGAGCTCCTGAGACGAGGAGGAGC
>CM070101.1:18042427-18044927 GCA_036178185.1 Liparis tanakae | reverse complement strand
CTCACGGGGGGGGGGGGGGGGGGGGGGGTGAGAGCGGCGGTCCGGCGGTCCGGAGGTTCAGCGCCGACCATCGGATCCTTTAAGGAGAGAGTGGTACCCGTGATACACGTGATCCAGTCTGGTGTCATGTCGGGGAAAAAGGGATATGATCAGTGACATCCTGTGTGTGTGTGTGTGTGTGTGTGTGTGTGTGTGTGTGTGTGTGTGTGTGTGTGTGTGTGTGTGCACAGGGAAAAGATTACTGAGCTCCTCAACCTATGTCTGTATGTATATAAATATATATATATTATAAACATAAACATATACATATATAAACATATATATATAAATATACATGTATAAATATATATATATATATATATATATATAAATATAAATATATAAATATGTATATAAATATATATATATAGTATATAAATATAATAAATATATGTAATTATATAACTAAATATATATATATATATATACAAACATATATATAAATAAATATATATATAAATAAATATATACATATATAAACATATATATATATATAAAATAAATAAATATATTGTATTACTAAATATATATATAAATAAATATATATACATATATAAACATATATATATATAAAATAAATAAATATATTGTATTACTAAATATATATATAAATATATATATATATATATATGTTTATATATGTATATATATTTATTTATATATATATATGTGTGTCTCTCTATATCTCTCCCTTGCCCAGCAGCAAGAGAAGGTATTAAGCGACCGACTTGGTTCCCGTTTCCTCCTCCCAGGATGACCGTTGCGACGCGAAGACAATTAACCTTCTCTCAACGGGGTTGCGAGGCGATAAAAAATAGTTTCCTTTTTTTGAGAACTTAAAAAAAGAGAGAGAATTACCGAATTAAAAGCGCCGCTCGTGGTCAGGAGGGTCACTCTACCGCTCTGAGGTTCAGGAATCATAACAAAAAAAAGAGGGAATCGTTTATATCCACACAGCCTCAAAGCATTTACATCCTTTGATAATTTCATAGTCCCGACTTCATAATGACGGCATCATTTGTTCTGGGATGTTTTATTTTTTATTCTTAATGAGAGCTGCAGGCAAAAACAAAAGGAAACACATTACCAGAGTCGAACGCATAGAAATACCCTCCCCGAAAAAACAAGAAGGAATAACTCACAGCCCGTGCATATGAGGTAATAACTATAATAATTTGGCACGGGAACCGCAAATGTCAGGGCAGCCATTGTTATCTCAGATGAGAGGACAGCGGGTCCTCGCTAATGGCAAAGATGGCCGCCTTTTCTTTTTCATAATGAAACCACACCGTCCCTTTCTTCTCCTTTTTTTTTTTTTTCGACGTTACATTCGTGGGCCGCTTTCCAAAGAGCCAATTAATCGTCCTCTTTGCTCAGGTTGAGTCACCTGGCAAGATGGGATCCTTTATGGACTATGTTCTAGGCGAGGCGTAATGGGGGGGGGGGGAGGGGGGGGGGGTTCCCATTCAGGGACCGGTCCGTTATAATTGGAGCCGCGTGTCCCACAAAAGGAACGTCTGCACCTTCAAAAGGCACCAAAAAAAAAAAGGTGACCACCGAGGACACCTCCTGCTAATGGACTGGACGTGGAGGCGGGGCTTACTTTACTTTAGACTCGCCGCGTTTAAGGAGAAGTCCGTTAACGCTGCACCTCATGGCTATTGATGATTCACTGAGTCACGGATTAAGGGACTCCTTCTGCCACTTCAGATTTATTGATCACAACAACAAATCAGCGATTGATTTGATGTTATTGCTCAATAAACTACTTTTAAGGAACGGCTCGACAGTCTTTGCCGCCTCTGCGGATGAATAGAAAGCTGCATCCATAAAGTACGGCCATGTGGCTGAGCGGAGTCTTAGAAATAAATAAAAATAAATATAAATAAAAAATATATAAGAATAAATATATATATATATATATATAAATATATATATATATAAGATGTATATATATATATAAATACAATAGTATATTTATATATCTAAATATAAATAAATACATAAAATGAATAAATAAATATATATTTAAATATATGTAAATAAGTATATAAAAAGAAATATGCATATACATATATATATAAAATATATATAAAAAGAAATATGTATATTTATTTTAAAGATATATGTGTATACTGTTTATATAAATATCAATATATATATAAATGTATATATATACATATGTATCTGTATATATTTGTATATACGCTTGCAGACTCCTGCAGCGATCCTCAGTAGGAGGAAACTGACACAGCTTTCATTTGGGTGTCTCTGTGTCTCATAGCCATTATCAACGCTCAAATGATCAGAATGTCTCTAAGCGATGTCCGGGCGCCGTCCCCCGCTGCAATCGGATGTTCGTGACAGCGTAGCGGAGAGAAAATTGCATATTATTTACCCGGCGCCTTCAATATGCCACTTTCCCACTCTCTAGCCTGCAGCTTACATCCCCGCAGCACAC
>CM070101.1:18022427-18027427 GCA_036178185.1 Liparis tanakae | reverse complement strand
GTTCGTACTGTAAATATAAAGATGGGTTGAGCTTTCACATATTATTTATCTTTAATTTAAGTTGTTGCATAATGTTAATGCGTCTCGCAAAAAATAAAAAAATAAATATATATATATATATATGTATGTTTAAATATATATATAAATATATATATATATAACTAGATATATTTATATATACTGTATATATATATATATATATATATATATAACTAGATGCATTTATATATACTGTATATATATACATATATAAATATATATATCTAAATATATATATATATATATATATATATAACTAGATGTATTTATATATACTGTATATATATACATATATAAATATATATATAGATGTATTTATATATACTGTATATATATAAATATATATACTTATATATAAATAGATATACTTATATGTATGTATATATATGCATGTTTATATATATATATATATATATATATAAATGTATATATTTAAATATAAATAGATGTATTTATATATACTGTATATATATATATATATATATATATATATATATATATATAATTCTCTCAAAGCAAGCAATTCGACAGTATGTATAGCACAAAAATACGAACAATTTCCCCCCAAAAAATTAAATATATCTCTTGTTGTTTGTGTGTTTTATTATTTCCCATCTCCTCTAGCTGATGAATCTTTTGTTTTCAACAACAAAAGTAAACAAGCGTCCACGTATCTCTTTCCACTCGTTTGACCTTCCCTCGCTCGCCGCGGCCGCCGTGACCTTCTTCTCCTCTTTTACACTTTTTAAACCGTCAATTTCCACCGACGCTCGCGGCTTAATTACCCAGAACGCACTGCGCCGGCTCATCAATAACTCCACGCACAACTCTGCCACGATGGGTTTTCTTCAATAAAGCTTCTTCTTCTCTTTCTTTCTTTTTTCTGACCGAAGCAATTGAGCGATTTCTTTTTATGCCGCCTGAGATGACTTCAAAGCGTTTAGATGATCAAACTGTAAAGACTTTAACTCTCTAAATGTTCGCGCCCCATGAGCAGAAAATATAGAAATAATAATAAATAAATAATTAAATTCCATATTTTTATTTATTTGATTTTAGCCAACGGGTTATCGTTATAGTAACACATGCCGTGTGTCTGTAATTAAAGGAAACCTATTATATTTAATAAAAAATATTAATTAAACACATCAAACGTACAAGATTATATTTGAAACGTGTTAATATTTCACGTTCAGTAACGACAGCGTGATTGAAAAAAAAATAATAATAATAATAATTGACGATTCAAGATTTAAATCATCTAGTATTAACCTTTTAATTAAAATGTTCTAATTTCCTCAAGCAATTAAACTGACATTTGTTTAAAAAAGTAAATGTTTTAAATCGGCAAAATTGACTATTTTCGCGAAGATCGCTATAATTCCTTTTTTGGGGGATTTTATTAAATATAATTATTATATTATTCAAGATAATACAAAAAGAAATGTTGGCAAATTTTTGAAAGCAGAGTTGCAGGTCTAAAGAAGACCGGCCTTCGAGGGGGGGGGGGGGGGGGCGATCAAAACACGGCTTCCTTTTGAGGAATTCCATGTCGGAAAAAAAGTAACTTGCAACAGAATAAGGAGAGCGGGCCGAGAGCACGATTCAGAATAAACGCTCTCCGAAGAATTCCCCCAAAAAACAGATCTTTACCGTGCAGAGAACAAAGAGCCTGGATCCCTCACAGCGAAACTCAAAGTACATGATGTACATCAGAAGGATTGACTGGGGGGGGGGGGCATATCCCCACGTAAAACACAGAATCGGGGCAACTGTATATATAGGATATTAATTATGGTTTCACTCGTATTTTTGTCGGATTCTAACGTGCACGTGGCGACGTGAGAAGCAGTTGTTGGATTACGTCGTCTCTTTATTCTGCAACCACAAAAATAAATATAAGATAAATGAAATAAGAAATAAATATTCTCAATAATGCCGTTGACTCATTAAAAGCTACTTTGGATCATTTTTTTAAATCAAATATAGTTTTAAAAAGAGAGTTAAATACTAAGTGAGGATTATGTGAGTGAGCTAGCTAAAAGAGTTGAAGTCAAATGTGAATGAACACAATTAAAAGGCTAAATATGTATTTTTTGGTGTAAAATAAAAAGTCAAAGCGCTCGTCGACATTTTACATGTCGGTTTCACTATTTTAGAATTATTAGTGTGCGCCAAAGTCTATTGAATGGATGTTATGGAACATTTAAATGAGTTTATTAAATATTATTTAACTGCCATGTTAAAAGGTCCCGACGAAAGCGAAAACATTTTGAATGTCTAAGATTTGTTGAACATTTCTATAATTTAAAATCTCAGGTCCACAATACATCTCCTCTTGAACTAACATTTAAAAAATTCAAATTTTTCGATTTCGATTTATTTATTTTCTAATGTAAAATTTAAAATGAAAGAATAAAATCTGAATATTAAAAAAATGTTGCCCTTTTATTTATTTATATATATATATAAATATAAATAAAAGGGCAACATTTTGTTGTATATATAATGCAATATTCAAAATTAAATCCAAAATCAGAATATGAAAATAAATCAGATATTATTTTTCATTTGGAATGTTGCATTTATATATATATATATATATGTCTGTGTGTATATATATGGGTGTATATTATATATATACACATATGTGTGTATACATATGCATATATGTGTGTATATATATATACACACATATATGATACATTCAAAATGAACTATTTATTTGTTATATATTAAAAAAACATTTTGAATATTTGATTTTTTCATTTTGAATGTTGCAATTATATATATATATATATATATATATATATATATATATATATATATATATATATATAAATGTAACATTAAAAATAAATCTGAATATAACAATGTTTTCTAATAAGGTGTCTTTCCAAGTTTTATTCTTTTAAGCTATGTTAATTGCTTTTCTCACTATGAAGTTATATTTTTAATTAGCATCTCAGTCGATCTCTTCATATTTAACAAAAACAAGAGACTATTTTGAGCACAGATTAATTTCCATCATCGAAAAAAAAAAAAATCTTCCTTGGAAAATGTCATTTTTTTATGTTGCCACAATATTCAAAAGGAGGCAGTCAAAGGAATCATGACCTGTGTTTAACCACCTTTCAGAAGCCATTATTATTACTATTATTACTATTTCCGACAGCACCATCTTCAGCTCAGATTAAAAAAATAAGATGCAAAAGCTAAATCTCAGGCTTTAACAGGTGCAGAATGTCCCGCCCTCCACCAGGGCCTCTCGTCTGGACCAATGTTCATGCCTCTCAAACATACCTCTAAGCATACCTCTAAACATGCCTCTAAACATACCTCTCAAACATACCAATCAGCGCCACATTCATTCCCGGAGGCGCCCACTCCCCACCAAGACATCATCTCCATGCCGCCAGGCGTCGGCACTCCTCCAGACCCCTCGAGTCCCCAGGTGTCCAGGTGCAGAGAGAATAGTCCACGATGAGGACGCTTTGCGGCAATGTGACTGAGCCGGTGCACCGCGACGTCGGGGGAGAAAAACGGATCCGGGGGGAGGGGGAGGGGGAGGGGCCAGAGAGTGAGGGACTTGTGCCCCTCTAAAGACGCCGTTTGGGCCTTTTGTTGCCTCCTCCAATGGACACGCCGGAGGGGGGGAGAAACCATCCTGCAGAGCACGCTCAAAAAAAAACCTCTACGTATATCCTCTGATCCGCGGGTCAGATGTGTGTACACACACACACACACACACACACACACTTACACACACACACACAGGAGCTAACAATTGGCACTAAAATGCAAGGCCACGCTCGGAGGAGGAGGAGCGTAAACAAAGAGGCCCTGGGAGCATCATTAAGAGGGCAGGGGGGAGACAGGAGAAGTCTGGTCAGTGTATTTAAAGTTTATAAAGTACATAAAGTACATAAAGTACACACTGTGTGCCGAGGACACGGAGCAGCACCGTGCAGCGTGTGCGTCTCTCCGCTGTCGGACGTTACGTTCACACGGCAGCTCAGAGTCGCAGAGACTTTTAACACTTCAGAAGACGAAGAAGAAAGAAATAAATGTTAAAATGTACAAACTGCTGACGGAGCAGATCGATGACTCTGGATGTGAAATGGTACGCATCATCGCTAATTACAATAGCATCACGCACATGCTGCTCCCTGTGCAGCATCGCTGCCCTCGAAAAAATATTTAAATGGTTGTTTTATTTTAGCGTTTTCAAAGAGGTGAAAACATGTTATATTTTTTGCTGACCCCCCTTTAAATATTATATATATATATATATATATATATATATATATATATATATATATATATATATATATGTATATGTCCTACTAATGTCTGTCTTCTTTCTTTTTTTTTTCAATTTTGTAATTCATAATATTTTGTCTTTTGTTCTTTTTTATTAAGTGAAACTGAAAAAAAAGAAAATAGTTAAAGACATATTTTATAAAAAGTTTGAGTTCCACATTAGTGAATTGATGATGAAAACAAAATAAGTCAAAACGTTGAGCGACGCTTTGTAGAAACAAAACTCGCCGTGATCTAGTCTCTAAGACATTCAGACATTTGGGGATTTATAAGAGAAATGTCTATTTTTCCTCTCTCTATCCATCATTATGACGTCTAATTTAAAGAAAATGAAATGAAATGAGACCATCACACACCATCACACACCTGGACTCATTGGATCATATATATATCCTATATATATATATATATATATATATATATAGGTTGAGTTACATGGGTTCCGATGCTCTATCGAAGGTGATGAAGACGCGTGTGTGTATTAACATTCTCGTGGTCCCTTTATAGCTCCTCTTCATCGCCGGCTGTTTTTAAACCTGCTCGATATGTGAAATTCAATACGGTGGCAGCAGCCGACTAATGTGACGACCCCCCCCCCCCCCCCATCAAACATCACTGAAATAAAACATAGATTCAAG
>CM070101.1:18007427-18012427 GCA_036178185.1 Liparis tanakae | reverse complement strand
CGCCCGCGTGAAGCCGCTCCCATCGGGCGCCGGGCGCTCCACGCCGCGCTCCTCGCCGCGAGGCTTCTTACCTTTGGGGTGTCCCGGGTCGCTGAACTCGTACTTCCCCATCCCGACGGTCCTCAGCATCTGCAGCCCGTTGCGCCCGTTGGGCCCGTTGGCGTCCTGAGTGTCTCTTGGCGGCGGCGAAGCGCACCGCCGCCCGCGCCCGCCACGCCGCCGCCCGCCGCCGCCTGCCCGTTGGTGGCGGCAGCGCGGTGCTGCATGCCGAGCGGGGAGGTCAGGTGTCCGTTGCCCCACGCTGTGCGGGTTGGGGTGCACCGTGGGGTTGGCGTGGGCGTGGGCGCCGCGCCGGGTGGGCGGGCGTAAAGGCGGCGGCGGCTGCTGCCGCTGCCGCACGCCGCCGCCGGGCATGCTCAGCACCATGCAGGGCGGCTGCTGGGTGGAGCGCGGCGCCAGCTGGAAGTGCGCCGTCATCAGCGGGTGGTGCGGCGCCGTCGGCGCCCGGATGGACGGCGTCACGCCGACGACGGGAGACTGAGCCGCCACGCTGTGGCCGAAGGGCGGCGGCTGGGGGAGGGCGAAGCCGTGGGGCGCCGCCCAGGACGGACCTGAGGAGGAGGAGGAGGAGGAGGAGGAGAAACACTCGTCAGCGGAAGAGATCGAGAGAGACGGAAGGAAGAGGCACAAAAAAATGTCCGTGAGGAGAAACGAGGGTTTAAATGTCCGACGGTCCCAGATGAGAGGAATTTATTCTCTGAAGTCAAACCGTGTGCGCGGTCAGTGAACGCACCGCGGCCCGTAGGAGAGACTCTGAGCCAATCATCTCTCTACCCCGAGGCGCTGGACTGACTCCATATCGGCTCTGAACGCTCTCTCCCTCTCTCTCTCTCCATCCCTCCATCTCTCTCTCTCTCCCTCCTCCGTCCGTCCGTCCCTCCCTCTCTCCTCTCTCTCTCCCTCTCTCTCTCTCCCCCTCTCTCCCTCCCTCCTCATCCCTCCCTCCCTCCTCCTCCCTCCTCCTCCACCCTCCCTCTCTCTCTCCCTCCTCCTCTCTCTCCCTCCTTCCTCCTCCCTCCCCTCTCTCTCCCTCTCTCTCCCTGCCTTCCCCTCCCCTCCTCTCTCCCCTTCCCTCCTCCCTCCTCCTCCCTCCTCCTCCTCCCTCCCTCCCCTCCCTCCCCTCCCTCTCCCTCCCTCCTCTCCCCTCCTCCTCCTCCTCTCTCTCCCCCTCCCCCTCTCTCCCCTCCCTCCCTCCCTCTCCCCTCCTCCCTCCCTCTCTCCCTCCCTCCTCCTCTCTCCTCTCCTCCTCCTCCCTCTCCTCCCTCCCCTCTCCTCCCTCTCTCTCTCTCCCCTCCCTCCCTCCTCCTCCCCCTCCCCTCCCCTCCTCCTCTCTCCCTCCCTCCTCCCTCTCTCCCTCCTCCCTCTCTCCCTCCCTCCTCCTCCCTCCCTCTCTCTCTCTCTCTCTCTCTCTCCCTCCTCCTCTCTCCCTCCCCCCTCCTCCCTCCCTCTCTCTCTCTCCCTCCTCCTCTCTCCCTCCTCCCTCCTCCTCTCTCCCTCCTCCTCCTCTCTCCCTCCTCCCTCTCTCTCTCTCTCTCTCCCTCCTCCTCCTCCCTCCGTGGTCCAGAAGCTTCCATAAATAGCTCAGCTCTCTGCCAAAAGGGCCAAAGGGTAAATCACAGCAGGCACCAGAAAAAAGCAAAGTCCCGGTTCTCCATCACCAGCTGGAGTAATAATAGTCTATATAGAGACAGGCAGCCAGGAGGGACCAAAAAGGACCCCAGAGGCCGGCTCCTTTCATAATGCACGCGTCATTCAGCTAATTGGCACCAGAACTTTATTGAATCTCCCTCGTTATTCGAGCTCGTCTCGATAGAAAGATTCTCTCCGGAATGATTCCACGTCCTTTAAAACATCTGAAGGCGGCGATGAGAACTCCACGTCTCCACGTTCCCGTCCTTCACGACGTCTTCATCGTTTTAGAAGCAAAAAAAAATAAAAAAATGGGAGGGAATCAAAAAGGCAATTTTCTTTTTGATATTTTGTACTCTTTTTTTATTTCATAGCGGTGACCCCGGCCGCGACCTCCGCATTCATACAGCGAGCAGCCCAAAAAACGGCATTCATATTTAATGCTATGTATAGAAAGGTGCGCTCGTCTTCAGGCTCCCCCTCCGGAGCTCGCCATGAAGAATACCAAAACATAAAAACATACTTTTTATATATTTATTAAGTCTAAATCACAAGAAGGACTTTTTTTTCTGAGGGAACTCGAAGTCGAAGTCGAAGCCAAACTTCTGCTTAAAAAAGGAAAAAACTTTCTTCAGACACGACGACGACCGCAAAGTCTCCTTCTTCTTCTTCTTCTTCTTCTTCTTCTTCTTCTTCTTCTTCTTCTTCTTCTTCTTCTTCTTCTTCTAACTTTCTTTATCTTCTTCTTCTTATTCTTTCTTTCTTCTTCTTCTTTTCTTCTTCTTTCTTCTTCTTCTTCTTCTATCTTCTTCTATCTTCTTCTTCTTCTTCTTCTTCTTTCTTCTTCTTCTTCTCTCTTCTTCTTCTTCATTCTTCTTCTTCTCCTTCTTCTTCTTCTTCTTCTTCTTCTAGCTTCTTCTCCTTTTCATTCTTCTTCTTCTTCTTCTTCTTCTCTTCTTCTTTCTCCTTCTTCTTCTTCTATCTTCTTCTTCTTCTTCTTGCTTCTTCTTCTTCTTCTTCTTCTTCTAGCTTCTTCTCCTTCTTATTCTCCTTCTTCTTCTTCTTCTTCTTCTTCTTCTAGCTTCTTCTCCTTCTCCTTCTTCTTCTTCTTCTTCTTCTTCTTCTAGCTTCTTCTCCTTCTTCTTCTTCTTCTTCTCCTTATTCTTCTTCTTCTCCTTCTCCTTCTCCTTCTTCTTCTCCTTATTCTTCTTCTTCTTCTTCTTCTTCTTCTTCTTCTTCTTCTTCTTCCGTTCCCCGTTTAAAGAGAAGCGTTGATTACCGGGTAATTCTAACAAGAAGCCAAACGCCACGCGGTTTGGAAAATGTCGCAAACACACAAAAAAAAAAAAAAAAAAAAATATATATATATATATATATATATATATATATATATGAGAGTGTCATACGCGAGACAGGCAGCGGGGGGTGGGGGTGTTGGTGACATCTCACTCTGCTCTCTCGCCTCTGCAGTAGTTGGGGGGTGAGGGTGAGGTGGGGGGGTGGGGGGGGGGAGGGAAGCTTCATTCACTTCCACACAATAATAAGACCTCCAGAGCTTCATGGCCAAATCAGCCAGAGCCTCAGTGCACAGCAGGAGGCTGTGGCCACACAGCAGGAGGGGGAGGAGGAGGCGCTCTCATCACCCCCACCGCCTGCGTCCTCCCCTCTCGACCGTATCTGCTCCTGCAGTGACGTCCCTCTTGGGTAACGGATCAAACCGATGAATAATTAATGCGCCAAGCAATCTATATGGAGGATATGCAAATTACAATTAGAGGAGAGGAGGAGGAGGAGGAGGAGGAGGAGGGGGGGGGGGGGGGGGCATTTGTCCGGGGCTGGAGCGTGGTTTTTTTTTTATGCTTTTTTTCGCCTGTGTGCGTATCAAAAAAAAAGGCACGAGTAGAATAAGGTAGACGTCTAAGATCATGTAGAGGTTTCATTGAGTGGAGGTGGAGGAGGAGCGGCGTGGAGCCGTATACTTGTGTATATGTACTTGTATATTTGTGTATTTGTACTTTTCGTTCCTGTAAATCGAATGCATAACGGAGCAGCGGCTTTATGTAAAGATGGTGTTAGTGTATGTTAATTATGCATGAGTGTGTCTGTAAAGTGTGCATGTTGAGGAGGCGAGCGACGTGCTGTGTGTGTGTGTGTGTGTGTGTGTGTGTGTGTGTGTGTGTGTGTGTGTGTGTGAGTGTGTGTGTGGGGGCAGCCGGCATGTCTCATTAGCATCGGATGCTAGTGAGCATGAGTACATGTGAAGAGCCTCCATCAGGTGGAACAGCCCGATCTGTCCGCCGGTACGTATGTAAATGCTGCATGTGTGTGTGTGTGTGTGTGTGTGTGTGTGTGTGTGTGTGTGTGTGTGTGTGCTGACTCACCGGTGGGCTCGCTGTCCCGGTGCTGCTTGGCGGGGGGCTCGTCTGTATCCCAGGGCGTGAGCTGGTTGATGGGCGTCTGACCCCACCTGACCCCCGGGGCCAGCAGCAGGCCCGGGGTCTGTCCGTCTCCTGGAGACAGACCGGAGACCTGCAGGAGGACACACGGGGGGGGGGGTATTAAAGAGCCGCTCCATCTTTGGACCACACACACACACACACTCGTTTCCTAACGGCCTCGTTATGCCTTTGGCCAGAAGCTGTGGTTTGAATGAAAAGTGCAAAAAATCACTCAACGCTTGAAGGTTTTGAAGTGGGCCTTGATGATGGAGCACGCCATTTAATTAGTAGTGAGTGAGGGCTGATTACAGCATATAACATTGTAGTATAATTATATATATATATATAAATATAATATATATATATATAAATATGAATATATATAATAAAATGTATATATATATATATATATAAAAATATATATAATATATATAAATAAAATATCTAAATATATATACATTTCAAAAATATATAAAATAACAAATATATACATATCAAATATATATACATATAAAATATCAAATATATATATCAAATATATAAATAAAATATATATACATATAAAATATATACATATAAAATATATATTCATATAAAATATCAAATATATATATCAAATATATAAATAAAATATATAAATATATACCTATAAAATATATATTAAAAAAATATATATTTATATAATATATATATATTTATATAAAAGAAATATATATATATATATATATACAATATATACATATAAAATATATATAATGGGATATATATTATAACAATCTTGGTTTTGGCCTCAAGGCGTTTCTCTTCCTATACAGACAACAATTAACTCTTCGGTGCGGCGACATTCAGATCAGATCTTTTCCCCCACTGAGC
>CM070101.1:17982427-18002427 GCA_036178185.1 Liparis tanakae | reverse complement strand
TGAACCTCCCCCCCCCGCCCACCGTGGGTGCATATGGGAGGGGGGGGGGGGACCCCTGCAGGACTTCATGCACACGCTCCATCTCTCTGTACCTTTACGGGCCGACAGCGCCTGGAACACACAGCGCCGAGATCCCCAGAGAAATCACTTTGTTGCTCGTCTCGGGGAGGAAAGGAGAGAAAGAGAGAGAGAGAAAAAGAGAGAGAAAAAGAGAGCGAGAGAAGGGATGTCTATAATACCCAGGTCCCACCGGGGTAAACAATGTTTCAGCGAACACTGATCAAATCAGCTAACTGCTATGACATTTAATAACAGGGCTGTGGGGGGAGGAAAAGACGGAAGGGAGAGCAAAGCAGGTTTTGGAGAGGGAGACGGTAACAAGAGAGGAGGAGGAGGAGGAGGAGGAGGAGGAGGAGGAGGAGGAGGAGGGGGGGGAGAAAGGGTGACGGAGCGGAGCGGTAACAGTACCACAGTGGAGAGAAGCTCATCTCACGAAATGTCATTAGCACCACCGGCAGACACGATGAGATAGCGGCGGTGAGTGTGTGTGTGTGTGTCCGTGTGTGTGTGTGTGTGTGTGCGTGTGGATGTGTGTGGCTGTTCTACCTTTTATATGAAAAGGTCCCAGTGTTCTCGCGGTGTCAAAGCTCTTCACTGCACAAGAGGGGAAATAATAAAAAATAATAAATGTTCCTTTGTTGTTGTCCTGATGGGTTCAGGTTGCGTATACTCTCTTCTGATTGGACGGAGCGGCGGCGAATTCATTTACATGTAACAGAGGATGTGCACCGTCTCTATAGGGGGGGGGGGGGAGTATGCATGTACATGAAAAGTAATTATAATAGAAAATGTCAATAACAGCGGTCTCTGTGTGTGCACTCATACAAATAACACCACCTTGTGATAACACCACCTTGTTGTAATAACACCACCTTGTTGTAATAACACCACCTTGTTGTAATAACACCACATTGTAATAACACGTTGTGATAACCACGTTGTGATAACACCATGTTGTTGTAATAACACCACATTGTTGTAATAACACCTTGTTGTTGTAATAACACCACGTTGTTGTAATAACACCACGTTGTTGTAATAACACCACATTGTAATAACACGTTGTAATAACACCACGTTGTGATAACACCACGTTGTTGTAATAACACCTTGTTGTAATAACACCATGTTGTAATAACATAACCAATAACAACATACGCCAGATAACACCAACAGGTTGTTGTTGTAATTTGTTGTAATAACACCACCCCATTGTTTTAAACACCATAACCAAAGCCCACGCACAAACTTCAACATAAAAAAAAAAATGTAAAAATAAATTGTAACAAGGTGAAGAAACGTTGAAATAACACTCGTTTAATGTTTTTTTTTTTTTCTTTGTAATAGGATGGAAATAACGTCTTCTTCCCCCGGAGAGACAAAAGGAAAGAGAAGAAGGAGAAAGGAGTGAGGGATGGAGACCCGTGGCCGCGTGTCGTTGCAGTGGACACAACGTTTTCAGTGTTGCTGAAGTGGAGGAGAGAGAAGAAAAAAAAGAAGTCCGGAAAAACTGCCCGGAGAGCAGGAAGACGCCTATACGCCATGACGCCTCGACGTGAAGCGCATCGGTTCTGGCGCTGAATGCCGGAGCCCGGACCGCGGCGTCCGATCCATTAGACACCGGACGTCTCGGGAGGAAACAAAGGAGACATGGGGGGGGGGGGGGGGGCAGCCGTCTTGAAAATGGAGCGGGCGGCGCCGCAGACGAGGAAGGTGGGTAGTCTGAACGATGGCTGCTACTGAAGAGAGAGAGATAGATAGAGAGAATGAGAGAGAAAAAGAGGATGAGAGAGAAATCGAGGAGAGAGAGACAGGAAGAGAGGATGGAGGAAGAGAGAAAGATTGAGAGAGTTAATAGAGAAGGAGAGAGAGAGAAAGATAGAAGAGAGAGAGAACGAAAAAGAGAGAGTGAGAGAATGAGAGAAAGAGAGAGAAAAAGAGGACGAGAGAGAGAAATCGAGGAAGAGAGAGAAGAGAGGAAGAAGAGCGAGGAAGAGAGAGAAAGAGAGAAGAAGAGAGAGAGAGAGAAGAAGAGAGAGAGGAAGAGAGAGAGAAAAGGTACAGAAGAGAGAGAGAGAGAGAGAGAGAGAGAGAGGTAGCATTTCCATTGTGACCCTGATACTGAGATTAGACGTGGAGGCGTAACACAATGTCAAAAGCCCTGTGAGGCGTTTAAAGACCCGGGTAGTGAATTGGAAAACTGAAGACGGAACTTCTTTTTTTTTGACGGTGGGAGAAACGAAAATAAGGGTAAAAAACATCTGGAGCGCTACGGGAAAAAAAAAATGTTGGGGCCAATGGCGGCGTGACGCGGTCGGCGTCGAAGAACCGTTTCACTCGGTGTGAAAAAAGGACAAAAATCGGCTGCAGAAAATATTTCTTTTCTCTTCAGCTAAAAAACATTTACACTCAAATGTCATTTACCCAAAATAATTTGGATCCTCAAGGTCGCCTCGGCTCCCGGAGGACGAACACAAAGAGAGATGTCAGACGCCGCCGCCGCCGCCTTCAGTTTGCACACTAAAAAAATGTAAAATACAAACAACAAGCGGATGCTTCTGGGAGCCCCCCCGACACTTAGCGTGCCCCCCCCCCCCCCCCACCCACACACACACACACACACACAACAGACAAACACAATCAAAACGACGCACCAGGGGGAGGAGCTACGGATTCAGCCTCCATCATTTTTTTTTTTTCGAGGCCCCGGGCCAAAACGACCGAGGGGGAAACACGGACTTCGCTTCCACTGAAACTCTCCGACAGCTTCGGCGCGCTCACGGCTCGACGCACACGTTCCAGAATTTAGAAAAGTGGGAATCGGAGAGAGAGAGAGAGAGAAAGAAAGAAAGAAAGAGAGAGAGAGGTCGACAAGCTGGAAAACCCTGCCTAATATCCCACGAGGGCTTCAAAAAAAATGTTTTTTGTACGTGTCGTTTCAGTGTTTTCTTTTCTGTTGTCTCTCTCTCTCTCTCTCTCTCTCTCCGAGCTGTGGAGACGTCCCCGTGTCACGGTAACACCTCCCCCCGGGGCAGCGGATCACCCAGACCTCTTACTGCCCTGCGTTGACACTCGCAGGGACAGCGGGAGACGTCGGGGGCTCCGGGAGGTCGCGACCTCGCCTGATACGCGGCGAGCGTTCGGGGAGCAACAAATACCCGCCGCCTGTCACTCGGCGCCGCTCGGCCGCCTGCGGGTCGGACATCGGGGGCAAAGTGAATTCCCGCGAGCGTCCTGGTGTGCGGGAGCGGCGCGTGGCTGTAATAAATGAGCGTTAACGGGGAGAACGGACATTTTAGCGGCGGAATAAACGAATAAAAACGTTTGTTGATATTGCAATAAGGACATAATGTCGTCATCGCGGCGTCAAGGACGAGTCAGCTGCCGGGATACGAGGATATTTAACTTTCGGTAGGTTTGGGTTCTTTTTACCGCCGGAAAATGAGTCAGATTGTAAAGACGTCCATGAGATTATTATCTCAGTTTTAATATTTTACGTTTGAGTTCATGGTCTCAATGATTTTTATTTTTTTTAAAGTAGTTATCTTAGTGAACTGTGGTACCATTCAGAGTAAGGTCGACCATCCTCTCAGGGAAACTTGTGATCGTCCTTGAACTTTAACCTTCTTTATGTCCGTTTCCTTTTTATTTAAATGTCCGATTCAGGCGTTCTATTGTACTTAGCTCCGCCCACTCTGGTGTCACGTCTTGGCGGTTGAAGACCACAAAAACTCAAAGGCTTCGAACTGTATCGTCCACAAACGACCACACGGAGACTTTGATACCGAACTCTACGTGATCGCACGTTGTCGAGAGCTTTAGTCGCCCGCACGTCGGTGAATGTATATTTAATTATCTAATTCAGGCATTTGATTGTACATAGCTACACCCAAATGAACAGAAACTCAAAGGTTTCAATATCAAACTCTTCTTATCTTCTAATCTACGTGATATAGTTCACACGTCCAACAAGATCATCTCCACGTTGACGGATCGTCTTTTGAAGGACTCCAACCTCTAAACGGATCGTCTTTTGAAGGACTCTAACCTCTAAACGGATCGTCTTTTGAAGGACTCTAACCTCTAAATTGATCGTCTTTTGAAGGACTCTAACCTCTAAATTGATCGTCTTTTGAAGGACTCTAAACAGGTCATCTTTTGAAGGACTCCAACCTCTAAACGGATCGTCTTTTGAAGGACTCTAAGCGGATCGTCTTTTGAAGGACTCTAACCTCTAAACGGATCGTCTTTTGAAGGACTCCAACCTCTAAACGGATCGTCTTTAGAAGGACTATAATCTCTAAGCGGATCGTCTTTTGAAGGACTCTAACCTCTAAACGGATCGTCTTTTGAAGGACTCCAACCTCTAAATTGATCGTCTTTTGAAGGACTCTAAACAGGTCGTCTTTTGAAGGACTCCAACCTCTAAACGGATCGTCCTTTGAAGGACTCTAACCTCTAAACGGATCGTCTTTTGAAGGACTCTAAGCGGATCGTCTTTTGAAGGACTCTAACCTCTAAACGGATCGTCTTTTGAAGGACTCCAACCTCTAAACGGATCGTCTTTAGAAGGACTATAATCTCTAAGCGGATCGTCTTTTGAAGGACTCTAACCTCTAAACGGATCGTCTTTTGAAGGACTCTAAGCGGATCGTCTTTTGAAGGACTCTAACCTCTAAACGGATTGTCTTTAGAAGGACTATAATCTCTAAACGGATCGTCTTTAGAAGGACTCTAACCTCGGCGTTTACGCTGTGAAATGATCCGGCGATGGCGTCTACGATCCGGAGACGGACAACTTCCTGAATACAAAGCGGAGCGAGCAGACATTCGGCTGTATGGATGCTCCCATCCCACGGAGCCTCCGGTTGACTCCTGGCAGAAAAAGAAAGCAGCCTTCGGTCAACGGGGACCGCGAGGACAGAACGGCCAGAAATTTCTGGCCGACAACCCACGATTTTGACAAAACGCCCAAAATATAAGCTCTGACTTCAGCCAGATGGTGTTAAAAGTAGACCTCCACCTTCCCCATGCACGCTGCACCTGCAGAGGCAAAGTCTCTAATCAAGACGACAAGTGTGAGTAATTACAACAAAAGAGAAAGCGGAGGCGCCGCCAAATGGCAAATCTCTGCAGAAATGTGCCCAATTAATGACGAGGAAAAAAACACGCCGAGGGAGAAAAAGCGTCTCCACTCGGATGATCCCCGGACGGCGAGAGGAAAGCGACGCCAGTTGGCTGCAGAAGTGCCGATCACCTTTCAATCGGGCCCCTACAAATAGGCGCCATAAGTGCCTGTCAAAACCCCCCAAAGAATACAAAAAAAGGCCCTCACGACTCCACTCAAGGTTTAGGATTACCCGCGTGCCCACGGGCCGCTTGCCATCCGGTTATTGTTTGCTCACTGCAGAGCAGGGCAGAAAAACTAAAACTAAATAAACGGGAGTGTACGTTTTGTGCAAGGCGACACGATCCGGACGTCTAACCCCCCGAGAGACGGAAAAAAAGGCCCGGACGGATTATTATTAAAGCTCTTCGGCAGCGGCCCGAACCTTTGAAGGTTCTGGTCTCGGAGAACCAGCTCTGGTCCCCCAGGGCTCCAGGAGACAGAGATGAAGTGGTCAGAGAGGGAGTACAGCAGGGGGGAGGGGGGGGATTTACAGAGGAGCTCATTAGAGTACCCGGGACTCCAAAAGAAATTGAGATATAGCCATGAACTACACAGCGGCAGGTGGATAAACGGACCCTTCGCTTGAATTATGGGAAGATTTAAGATTCTTTTTTTCCGCCTGTTGCGAGCCTCCTTTTGTGAATGAGCTGGGATTTCTTTATTTTTTTAATGTTTGGGGGTATTTCAGATGCTAATGGCGTCCTATAGAGGTGGCAGGAGCGATGTCAAGGCCCCGTGTCAGACGGCTATACAGGTGGCGAGGAAGATTAGGATCCTCTGGAGGAGCGGTTGATGTCTCCATGCTTCTCTATACATAGTATTTGGGTTAAAAAAGTGAATATTATTATATTTAAAGACTATTATCCCTCTTAAAGATACATTTAGACGAACCACACCTTCTTAAAAAGTGAATATTAGAGGAAAATACACATCTTGCATTAAAAGTAAAGACTTGTATTCTTATTAAAGATACATTTAGATCACATATAACATCACAACATAGACTGTCTACTAGAAAACTATTTTCTATATGTTCAACTGCACAGAATTTGGTGAAAAAAGATTTAAACATTTCCACACCTACTTAAAAAAGTGAATATTAGAGAAGAATACACATCTTGCATTAAAAGTAGACTGTTATCCCTCTTCAAGACATGCATACATACATTTAGACCGTCTATAACATCACCACGTAGAATATCTGTATTTACGCTGTCTGTCTCGTCTAAGTACATATTTGAAGAGCCGTCAGCGTTCTCTCTCTCTCTCTCTTTCTCTCTCTCTCTCCTCCTTTGTTGTCTTTTCTTCGCATCCGGCTCGTCTTCGTCAGACTCTCGTACCGAAGTTGCAACAGAAATAAATCAAACACAGTAAAATGTGTTAAACATTAAACCCTCTCGCTCGGCGGCGTCTCGTTTCTCCCTCCATCAGATCTCCTGGAGCAGGTCTCCACGCAGACGGCCGATTGGTGGAGAATAGGACTTTAAAAAAAAGAAAAATAAGTTTTAAATAAATCTTGGAATGTGTGATTTGGCCAGTCGCTCTGGCATTTACAAAAATCATTTAATTCTGTTATGCGATGGACTCGTTTTGTTCTGAGATGAAGAAAAAGGAGAAGAGAAAAAAAGCGTTTTCCGCTCCGCGGCGACCTCATTAATATTCATGAGCGAGATGATTAATCACTTACGCGGACGAGTCGTGCGGCCGGATCTAAAACCAGAACGGTCTTTGTCTCCGATGTAAGAAAAGACTCGCCCCGATCGATGCGGTGCGTGTGTTGCTAGGATACGGCGATACCGTACGTCTCCGTTCACGCGGTTTATGGTCGCTCAGTCAAAGTTTGGCCAATATGTCATGAAACACGGAGTGTGTGTTGCGAGGGAGAGACGGTGATGCTTCTGGCCAGGAGCCAATCACATGTTGGCTCTTTGTTCTCCGACAAAGACTCCGGTGTTCCTGCATTGTTCCTCCATTGTTCCTCCATTGTTTCTCCATTGTTCCTCCATTGTTGTACTCTAACCCGTTTACAGGGCCGTGTGTGTCGTTCTACGGCTCACGAGTTTATTCCAGTTCAAGTCCGGTGAGCCTGAAACTAGGGTGACCAGATTTGAGTTTGTGAAAAAGAGGACACCTCGGCATAACTCCTTCATGATGCCCCCCCCTCTTATTCTGCCTGTTTTGTGATAAACATGCCTAAAAGGGGGATTTCGTTTATCTGGCAACCCTGAGATCAGTCGACCAATGACTGTTCAGGTGGACCATACGGGAGATACCATTTACAAAACTTGTAAGGGGTAAAAACTTGTGAAAGACCCAAAGAAACGGAAATATCCGACGAAGCAAAATCCCGGACCTTTTTGGAAACCCTGCCGGACGCTTTTTTTTGGTCTCAAAAAGAGGACATGTCCGGGGGAAACCGGACGTCTGGTCACCCTACTGAAACAGTTTGGGGAAGAACTTCCTGAACAATATTCGATTTCCGTTGTAGGATTACTGCAGTACGAGCGTGTCGGGCTGTTGTATCTGCAAAAGGTGAGACGTGTAGATTATGATCTGTGAAACCAGAACCAGTCCATGAGTATTTCTTCTTTATCTCCGTTTGTTTACTTGTTCTACGTTTTAATTTCTGAGTTTCACTGAGAAATTTCAATAGAAACTGGAGAAATTGAGGTGTTCTGAAACCTTTGCAAAACGTCTCCATCCAGACGGAGAACCCTTGCACATAGTGCTTGTTCTGCAGCAGGTGTTGCGTTTCTATCTAAAGGTTCTCCGAGAAACCTTTAAATGTTCTTTGAAGAACTGTTTGAGGATATGGTTCTTTAAAGAACCTTGGTTTGAAAGGTTATTTGAGTAACCAGAAATGGTGCCTTAAAAAAATCAGTTTTTGAAGGTTCTTTGAGACACCTTTATAGGTTCTTTAAAGAACTCTTTATGGAAATGGTTCTTTAGACAACCCTGCTTTGAAAGGTTCTTTGTGCAACCAGAAACGGTTCTTCTATGTCCCTCTGAAGAACCATATGTGGTTCCTAGTTCCCCTTCATGTTCCTGAGTCCCCCCCCCCTCGCTGACAGCAGCTTGTAATCCTGAAGGAGTCGGCGAGGCAGAGCCGATAAGTCGCTGTAGAAATGGGATGAAGTGACGGAGGAGGAGGAGGAGGAGGAGGAGGAGGAGGAGGAGGAGGAGAGAACGAGCGGAACGTCTCCGCGGTTTCCCGGCTATCGGTCCCCGTCGGCAGGAGCATTGATTTCCCGCCCGTCCTCCTGACCGTACGCGCGTGTAAACACATCGCCGGGTTGCGACCGGCGCTCCGGCCCACGCATCGATCGGCGTCCACGGCGGCGAGGCCTCTATTCAAATCGACCCGCGGCGCCGGTTTCACGCTCTAGTGCAAACCGGCGGCCGGCGAGGCGGCCGGGTCAGAATCCCGTGACTCGGAGGAGACGACGGCGAACGGTGCGGAAAAATCGGTCCGGGGTGTGGAGATTTAACATTTTGGATTCTAGGAAATTCTGGGACGAGCCAACGACGAAATTATATTTGCCGGTGACCTTTCCCCCGACACTCGATTCGGTTGTCAAAACAAAAACAAACCGATTTCGTCGGAGGAAAGGGACCTTAAAAAAAAAAAAAAAACCCTCTCCATTCTTTGCTTTTTGGCCATTTAACATTTAACCAGCGAAGCAGCCGCTCACACAGCGCCGGTTGGGTTCGGGGTTATAATGAAATATTTTGGTAACACGCTCGTTTAGTCTGGATCTAAATGCCATCGCCCCTTTTCTCTCGTACGGTGAAACCGGTTCAACGTTCGCTCCACATTCACAGTCCAGTTCATCGGCTTTTTTATTCCTCCAGATTTTTCTTTTACAAATCAAAAGTGGGCCTTAAGCCACGAGGTTTAGAACGACGTCAGGATGACCCACAAACCGTAACCCGAGCAGCACGGAGGAGAGGTTGCATCATCTCTCTCTCTCTCTCTCTCTCTCTCTCTCTGTCTCTCTCCATCTCTCCATTGCACATTACTAACTCTACCTCTTTGTGCCTTCTCCTTGGCCTGGCTGTATCCGAGGCTGGTCCTGGCTCCTGCCTCCTTCCCATTGGCCCTGCCTCCTTCAACGGTCTGACCTCATTGGTCCGACCTCTCCCCCCCCCCCCCTCTCTTCTTCCTCCTTCTATTTCATGTTTGAGGTCCATGCCTACTACTCATTCATACACTCTGTCATACTCATTGGATGTGTTTATGTAACTCCTCCTGGACACATGACGTCTATTGTTCCGTCTCCTCTGTTGCTCTCCTGAATGTTTCCCTTTTTTCCCTGTTTTTTGGGGAGTTTGTTTCTGATTCTGGGACATGAATGTCGTACATGTACAGATTATAAAGCCGTCTTATTACAGGAAAATTTGTAATTTATGATTTTGGGCTATGCAATATATACAAAATGTACTGATTTGTCTAAATATTTATGCGAAAGAGTTAAAAAAGGACCGTGATTAGGTCCGAGCCTCACGATGGAGATACACACAGCGCACACGGAGGACCGCCGCCGCCGCCTCTCGGCCGCGCCCTGACGTTAGCGAGAGTCATTACGCTCATTTTGAACGAGGTCATTAAGCCAATGAAATGAGGCCGTATACTTGCAGTGCGGAAACCCGGAAAGAAAGGAGGCGCGCCGCTCCTCGTCGGGACGCAATCTCCTCCTCAAGTGCGTCATAACTCTGAGGGAGAAGAAGGGGGCCGGAAAGTCTCCGGCGCCATCCTCCGTCACTGTCAAATAAACTTTACTATCGCCGATAACCACAACCATAACTTCCACACGCTGTTAGTGTTGCATTCAGAACTTGATAATGCCGCCATTAGGATGCTTTAATTACGGTTTTAATTGTTCCCCTGAAGCTGGCATCATTCCTACGGGTGACTCACCGCCAAAGAACGAGTTCTCTCACACCACTAGCTTTCTGGAAAACAGAGTCTCCACACACCCGTAAACAGTCTATAAGTACAGTCAGACATCATTATATATATGAAACCATATATATATATATATATATATATATATATATATATATATATATATATATATATATATATATATATATATATATAAAAGAAGATATGTATAAATCCATATATATATAAATATATGAATATAAAGAAATAAATATATATACATAAATGAATAAATATATATATATAAATATATATATATATATATATATATATATATATATATATATATATATATATATATATATATATATATATATATAGGCATTTACATGCTTTTAAAAGGAGCATTTCTAAATGACAAGTCTTTGCACCGCCGATTTTCAATTTTCAGGTCCCGAAAAACCAAAGAGCCAATAAGCCGGCGAGTCGTTCAAATCAAACAGACAAATCGTTTTGTTTTCTCTTCTCGAGATGTAGAAAAGCCTCGCCGCTTATTAGCACCGTTTCTGTCGTAAAGCCGGATGGTCAAAGAAGATTAGGATACGAATGAGGCAGAAAAACAATAAGACACGCACGAGTAACGTGAAGATAATAAGAGGAAAGACAAAAGGCTGCGGCTCATTGTTCAACCAGGATTGTTACGAGGCGCCTGAGAGATGGCGGGGAAGAGAAGACAATCGCTCGTTTAGAGACAAATCCCGCCTCCTATTATGGCTCAGATTATTAAAAAAACGGAATAAAACGTTGTTCCTTTTGTCGCCCGAGTCGGATGAATCCTTCGAGCGCATTTGCAGCTAGAAGATGTGCCCTGGATTTAAATATTAAACCACATCCTACCTCATTTGTTTCTGATCGTGGAGCCTCAAAAACAGATTAGACAGATGAATTCCTAAAATCACGTTTTTTTGTAAACTATAGAGAAAAAAAGTTGTGATCACGTGAGATAGAAATCATTTCTTTCCGCAGCTTCATTGAAAATCCGGCGCATTTGGTAAATAGCCCCTGCATTAGGGCCCCGGCGTCCCAGCCTGGTTATCCGTGATGATCGGGAACAGCGTGTGCTGCTGCCCGAGAAAAAAGAAAGAAAAAAGAGCCATTTTACCTCCAGGCACATCATTTACCATGTCTCATTTACCGGGAAGATATGCAGGTCACACACTCACACACACACACACACACACACACACACACACACACACACACACACACACACACACACACACACACAGAGGCTTTTGGTCCCTCATAACTGGCTCAATGGAAATTTTAAAAAGAGATTTGAATTAGAACCACCGCTGCATAATCTTCTCCTCCCTCTATTTCCAGCTGATAAATATTAATGCTTTTTTTATTTCTATTTTTTTCTTTGACCACAATACATTTTAAGTAGGTTGCCTTCAAAAAAATAGCTCGACCTTGGTCTGCGAGGGGCATTTTAAACTTGTAATAAAGGGACACGGTAGGAAGACCATTGTGACATATAAAAAAAGTCGGTGTCCAAATAAAAATGCAAAGTGATTTCCAAAAGTCACTTTCAAACCCCGAGTGTCCGTTCACGTCACGTTTTTTGACATTGTGGTTAAACTTTCGGAAATATTATAATAAACGTGAGAAGATATATTGATGTTGGATGTCAAATGAAAGAACACGACTCGGGCTTTAAGAACCAGTGATGCATTTAAACACAACTCAAACACCACTGGAAAAAATCATTCAAATATCAGAATCAGAGTCGGAACGTTTCCGGAACTAGCGACACATAGTTCCGTGCTATCGGAAAAAATAAGATGTTATAAAACAAGAGGACTTCACACAGATTCCAAATATCTTTTCAGCCTCCTTCGCTCTAAACCCCAAAAGACAATCGCTCAAAAAAAAAGACGTTACTCTAAAAATATGCGCTCAAAGAAAAGAAAAAAACTCACGAAATTTAAAAAACTCTAAGGCTCTAAACTTTCCCCAAAAAATTCTCTCTGAACCCCGAAAAAAACATTGCTCTAAAAAACAGATTTAGACAAAAAAATTCAAAAGTTCGCTCCCAAAGAAAATACTCAATCGCAATCAAAAATTCGCTCTTAAAGAAAGAAAAAAATCACCCTAAAAAAAAAAAACGTTGCTCTCCAAAAAAGAAAAAAGGGCTTTTATAAAGCAAGAGGACTTCACACAGATTCTAAATATCTTTACAGAATCCTTCGGCACCAAAGCGTCACGGGCCCGAGAACACGGCCACGCGCTTCACCGCCTTCCAGCTAACGCAGCTTCCAGCTAACGCAGCTTCCAGCTAACGCAGCTTCCTGCCGCTGCTAGGTGCCGGAATCGTTTCCGTTAGCGCGCGATGCTATCGCTCGTTTAACTATTCGCCCTCTTCATCTGGCTCAGGGACGAGGATATCCGATTGTGAGAATTCCTGCACACAAAAGCATGATTCACAGCAATGCAAAACATGTAAAAGTGATATAAAAGTCCCTGGAAATAAAGACTTGAGCCGCGTGGATGTAGCCGAGGACGGAGAAGCCCCACTTGATCCACACTTGAGTCGTACACTATGCCTCTTTCAGAAAGGGAATGGATATTCTCTCCGTAACAATGTATGAAGTGTACGGCGCTGAGGCACTTTAAAGTTACAGTACTCATTAGTACAGCATTATAAATGATGCTATTGAAATATCGATGCGTGAACATGTAAGAATGTTTTATGTGATGATCGGTGCGGCAGAATGTTTCTCATTTGTTTGTCGATATAATTCACTGTACAGTAAATTAATATTTAGATATATACCATTTTCAAATGCTGTTAAAGGGGACATATTATGAAAATTGCACTTATTTAAGTGCTTTTATAAGTTAATTTGGGTATCTGGCATGTCTCCCAACACACAAACTCACGCGGCTTGTTGTGATTCCTCGATGTCAGAAACGATGTGCTTGAGTGGTCGATTGGGATCGTGATCAAGTTTCTCTGGATTTTCACAAACTAGTATTTACCCCTTACACGTTTTGGAAATGGTATCTCCCGAGCTCTGGGGGAGGTCTGACGTATAGAGAACAGTCATTGGTCAACCCATCTCAGGGTTGCCAGATACACGATAAATACCCTCCAAATAATACAACCATGTTGAGCCTTTGGTACGATACTTCACCATCTCCAACCTGGCAACCCGGAGCACCTCGCCCACTCAGAGCAGGTCAGTCTGTGGGGAGGTGTTTCTGACAGGTGAAAAGGCTGTTTAAATGATTCTTGTGGTATTTTGACCAAAATATGTTACAAATATGACATTAAGACCCCAAGGAACCAGATCAACTTGTGGAAAGATGGGCATAATAAGTCCCCTTTAAATAAATGCAGTGACGTAAAAAAAAAGTGCAGTATTTCCCTCTGAAATGTTCCAGAACAAATCAACGTTTACAGTCTTTGTCTTTCTCTCGTCGAGAGTTCTGATTTACTGCCGCGCCGACTTTACTTCCCGGAGACAACGCCGCATTACCGGCGGGGGAGGAACCGCTCGACCTTGGCGCTCCGAGACGTCCCGCTCTAGCGTTTGCGTCGAGGCGGCGGTTCGCATTAGCAGCCGTCGCTCACAGAGCTGCAGATGGCCTCCGTCATTAACGGACGACCTCGTGGAGGTAGCCGCTGAGCGGAGGAGGCGGACACGCCCACATCGCCTCCCCCGCTCTGCAGAGATTCTGCAAATGCAACGACGAATGTTCACAGGAACGAGACGATGCTCGAATAAACTTCTCAAAAACATTGTAGTCGCACTATGAACCTGTAGACTACTGTCTCATAGCGTATAAATGTGTGTGTGTATATATATGTATTGTATAGGGTATAAAAAGAAATCCGCTCCCAAAAAGAAATCGCTCTAAACCAAAAGAAAAAAGCTCAAATTATTTCACTCACTCAAAAATGACATTTTGCTCATAAAGACATTTTTAAATCTCACCCCAAAGAATTCAGTCTTTAAAAATGCACAACATAAATTCACTCTTAAAAAAAAATATAGCACAAAATAAATTCACTCTTCAAAATATTTTTTTGCCGCTCTAAACAAAAACAAAAACCTTCGCTCTAAAAAAGAACAATTTTGCTCTAAGAAACAAAAAATATATATTTTTGGAAGAAAAGTTTGAATGTTATTTCACAAGTTTAAATAACTGCCCCCAATTCATTTTTAAAATGCTGCTGGATTTTCAGTCAGTGGGGGGAAAAAACAACCTCCTAAAAAAATATGTAAATGTCCCATTCTACGCATTTCGAGGGTGTCGTCCGACGTCGCTAGCCTGTCGAAATATTAAATATGATCTCGCGCCATCGAGGGACAGAAACCCGTCAGGCTCAGGAAGCCCTTTAAGAGATATTAACGTCAGTTTGTTGTTGAATTCTGGAGCCGAACTGACCCGCGACACGGAGCTCGAATTATTTAACGTTTTCTCCCCGACAATTAATGAAGGACATGATCCTGTCAAATAAGATAAATAATTAGGGGGGGGGGGGGGGGTGGGCAGTGACAGGTCGGGAAGGAAAGACTCGCCATAAACATCTCGTGGTTACTCGGACCATAATGTCATTAATTAACTTCTTATAAATTACTTCTTTGCCGACAGAAGAAAAACACCGGAGCACGAAAAAAAAAAAGTTTACGGATTACTCACATGAAGAAAACAAAGACAAACAATAAAAAACAAAAAAAGGCCCAGCAGCAGCGTAATCCACCAGATTAAATCAAATTGTGGTAATCATAATCGAATTGCTTTCAATTACATTTTGGACGGCTTCGCCCCGAGTCACGGGGAAATATGACGTGGAGCAGATGGTTTACTCTATTCCAATTGGCAGAGTAATTTGAGGGGGGGGGGGTTATCCTCCTCTTCAAAGCATCATCAACAGTTATTTCCCAGGAGCATCTAATCTGATTACTGATTACGCTTTGCAATCCAGTCGGCTTGTCGTTTAGAGGAGAATTACTCGGGAACACAAACTCCGGCCTCTCTTGTTTTTTTTTTATAATTTTTTTTTATCCGTGGCTTTTTTCTAGGATTAGGACGCCGTCTCTTTAAATTGGAGGCGACTCAGCGGCCGGCTGCCGGAGGAACGCGGAGCGTTGTGGCGTAATGGGATTAGAGGAATGAAGTTGTCTGATGCAATCACAAATTCAACCGCTTCATAACGCGATGAATACATCTTCATCTTCATCTTCTTCTCCTTCTTCCTCCTTCCTTCTCCTCCTCCTCCTCCTCTTCAGTCGGTGGACTGTTTCCACGTCTTTTATGGAGGCGCGTGTTAAACTACGACGCAGTAAAATGTCCCCGCTAAAGATACACGGTCCAGATTTATTGTTTCAATAATCTCCAGCGCTCGTCACGGCGGTTTTGAGAAACTGTATCTGCGTGAGGCTCGGCTGGTGCATGCTGGGTAACGGCGGCCATGTTCAGATGGACGTTGATGGTGGAGGTTTCTATTTTTTGGTCGATCTTAGATCTTTAACGTGAAGTTGAAGTTCAGCGAGTGGCGTCAGATTAGTCGTACGATATAAAACTACGTTCTTCATTTTCCCTCAAGGTCAACCTGGCTAATTAAATGTATTCTGCGATAATACGATTGTTTACATTTAATTAGAATTACTACTTCTGCACTAATAAAGAAAAATATTTGAATTTTTAAACTTCCAACTTTTTCCACTAAATAGTCTAAACTTTTCAAACTCTATAGTTCAAATAACAATGAGAGAAGTATAAAATAAATAAAATAAATAAATACAATTTAATTAGAATTCTTTTTTTTTATTACAGATGTTTTGTAAGTAACACACTTAAAAATAAAAAAATGTAAACAGAGAGATCTGTGTGGCTAAAACGTTTTGATTGTGAAGGAATGTCGATACTTTTCCTGAATGGAATACTTCTGATAAGCTCTTATTAAATAAGAGCTTATTAAATAAGAGCTTATCACTGCAAAGATTAAATAAAAACCCGTCCACGGCGTGTGTCGAGGTTGTGGTTCTGTGGTTCTGATGTTCTGTGGTTCTGTGGTTCTGGCAGACGAGGACTTGGCGGTGCGGCGGCGCGTGGAGCTACAAATGAGGAACACGAGCAGGAAGTCTTCATCCTGCGTTAAGGTCAGACCACAAACGCTGCGTGATTGAGTCACCCTATTAGAATTTGCATTTAAAATATATCTATTATTTATGTGTGTGTATTATTAAAAATAGGGGCTGGCTGTGGATCCCCCCCCCTCCCACAGTAACTGGGCCACAGCACCAACAGCCACTGAATGGAGAGAAGGAAGGAATGGAACGAGTAAAGAGAGAGAGAGAGAAGTCTGACAGAAGCACCGTAATGGGACTTTGTTGGATTGTAATATACAATACGACCCACAGCTTTGTGTGTGTGTGTGTGTGTGTGTGTGTGTGTGTGTGTGTGTGGCGTAATAATATTATTTGAACAATAAAACAAATCAGTTTATTGAGCAATAAAAGTTAGACAAAGCTGTCATCGACGAAATAACCCATAAAATGTGTTTTTATCCCGTACGATGATTAATGGAACCTGAACGGTGCCGGCGCCAAAACCCATCGGACCGGAGTCGTGTTGTCGCCATGCCAACGGGCTCACCGAGCGCATGCCAACACACCGATATCAAGCAGGCAGGGGGAACGTGTTCGTGGCGCCGCCGACGGTGCACTTCCTGTCTCCTCACCGTGGTCACGGCGCCGTGAACGTCACGTGGATGCATGAAAAAAGACCGCCGGGTCAGATATGAACACATTCAGACATATTTGGGGTAAACTGAGGGTCTGTGTGTATATATATATATATATATATATATATATATATATATATATATATATATATATATATATATATATGTGTGTGTGTATTATTATTATTATTATATTATTATATATATATATAAATATAAATATATATGTATTATTATTATTAATATTATTATATATATATATATATATATAAATATAAATATATATGTATTATTATTATTAATATTATTATATATATATAAATATAAATATATATATATATATGTGTATTATTATTATTATTATTATATATATATATATATATATAAATATATAAATACATATATGTATAAATATATATATATATATATAAAAAAAAAAATATATATATATATATATATATATAAATATATAAAATTCCAGGACTTTTTCCAGGTTTTCCATGACCCCAGATTTTTCCGCTCTCGAGCCTCACGTCTATTTGCTAAAGAAGCATTTCTGATAGACGTAGATTACTCCTCTTTCACCTCCTCCTTCACTTCCTCCTCCTCCTCCTCCTCCTCCTCCTCCTCCTCCTCCTCCTCCTCCTCGGCGATATCCGACATCCCACGCGACGACGCATTCGCCGTTGCGGCGCTAACCTTAAGGTGGCAGCTACTTTGAATGTCACCCCCCCCCCTCCTCCTCCTCCTCCTCCTCCTTCTCCTCCTCCTCCTTAAGGTGGCAGCTACTTTGAATGTCACCCCCCCCCCTCCTCCTCCTCCTCCTCCTCCTCCTCTACACGTGGACCTTTTTAAATGCCACCACTCTTTATTCAGCGTTTGTGGAACAGGGCAGACAAAAGGAGAGAGAGGGCGTGGGGGGGGGGGGGGGGGGGGTATGGAGGAAACCAAATGACATACAATCAGCCGGCGGCCCAGCGGGGCGTTCATTCACACGGGAGGCGTGAGCGCTAAGTGAGGGTCTGAGGGGGGCGCCACGATGATGAGCTCAATTACAGCCGGGATCAACGGCAGCCGGGGACTTGAGGGGGCAGAGGACTTCGATTTTAGGGATGGGGTGGAGGGGGGGAGGGGTGGAGGGGGGGCGTTCAATACCTCTCAAATATGCCAGAAGACCAGAATAATAGAATTACAGTTTATGGAGAAAAAAAGAAGAAAGAGAAAAAGCCAGAAAACTTTTCACAGCCAGAGAGAGAGAGAGAGAGAGAGAGAAAGAAAGAGAGGGAGAGAGAGAGTGAAAAGAGAGAGAGAGGGAGAAAAAGAAAGAGAGTGAGAGAGAAAAAGAGAAAGAGAGTGAGAGAGAAAACGAGAGAGAGATAGGGAGAGAAAAGAGAGAGAAAAAAAGGAGAGGGAGAGAGAGAGAAAGAAAGAGAGGGAGAATTATGATTAGTTTAGTATGTGTGAAATATCACGTTACCCTTTGACACAAATCTCTTACGCGTGATGAGAAAGTGTGTGTGTATGTGTGTGTGTGTGTGTGTGTGTGTGTGTGTGACGGAGCGATGACGAACGATAATGGTAGATTGAAGAGAAGGTCCACCACTTCCATCGTCCACGTTTCAACTATTGGCGCCATGAAGCGACTCATCCGACCAGAACCTACATCAGAGGGAAGTGATGGGAGTGTGATACCTAGTGTGTGTGTGTGTGTGTGTGTGTGTGGGGGGGGGGCTACCGCTGCAGAGCAGAATCCTTTCTCGACGAACAAAGGGAGAGTTACCTTTGAGACTCTGTAAACACACCTGTGTGTGTGTGTGTGTGTGTGTGTGTGTGTGTGTGTGTGTGGCGGTCCGGTTCCAACGAGCCGACGGGACAAAGCCCTCCAGTGTGCCGCTGAGCGCTCGGTGTCGGGTGACGCCGCGATAATCGAGTCGCATCGTCATGGTGACACAAGAGGAGGAGAGCTGGCGGCGCTTTACCCAAAAAAAGAGAGATTTCTTTTTTTATCCGTATGATAGGGGGGGGGGGGGGGGGGGGGCTGTGTGGAGCCGGGCTCAGAAGACAGACGGTGTGTTTAAAGACACACACACACACACACACACATGAGGTCACGCCGATGCCCCTCTACCTGCCTGGAGTCAAATGATTTGACTCAACTCGTTTACTTCTCTAAAGTGAAGAGTCCATTATTGAGGCGGTGGACGTCGGCGTCCTGGAGGCGGCCAGATCTGTGATGAATCTTTCATCTCACTCTTCTTCCACCTGATCTCACCTGCTGACAGCGGAGGGAGAGAACACCTGACAGCTCTCTTTTTACAGGAGGCCTTTCCCTCTGACAGCTTGACAAGGCTGAGGCGTCTATCTGCCTGCCTGTCTGCCTGTCTGTCTGTTTGTCTGTCTGTCTATCTATCTGCCTGTCTGTCTGCCTGTCTGTCACATGGCGGCCAGACTTCCCATTAACACTGAAAAGGTTTCCGTATATATATATATATATATATATATATATATATATATATATATATATATATATATATATATATATATATATATATATATATTGTTCCTTATTTTAAATTGTAATACATTTATTTATATATATTTATTATTATATTTATACATAGCTATTTATATATATATATATATTAATATATATTTTAATATATATATATATATATATATATATATATATATATGTATACAAATATATATATATATATATATACATTTATATTAACAATATACATATTGAAATGTTAAAATATATATTAAAATATAAATATAATATATATATATATATATATATATATATAAATAAATATTGTTTTATATATATTTAAATAAATACACATTTAAATAAATATATTAATATACATAACTATGTATATATATTTACAAACATTATGATCATGTTTGCTGAAATATATTCGCACTCGTCACTTGACCTCTCAAAAGAGGGACGTGTGCAACAGACTCCTGACTCGCATGTACTTAAAGTTCGAGTCCCCCAAAGAAAAGAACAACAACAACAAACTTCAGGTTCCACATGACGGCTCACGGGTGATGAATTAAAAGCGTGGGCGGTGAAATCAAATATTCCTCATCAATCAAGTGCGCTTCCACTTCCG
>CM070101.1:17974927-17977427 GCA_036178185.1 Liparis tanakae | reverse complement strand
TACAGTCCCTAAAAATGGCGACAGACGCGAGGGCGAGAACGGCGAAGAGTCTCTACAGATCAGAAAGAGGAGAGAGGCGGAGACCAGGAGGAGGGGGCGGAGTCAGAGAAAGGGGGTGGGGTCTCTTACCTTGGCGCACGCCAAAGCCACCGACCCCGCCGTGGGGACGCCTCGCTTGACCGCCGCGTCGCTCGCCGTCGTCACGGCCGCCGCCGCCGGGTTGGCGAGGAGGAGCGAGGGGATGACGGGAAGGGGGAGGAGCCCCGGGCGGTTGTTGCCGCCGTTGACGACGGCCGAGGCGCAGCTGTGGCCGGCGCCGCCGTTGAGGAGGCCGGACGGACGCACGTCCCGCCGCTCCCACGGGCCGCGGTAGTCCCGCTCGAAGCGGTGGTGGTGGCGAGACATCACTTCAACAGGGGCGGGCCTGAGGGGAGGGGGGGAGGAGAGCACAGGTGAGGGGGGGGTGGATCGACCAATGAGGCGAGAGCGCCGAGCGCCACTGGAAGTCGTTTCCCGGCGGCGAGGGTCGCGACCTCGCCGTCTCGCCGCATCGCCGGGGAGATAAATACAGATCGCCTCCGGCTAATGGACGGATAATTCAATCATGCCCCCCCCCCCCCTCCTCCTCCTCCCCTCCCCCTCCTTCCCCTCCCGCTCCTCCCCCTCCTCCTCTTCCTCCTCATCCCCCTCTTCGAATGCAGCGGGCCGAGAGGAGAGGTGAGTTGGAATTACATTAGTGTGTGTGTGTGTGTGTGTGTGTGTGTGTGTGTGTGTGTGTGTGTGTGTCCATCGCTCCGTGTTATCATCGTAGATCAGAGCGGGAACCCAGGTGACACACACACACACACACACACACGCACACACGCACATGCACACGCACACACACACACACACACACACACACAGGGTCTTTATTCTTCACGCTGCTTCTTGAAATGCCTCTACACACACATGTGTATGTATGTGTGTGTGTGTGTGTGCATGTACATCGTCTTTGGCGTGACGTAGTGAGAACACGTGTGTGTGTGTGTGTGTGTGTGTGTGTGTGTGTGTGGTGGAAGCTCCTTCAAGAGGCTGCAGCTCCTCGTTTACACCGCTGAACCAATCACTGGCTCCTTTGTCTCCGTCTCCGAGCTACCCCCCCCCATGCCCCCTCCATTTTACCCCCCATACCCCCCCCCCCCCATGTCATTTATTTCTCTGCTCTGTCCAAACACGGCGAGCCGATACGTTGTGATGGAGGAACGCTCTCACGCTCGCTCTGCAAATATAACCTCTCTCTCTCTCTCTCGCTCTCTCTCTCGCCCTCTCTCTCTCTTTTCACCGAGACCCCGTCCAACAACGGCAAACATGGCCACAAGAATACGGTTGGTATTATCTCTGTGGATGGAGAGAGGGGAGAGAGAGAGAGAATAATAGTGTGGGAGAGAGGAGGAGAGAGAGAGAGGTAGAGATAGAGAGAATAATAGTGTGTGAGAGAGTAAAAGAGGAAGAGAGAGTAGTGTGTGTGAGAAAGAGAGAGAGAATAAAAAGTGTGTGTGAGAGAGAGAATAATAGTGTGTGAGAGAGAGAGGAAGAGAGAGAGAGTAAAAGAGGAAGAGAGAGTAGTGTGTGTGAGAAAGAGAGAGAATAAAAAGTGTGTGAGAGAGAGAATAATAGTGTGCGAGAGAGAAAGAGAGAGAGAGAGAGGTCGAGAGAATAATTGTGTGTGTGAGAGACAGAGAGGAAGAGAGAGAGGACGAGAGCGAGCGAGAGGAAGAGAGAGTAGTGTGTGAGCGAGAGAGAGAACAATAGAGGTCTGGAGCAGCTGATATTCTCTTATCTCTGAGGGCAGCAGATAAATTCCTGCACATCAAAACAGAAAAAGGACAAAACAAATAAAATACAGAATAATGAGAAATGAGAAAGAGGACGAGTCTCTTCACTTCAAAATAAAAGAGAAGTCCTCTCCGACGGGCGGAACGCCGAGTTCACGACCTCCGTCTGACGGGATCACCGGGAGACGACCTCTTCTGTCGCTCCATCGAGGACGCTCCATTCAGGACGCTCCATCGAGGACGCTCCATCGAGGACGCTCCATTCAGGACGCTCCATCGAGGACGCTCCATCGAGGACGCTCCATTCAGGACGCTCCATTCAGGACGCTCCATCGAGGACGCTCCATTCAGGACGCTCCATCGAGGACGCTCCATCGAGGACGCTCCATCGAGGACGCTCCATCGAGGACGCTCCATCGAGGACGCTCCATCGAGGACGCTCCATCGAGGACGCTCCATCGAGGACGCTCCATCGAGGACGCTCCATCGAGGACGCTCCATCGAGGACGCTCCATCAAGAGCCTCGGGACGCTCCATCGAGGGCCTCAAACTATTATTCCAGTTAACTATTTCCTACATTAATCTCATCTGTAAGGAATGGAAAGAGGAATGTGAGTGTCAGGTTCAGTAAACCTCCAGGAGGCTATTAAAGGAACCGATTGCTCTTTTATTCTGGTAAATGA
>CM070101.1:17954927-17967427 GCA_036178185.1 Liparis tanakae | reverse complement strand
GAGTCTGTAGCTTTGCCCATATTTGGTCGTACGCCGACAATGTCTCCTTCGGTAAAAAACAATCGATTGATGGATTAATAACCTGGAGATGATGAAAACTAGTTTTCTACACAGCTCCTCCTCCTCCTCCTCCTCCTCCTCCTCCTCCTCCTCCTCCTCCTCCTCCTCCTCCTCCTCCTCCTCCTCCTTCTCCTCCTCCTCCTGCAGCACTTCCTCAGGATGTGTGGAAGTATTTTAAAAATACATTTTAATACTTGTGCAGCTAAAGAAGATAGAAGACTTTTTCTTCTCCCTTCATCTGTCTCGTATTTTTACTCCTTCCCTCCCTCACTCCCTCCATCCCTCCCTTCTTCCCTCGTGTATCAGCTGTAGTCTCACACACAATCAGCCACATGAGTCCAGGGCCGAGAGAGAGAGAGAGAGAGAGAGAGAGAGAGAGAGAGAGAGAGAGAGAGAGAGTGGTGGAATAATAGTGTGTGTTTTTTGTGTGTGTGAGAAAGAGAGAGAGGAGAGAGGCAGAGAGAGCGCGAGAAAGAGAGAGAGTGACAGTGTGTGTGTGAGAGAGCGAGAGAGAGAGAGTGCGAGAGAGAGAGTGCGAGAGAGAGTGCGAGAGAGAGAGAGCGAGAGAGAGAGAGAGAGAGCAAGAGAGCGAGAGAGAGAGAGAAGCAGTGGGCAACATCAGAGATAGCGGAAGTGAAGTGAAAGATAAAAGGAGGAGAGGAGGAGGAGAAGCAATGACTGAGGGGGAGAATGAGAAAGCCACACACATATGCACACACACACACACACACACACACACACACACGCGCACACACACACACTCACACACACGCATGTTCTTTAATCAATAAGCGGCATGTGGACACGTGGTAAATCACTTTTCCGGCAATAACAGGGAAGCAGCCACGATCCCTCTTTTTAATATGTAGCAGAGTGTCAGAGGGTGATGCGGCGCAATATATGGGGGGGGAGAGGGGGGGGGAGGGTGTGTGTGTGTGTGTGTGTATGTGTGTGGGTGTGTGTGGGGGGGGGTGATGTATAGGCCTTGGCGGCTGGACCGGCACTCAGATCAAAAGCAGGTGGATCTTGATACGCCGGGTGAGGCGACCACAACCTCTCCATGGAAACACAGCTTGTCCTCCTCTCCATCTCTCCATCTCTCCTTTCCTCCGTCTCTCTCCCTCCCTCTTTCTCTCTCCCTCCTTCCCTCTTGCCCTTCGTCTGTCAATCTCTCTCTCTCCTTCCCTCTCTCCCTCTGTATGTCTGTCTCTCCTTCCCTATCTCCCTCTGTCTCTCCCTCTATCTCTCCCTCCGTCTATCTCTCTCTCCATCTATCTCTCCATCTCCACCCCCCCCCCCCTCCATCATCATGCGTCCTCTCTCATGAGCTCTCAATGCATCAAAGCCCTCCTCAGAAACAAGGATCCACCATAATACGAGAAAGAAACATTCTTTCTCGTAAGAAAGAAACCCTCCTCCTCCTCCTCCTCCTCCTCCTCCTCCTCCTCCTCCTCCTCCCACATCAATTTCTTTTTTAAAAGGGGGACGTCGAAGGCACGGACAACTTTTTTTCCCACCCTTCTCCGTCACTAATCCGTCCGCCCGGCGGGTTGACCTTCACTTGACCATGTGACCGCAGGGGGCCCGTACCCCCCCCTCCTCCTCCTCCCCCTCCTCCTCCCCCTCCATGTCTTTTATTGACTCTGACTCCAGCTCGACCCTCACCCTCGGCTGGCCGCGGCGTGGTTCCCGTCAGCCCCCCCCCCCCCCCCGTGAAGTGCTGCTGAATAAGTAATGGCCGTCTCCTCTGCTCCGGCTGGGTTACAGTAAAGAGGGGAGAGTAATGGACGGGCAAATGGAGACGAATGCGCCGGCTAAACGGGACGCCGGCGGCGTCGATGCACAAGCGGACAACTGTCAGGGGCCGGCTGGAGGTCGGGGAGGGTTGGAGACCGATGATCCAATAATCACGGGACAGGTTTCCACTTGACGGACGTCGGCTGAAATCGAAGTTGTAGACGAAGAAATGAGCGATGGCCGTCTGGGGAACCGAGGGAACCGAGGGAACCGGGGGGACCGGGGGGGACCGGGGGGACCGGGGGGACCGGGGGGAACCGAGGGGGACTGGGGGGACCAGGGGGGGGGCGGGCCCCAGCCGCGAGCTGAGGTGGAGGCGTCTGAAACTGGACGCCGCGAGACACAACTCCTGTTACGTGGTCAGGATGACGGACGAGGAAAATAAATGGATGCCTTACCAACTACCTAGGGGACACTGTCCTCATCTAGGGGCCAACTGTCTTATCTAGGAGCCAACTGTCTTATCAAGGAGCCAAGTGTCTTATCTAGGAGCCAACTGTCTTATCAAGGAGCCAAGTGTCTTATCTAGGAGCCAAGTGTCTTATCTAGGAGCCAACTGTCTTATCAAGGAGCCAAGTGTCTTATCTAGGAGCCAACTGTCTTATCAAGGAGCCAAGTGTCTTATCTAGGAGCCAAGTGTCTTATCTAGGAGCCAAGTGTCTTATCTAGGAGCCAAGTGTCTTATCTAGGAGCCAACTGTCTTATCAAGGAGCCAACTGTCTTATCTAGGAGCTAAGTGTCCATATCTAGGAGCCAACTGTCGTATCTAGGAGCCAACTGTCTTATCTAGGAGCCAAGTGTCCTTATCTAGGAGCCAACTGTCTTATCTAGGAGCCAACTGTCTTATCTAGGAGCCAAGTGTCCATATCTAGGAGCCAACTGTCTTATCTAGGAGCCAAGTGTCCATATCTAGGAGCCAACTGTCCATATCTAGGAGCCAAGTGTCCATATCTAGGAGCCAACTGTCTTATCTAGGAGCCAAGTGTCCTTATCTAGGAGCCAACTGTCTTATCTAGGAGCCAAGTGTCCATATCTAGGAGCCAACTGTCTTATATAGGAGCCAAGTGTCCATATCTAGGAGCCAACTGTCTTATCTAGGAGCCAACTGTCTTATCTAGGAGCCAAGTGTCCATATCTAGGAGCCAACTGTCTTATCTAGGAGCCAACTGTCTTATCTAGGAGCCAACTGTCTTATATAGGAGCCAAGTGTCCATATCTAGGAGCCAACTGTCTTATATAGGAGCCAAGTGTCCTTATCTAGGAGCCAACTGTCTTATATAGGAGCCAAGTGTCCATATCTAGGAGCCACGTGTCTTATCTAGGAGCCAAGTATCTTATCTAGGAGCCAACTGTCTTATATAGGAGCCAAGTGTCCATATCTAGGAGCCAACTGTCTTATATAGGAGCCAAGTGTCCTTATCTAGGAGCCAACTGTCTTATATAGGAGCCAAGTGTCCATATCTAGGAGCCAACTGTCTTATCAAGGAGCCAAGTGTCTTATCTAGGAGCCAACTGTCTTATATAGGAGCCAACTGTCTTATCTAGGAGCCAAGTGTCCTTATCTAGGAGCCAAGTGTCCATATCTAGGAGCCAACTGTCTTATCTAGGAGCCAAGTGTCTTATCTAGGAGCCAAGTGTCCATATCTAGGAGCCAACTGTCTTATATAGGAGCCAAGTGTCCTTATCTAGGAGCCAACTGTCTTATATAGGAGCCAAGTGTCCATATCTAGGAGCCAACTGCCCCCCCCCCCAACAAATGGTGCAGTCCGGCATCTGGAGGCCCCTGACGTCGTTCCCTCTGCAGCGACACGACACTCACGCTCATCTTTCCATTCCCGAGAGGAGACGGATGAGCCCAGGTGCATTGTGGGTGCATTGTGGGTCCCCCCCCCCCCCCCCCTCCCCCTTAACTAGCCGACCACGGAGCGCTGCGCGACACGGCGCTCTAACGACGGCGTCCCCGCGACAAAAGGAACGAGACACGTCCGCGCCGGTCGGAAAACAAAAGGAAGCGGCGTGCGGACGCCACGGGGATGTGAGAGACGAGAGGAGCGCTTTAAACCGGCCGCGTCTCATTTCCGACGCGGGGGACGTAACGGACGCCAAACAACTCGCCGGCTATTAAATGTGCTTTTCACGTGGAATTGGAATTGGATGCTAATGGAATACACCGGGGGGGGGGGGGGGGGGGGGGGTACTGCGGACTTTTGACCTCCGGCAGGTAACAAAACACGACGTGTGCATGGAGAGAGAGAGAGAGAGAGAGAGAGAGAGAGAGAGAGAGAGGGGAATAAATATGCGTATAATATTCCCGGCGCTCAGCGGCTCGGTGACGGAGGGCGAAGAAAAGAATGTTTTTGGGGGAAGAAAAAAAACAACAACTGTGAAATGTGGAATTTGATATGCCGCGGGGGGGGGGGGGTCAGCCCGAGGCTCACCGGAGCAGGGTACACACACACACACACACACACACACACACACACAGGGTTGGACTGAGACACGAGAGAATACAACGTGTTCTGTTGACGTGGAGAAAACGCCCGTGTGGCCGATTTGTGTAGGAGGTCTACAAAGGGAAAGAAAGTAAAGGCAACAAGGAGGGAGGAGACGAGGGAGGAGACGAGCGAGGAGACGAGGGAGGAGACGAGGGAGGAGACGAGGGGTGAAGGTGGCGTCTTTTATAAACTTTCTCATCAGCGGGACACTGTTTCTGGAGGAGTCCCTGCAGAACGTTCAAGTGGGGCAGAGTGCTGCTCTTCTGGAGACTTTTCATTTTAATTGCCCTGTTAAAGAAAAAAAAGAAAAGAAAAGTTGAATAAAAAATATATATATTAAAAAAGTTGACGATCGATGAAGAAATATCAGAGAGAAGAAGAAGAAGAAGAAGAAGGGTTATTATTATTTTGCGATCCATTAGTTGTACAAGAGCCGTTTCTTTTGGATCCCCCCCCCCCAGCCCCTCCCTCCCCCTCCCCCCCGCACAGCGACCAATCAGACGGCTGCTATTTCCCGCGCTCCCTCAGGCCGTTTCCATTTGATAAAAGGTCGCCTGCCTCCGGGCGTTTCCTTCGGAGAACATTTTCCACTCTCTCCTGACACTTCCACCTCGCGACCCCCCCCCCCCCCCCTCACCTGCAAGCACGCCGCAGTTTAACGACCGTGACATGGCGGCGGCGGCTGGATAATCCCAGCGAGACCAGCGCCATTAGGAAAGAAAAAATGGAGGGGCACGAAAATGCCAAATCATATTACCATCCCCCCCCCCCCCCCCTCTGTCACCCCCTCCTCTTCATCCTCCTCTTCTTCCTCTCCGTCTCCCAGAGGGCACCTGGTGCCGCATCTCTTCATTAATGCATGGAGGTAAGGAGGGTGGAGGTGGAGGAGGTGTCAGCGCAGCCACTTATCTCTGGTGAAAAGCTACAATGAGTGTGTGTGTGCGTGTGTGTGCGTGCGTGCGTGTGTGTGTGTGCGTGCGTGTGTGTGTGTGAGGGACCTCAAAGCAACACAGTCTACTTTAGAGCTAATCACGCTGAAGGTAATGAAGCTACCTGGAGACACGCGTCAGGCGCCAAGGTTAATGCAACACCTGTGTGCACGCTGAGGGGGGGGGGGGGGGGGGGGGGGCTCGGGAATCAATGGACGCTTTTTTTCTTCTTTTTCAAGACGACATAAAAAAAAAAAAAAAAGTGAGCTTCATGCAGGAGAACGTGAAGAGACCGGAGAGCAACGCGGCTCCAGAGACGCTCACATCCGCGCCGCAGGAGGCGGAGCATCACGCTCGTTTTGAGGTGTGTGTGTGTGTGTGTGTGTGTGTGTGTGTGTGTGTGTGTGTGTGAGACCCAGAAGGTGAGACGAATCAGAGGAGGTACAAGAACCGTGAAAGGAATTAGGATGACTTGTCAGAAGAGAAGCAACATGTACCACTCAACTGTGTGTGTGTGTGTGTGTGTATATGTGTGTGTGTGTGTGTGTGTGTGAGGAGGGCGTGTGTATAAGGCCAACGTGATTGCTTTGAAATCGCCGTCTTTTTTGGGCGCCACACTCCTCCGGATCCCGCGCCGCTCCACAAACAAGTCGTGAGATGTGATCAAACACGGCGTCGGTGTCGACAGCCTTCCGCTCCTTTCAGAGACCGAGGCGCCGCAACCTTTGAGGAGAGGAAGAGGAGGAAGAGGAGGAGGAAGAGGCGCTAAATTATGCAAATGTCTGTCAGTTTAACGAATCAGAGGCGGCGAATTAGAGAGCTGTTAGTCTCTCTTTAGACATCGGAGAAATAACGATGAAGGGCTGCAGCCGCGATTTCATTATCGCGGCTCGGGGAGGAGAGAGAGAGAGAGAGAGAGAGAGAGGGGGGAGGAGAGAGAAATGAGAGACACACACACACACACACACACACACACACTGCATTCAGAGCCCTATCGACTCCAAATATCAAATTAGCCAAATGAATGGTACAAGATAGAGGGAGGAGGGCGAGAGAGAGAGAGAGAGAGAGAGAAGCTGTGAGGGCGTGTGAGGAATGGAGCAGGAGGGGGGGAGAGTATTTCAATAATCGATAGAGCGTGCAATGAGGAGAGAGAGAGAGAGAGAGAGAGAGAGAGAGAGAGAGAGAGAGAGAGAGGATATCTCAGTTCATTAGTCACAGCTGACAGAGCGTCACCGGCTCCTCGTCAGATGAGCGGCGCTGGAATCGTCTCGTGGTTAAGACCCGGAGCCTCGCGGTGTCTCTCGCCCGTGGGGGAGAGGGGGGGGGGGGGGGGGGGGGGGGCGTCTCCCTCCACCGCCTGCCGCCTGCAGACAGGCTGCCAGACGCCTCGCCGGGGAGCGTCTAAAGAGGGAGGAGCTGAACTCTGACGTTCCTCTGCAAACTCACTGTACTTCTCTCTCTCTCCCCCTGTCTGTCTGTCTCTCCCTCCCTCCCTCCCTCCCCCACAGCCTCACAGGGAGTGAGACAGGTGTGTGTGTGGTGCTCCGGCGTCGGGAGGAAATCAATTTTCTCTTTTTAAGCAACCCATTAAAACAGAAACGGCGCCGAGGAGACGAAGCAGGCGAGACGCACACACACACACACACACACACACACACACACACACACAACAAATGAACACACACACGTCTCTCTCTCTCTCACACTCAGATGTTGGTCTGCGGCGTGTTTCCTCTCGCGGGGTCTCTTCCCGCCAGCGCCGCGGCCCGAAACCCTCAGTCAGCCGGCAAAGCTGGGGACGGTCTCTCTGTCTCTCTCTCTCTCTCTCTCTCTCCCCCTCCCTCCGTCTCTCTCTCTCTCCGCGTCTCCAACTTCCGCGTCTGGTTGAGTTGTGTTTACTGTAGTTGAACAACAGTGTGCCTCATTCCCCTAAACACACACTTGCAGCTACAGGATGTGAGCAGCGTGTGAACGCACCTCCGCGCGCGTGTGTGTGTGTGTGTGTGTGTGTGTGTGTGTGTGTGGGGGTTCTGCTATCTCTCAACATCCCCTTTCCTGCAGGAGAACCCCCCCCCCTCCAAAAAAATATCTCCATCGTCGAGTCAGGATGACAACCGGTCCTCCCTTATTGTGGGAATCCCCCGCCAGGCCTGTTGTATGAAAACACCACGACTCAGAGGCTCCTCCCCCCTCCTCCTCCTCCTCCCCCCTCCCCCCCCCCTCCGTGTTTGCCGTTGGGATTAGAGCCTCCGTTTGCTCGTCTCTCCCGCCGCTCGGCCCTGAAGTGTTTGTACAAGAATATTATGGGATGCATAAACACCGGGGGTCAAACAGCTCGTTTACATTTAATACACGGGAATCTGAGTTCATCTTTTAGTTCTCACCAAATACTTTACGCCACTAAAGACATTCAATATCACGAGAACATATATATATAAATATATATTTGATGGATTTCTTTTCAAATCATTACCATTCCGTGTGTGTGTGTGTGTGTGTGTGTGTGTGTGTGTGTGTCTTCCAAAACGGTGTGCAGAGAAGTGTTTGTCAATGAGAGAAAGAGAGAGATGGACAGAAAGCGAGAGAGAGCTATCATTTCTAAAATGCCACGTCAGGAGGGAGGAGAGGAGGGGAAGGAGGGAGGAGGGATGAGAGGAGGGAGAAAGTAGGAGGGAGGAGAAGAGAGGAGATGGGGAGGAGGGAGAAAGAAGGAAGGAGGGGGAGAGAGGAGGGATGAGAGGAGGGAGAAAGTAGGAGGGAGGAGAAGAGAGGAGATGGGGAGGAGGGAGAAAGAAGGAAGGAGGGGGAGAGAGGAGGGATGAGAGGAGGGAGAAAGTAGGAGGGAGGAGAAGAGAGGAGATGGGGAGGAGGGAGAAAGAAGGAAGGAAGGGGAGAGAGGAGGGATGAGAGGAGGGAGAAAGTAGGAGGGAGGAGAAGAGAGGGGATGGGGAGGAGGGAGAAAGAAGGAAGGAGGGGGAGAGGGGGGGAGGAGAGGAGGGAGAAAGTAGGAGGGAGGAGAAGAGAGGAGATGGGGAGGAGGGAGAAAGAAGGAAGGAGGGGGAGAGAGGAGGGATGAGAGGAGGGAGAAAGTAGGAGGGAGGAGAAGAGAGGAGATGGGGGGGAGGGGAGAAAGAAGGAAGGAAGGGAGAGAGGGAGGGATGAGAGGAGAGGGAGAAAGTAGGAGGGAGGAGAAGAGAGGAGATGGGGAGGAGGGAGAAAGAAGGAAGGAGGGGAGAGAGGAGGGATGAGAGGAGGGAGAAAGTAGGGAGGGAGGAGAAGAGAGGAGATGGGGAGGAGGGAGAAAAGAAGGAAGGAGGGGGGAGAGGAGGGATGAGAGGAGGGAGAAAGTAGGAGGGAGGAGAAGAGAGGAGATGGGGAGGAGGGAGAAAGAAGGAAGGAAGGGGAGAGAGGAGGGATGAGAGGAGGGAGAAAGTAGGAGGGAGGAGAAGAGAGGAGATGGGGAGGAGGGAGAAAGAAGGAAGGAAGGGGAGAGAGGAGGGATGAGAGGAGGGAGAAAGTAGGAGGGAGGAGAAGAGAGGAGATGGGGAGGAGGGAGAAAGAAGGAAGGAGGGGGAGAGAGGAGGGATGAGAGGAGGGAGAAAGGAGGAGGGAGGAGAAAGAGGAGATGGGGAGGAGGGAGAAAGAAGGAAGGAGGGAGAGAGGAGGGATGAGAGGAGAGAGAGGAGGGAGAAGAGAGGAGATGGGGAGGAGGGAGAAAGAAGGAAGGAGGGGGAGAGAGGAGGGATGAGAGGAGGGAGAAAGGAGGAGAAGGAGTAGAGGGGAGGAGGAAGGAGTCAATCATTTCCCAACGCGATCGGCTCGTTAGAAAACTTACAGAAAGTGTTTAAAAGTGAGAAATAAACAAAACGTCCACATTCTGAGGGCGTTCCAAATATTTAATTATGTTTATTAAAATCAAAGCAACGCGTCAACAGACATGACACTGTTGTTGTTGTTGTTGTTGTTGTTGTTGTTTTGTGTGTTTTACAGCTCCATAAAAGTAAACGTGGAATCTATAGAGGTCAAAGGTCAGAGTTACAGTTCACACACATGGTGAGGCAACAATCACTCACTTACAACTCTAATAAACAATAATAAACACTAATAAACACTGATAAACAATAATAAACACTGATAAACAATAATAAACAATAATAAACTAATAAGAATAGGAGCAAGAAGAGCAGGCATAGTCGTCATAATGGATGATGACTCGGCGTTTCGACACTTATCCGGGAGATTAATAATCGGCATCAGCAGCTTTTGATAATTAGTTTCATTCCCCCAAAAAAGAGGAGTGAAGCATTTGGATGATCACGCGTTCAATTTATTAAAATAAATAAAAATATAGAATATGAATAAAAACTCCATCAGGAGCAAACACCGTCACACAAACAAATAAATTAGGAAGGAAAAGAGTCTCTGCTCCACGGGATGAGAGATCTGTTCCCTGGGTTACGGCCTCAAGACCCCCCCCCCACACACACACACACACACGCACACACGCGCACACACACGCACACACACGCACACACACACACATATATCAAACGGGGGGGGAGGGGGGCAGTGATGCAATAACGAGGCGATTCAATCAGCGGCGCCAAGACGTTGCTCATCGGATATGGTGAGAATATGATATCTGGTCTTTTAGGGGGTCACACACACACACACACACACGGTCACACACACACACACACACACACACACACCTGTAAGTGAGAGCTCGTCCTGCATTAGAAATCCAAACCAGGAATTACATCGCATTTGAATTTGAAGAAGTATTGATTTCTGCCACTCCGGAGGTCCAGAGTCTCTTATTGTTCACCGGGCTCTGATTCAGGAGGAGGAGGAGGAGGAGGAGGAGGAGGAGGAGGAGGAGGAGGAGGAGGAGGAGGAGGAGGAGGAGGGCAACGACACTGGAGCAGCGAGATGAGGTGGAAATTAGAAAAGGGCAGAATCACTGCCACGAAATGCAAAGTTACTGTTCTGCATTATTACTCGTGGCGGCGGAGGCAATAAGAGCCCCCTCCCCCTTAACTCCTCGTGGTCGTTCCTCCAAAGCGACAGTGAAAGATGACGGCGGGCGCATGGATCCGACGTTACCTCCTGAACCCCATCGGCTCCTCACAGCTGCAACCGGAGTCACCCCCCCCCCCCCCCCACACACACACACACACACACACACACACACACACCTCATGGCTGAGTCGGACCCTCTGCAACACACTGACATTTAAAAACGCGGCACATCTTAGCGCTGCTTTGCTCGCTCATTAACACACACACACACACACACAGCCACATACACACACACACACACACACTGCCATACACACACAGCTAAAGTAGCACAAAGCGCAGCCATTCCTCTCCGCTGTCTGTCGGCTCTCGACGGGCTTCTTGTGATTATTAACACGGGCTGACGGGCCGCGGCCACAGAGATGGCAAATGAGGAAGAACACACACACACACACACACACACACACACACACACACACACACACACACACACACACTGCAGATGAAAGGTGGTTTCACAGTGTCCATTATTCTTGTCTGGATGTGTTTTTTTTATGAATATCTCAGGAGATGAAAGGAAGACGGACCGAGGGAGCAGACGGAGGAAAGAGAGACACTCCGTCGTCTCTGAAGGAGGCGCAGGCCGCCGCTTCCCTCTCCTCCTCTCCTCCTCTCCTCTAAAACATTTTGCTATCGGCCCCCCAGCGCGGTCGAAACCGCCGTCCGCTCAAATTTGCCGCCAGTAAAAGTTCCCAGGGTTCTTACGGTCATGGAAAACCTGGAAAAGTCATGGAATTTTAAAATGGTCATTTCCAGGTCTGGAAAAGTCATGGGAAAAACTTAAATCATAAAAGTTTGGAAAAACGCTCAAAATAAAAGCCGGTGTACGCTCTCCATACATAAAATGTTCTAAATTGTTCATGACTTTACTGAGATTTCAATTTGGTCATGGAACTTTGGTTTAAAGTCCTAGAAAAGTCATGGAAAAGTCATGGAAATCCATCGGTCAAAATGTGTAAGAACCCTGAGTTCCGCGCCGCTGTAAAAATAAAAAAGTCGAATTCCGTGACGAGGTGGAGATTGACTGTCGGAAAAAGAAGAAAAAAAAGCAATCAACCAAATCCTCTCGCAGGTAATTACGCCGAGTGGGAAAACATCGCTTTCACAACCCCGACGCCAGCCGCCGCCTCACGCTGCGAGGACATTTACTCCCATTATCGTACGCGCCTATTCTTATTATACGGCTCTTATTACCCGCCGCTCACATCCGTCTCCAAACAACCGCTGAGCGCTAACTCGCTCTCACACTTCCAACTGCAGCGCCACACGGCGTTTGGGTTTTAATCCGTCAGGAACTTCATATCCATTCGTCCCGGACGGCCACGCCGAGTACGGATCTATGAACGAGAACAGATCTTTGAAATTGTGGAATTTCGATGAGTGTGGAGGCCGTCTAGCGGACGTGACCAATGAGCTTCCACCACGCGCAGAACAACAATGTAAGGGGCTAAAAAATGTATAAAAGAATAACAAACAAACTCTCATCCCTGGTTTCATTCGTTAGCTTAAAAAAAAATAGCGCATGGTCCAGCTATACCACATAAGTCCTCCTATTGCTGGTGTGTATTCAGGTGAAAAGACCATATATATCCACCGACACACACACTAATAGAAGAAGTGTGTGGTTGGCCTCACACAGTGTAAGACGTCAGCGACAGAAGAAGACGTCAGGCAAAGACATTTAAATAAGCTTTGAGGATGAATAAATGTTAATTAAGACTTATTGTGCTCCCAATTATTGTTTATTCATTTCAGGTGTGTGTGTGTGTGTGTGTGTCATGTGACCACGGTCTATATAAGCTGATGCACCTGCAGATAATAAAGCGCTTGAGTACCATTCTTACAAAGTTGCATCCAGTTTTTTTGTCCTCCCAAGTTTCTATATGTTGAGTCGATACATGCAATAAAAAAATAATAATATGGGGTATCGGGGGTTTACCGGGAGCACAGAGCCCCCCCCCACCCCCCCACCCTTCTGGTCATGAGTGATGGCGTTGGTTACCGGCCAGAGACGTGGGGGTTATTCGGTTGTTGAACATCAGTGAAATTGACCTTTGATCTTTTGGTCATCACTTGGTATTGAAGAACACAACCTCCATCTCGCCGCCTGGCCGTGAGCGATGGCGTTGGATGC
>CM070101.1:17937427-17949927 GCA_036178185.1 Liparis tanakae | reverse complement strand
TCACACACGGACCCTGAGGTTAAAGGACGACCAGCTCGATGCTTTAAGCCCCGCCCCCTTGTGGACCGTCCCTACGCTCACCTCCTCTCTTCTCCACGTCTGCAGCGATCACAGCGCTGATTGAAATGCCCTAGTTGGCCAATTACAGGGTGATGGGGGGGGGGGGGGGCATGGCGGGATGCATCCGACGTCCTTGAGGCACGCCGGGAAATCTGCAGCAGCAGCAGTTGGCAGTGGAGACGCGTTATATCTCATTAGAAGTCCGGATGATCTCTCCATCACCTCCAAGACCGTCAATATCCTCTCCTCCATTCAGTCCTCATACATACTCAGAGAAATAAATATAAATAAATATATATATAATAAATATATATAAAATATAAATATATATATATATATATATATATATAAAATATAAATTTATATATAAAATAAATATATATACATACACAAACACATAGATGTATAAAAATACATATCTTAATATGTATATATATAAATTTAAATATATACATAGAAATATAAATAAATCTATATAAATCTCTCTCTATATATATATATATATAAGTCTATATATATATATATATATATATATATATATATATATATATATATATATCAATGGGTGTGCTCGCTGCCTGCCTTTTCAAAATGTTCACATATTCAGTCGTCACATGGAGCCATCGGTTAACATTTACTTCAGTTCCCCTGCAGAGTCCTGGAACCTGCTCGCGGTCGGTCATCCGTCACAGTGAACAAAGCCGGAGCTCTGCTATTGTCCCCGTGGCGACGCAGTGGAGAGCGGGGACCGTTTTTCCAAAAGCCCTCCTCTGCTGGCGTGCGGTCAAGGACTCGAGACACCTGACATTTGAGACCCGGCTGCTGCATTCATGAGGAAAAACCAGTGTGAAAAAAACCCAAACCCACAGGAGCAGTGCACACTGGATATTGTGGATGTAGTCGCGCGTTAAGAAGACTGGGGTGGAACGTTTCTTCATCTTATTGGGTCACCAGACTCCACAGTCTGAGCTGCCGGCTCCCACCGCGCCGTAACGGCTGGATGTTGGGATGTCGGCGCCGGGAAGAATTTTACTTGAGTTATTTAAACTAAATTCCAAACAGAGCTGTCACAAAATATGAGACATCTCGTTTCCATCCCCATGCATTGCGTTTTAAAAGCTTGGGTGCATATGAATAAATATATATATATATATAAAACAATATTTATATATTGTTGTAATTATATATATATATATTTTAAACGTATATGTATTTTATATATATGTATATTTTGTATATATATGTTGTAAATATATATATATATATATGTTGTAAATATATATATATATATATATATATCAATGGGTGTGCTCGCTACCTGCCTTTTCAAAATGTATATATATATATAAATATATATAAAACAATATTTATATATTGTTGTAATTATATATATTTTTTTAACGTATATGTATTTTATATATATATGTATATTTTGTATATATATGTTGTAAATATATATATATATATATATATATATTTAAAAAAAATCTCTATATATTTAAATATATCTATATATACATATATATCTTTAAAAAAGTATATATAATTATTTGATATATTTTAATATATAAGTACAAAAAGATATTCATATAAATATTTTTATATATTTAATTTTGCAATATATATTTTAATATTTAATGCCCGTCGTCCCTCCACTCCATCCTTGGTATGCCAGCCGTACAACACCGCCCCAAAAAAACTGGCAGCTTCATGCCAACATGGCCAAGATAAATAAAAGAATCCTGGGTCGGCTGTAAGATGTTTAAGACCGATGTGGCAATAGAGCGAAGCGTGGAGGAAAAGAAAAAAAATCTATGAACGGATAGGAGACCTGAGGCGTAGCCGAGAGGAAGTAATAAATGGAGGGGGGCAGAGAGGGCAGGGAGGTAACTCCGACAAACACGGAGAGGCGATGACACGCTCCCCGTGACGGATTACTTATTCCGAGCCGATTTCCAAAATCGGAATCGAATGGAAACCAACGGCTTCCCCAGGAGGAGGGGCAATCGATCCAGAAAAGAACTTGGAAACTGTGTTTTCTAAGAGTCGGTACGATCACTTGAAAGGCCACGCTGCAGCAGCAGGTGAGGGGGGGGGGGGGGGGGCTCCGCTGCCTGCTGACAGTAAATAATGTTCCCGGCAGAAGGTTCCTGGCGGGAATGGCAGCCGTTGCCATTTCGTCAAACTCGAACCGCGCGAGGAGCAGGAAGTATTACTGCAGCCGGGGTGAGGAGCGGCAACGTCCGTCATCCGGAGGATCGCTAAACGACGTGCGCATCGCAATACGTCAGCAACCAGGAGCCCGCCGCCACTTCCCTCCGGCGCCGGGTAGAAGTGGAGAGCAGAGATATTTGAGATATAAAAAAAACGAACATATGGCAACTGTCTGAATGTCGAAATAAACCACGACCCCCGTACCGCTGGCTCCGAACTTTGAGTTGTGTCTGTCTATATATATATATATATATATATATATTAGTTTTTAAATATATATAAATATATTTAGATATTATACAAATATTTTTATATAATATATATATATATATATATATATAAAATATATATAAATTAAATTAAAGAAGATATATATAAATAAATATTGTAGTAAACTATTTTTGACTTCCTGCCTTTTCAAAATGTGCAAATATTGATAATAAAATATTGCATATATAATCGCATATACAATTAACTTTACTGCAGCCCGGCCTCGGCGCTGTTGGCCGGGTGACATCGAGCACAAAACTTTGAGCCGAGCCGTGTGCATAAGCACGTCGAGGTGAATGTGAATATATATATAAAAACTCTCACTCAGTGAATGTCGCAAAATGTCATTTCCAACTGCTGAATGTCACGAGGACTGTGGGGGTCACCGGCGACGCCGCGGAGCGCCGACGCCATCTGTCCTCCCGCTGCTAACATAATAGCATGCTCGCTAGGAGACAAATCGATATCAATAAGGCAGAACGTCTGAAGGAGATATTAAATATATATATATATATATATATATATATATATATATATATATAAAACAAAATATATGTATACATTTTTTTGTAATTAGATATAAATATATATATATATATATATATATATATATATATATAGAAAAATGTTTAAAGTATATATATGAATATATATTTAAATATATATTTTAAAGTATATATTTTTATTTTTTATTTAAAAGTATATATAAAGAAATATATGTATAGAAAAATATATATACATATATTTAAAAAATATATACATTTAAAAATATAAATACAAATATGTATATACAAAATAAAAAAAATAAAAAAACATATAATAATATGAATATGAATATAAATACATATTTATATGCACCACAGCTTTGAAAACGCAATGACTGACCTCTGATTTAACCGACAGCGAGACCTGAAACTTCTGACTCGTAGAAAGTTGGTCGTTGCTCCCGCTGATTACGGCGGCAACTTTTTGGGGTCAAACGCCGCGAGTGCTTTGACACACACACACACACACACACACACCCCATAAAGTCCAAACGTGTTATTCAAACATCACAGGAAGAGCTTTACCCTGGGATGATATTTGATGGTGGCCATTTTTTTTAATGAGCGACCCCCCCCGCGCTCTGGATGGCACACCAAAAAAAGAAAGGAAAGAAGAGGAGAGTCCACCAAAATAAAAAAAGAAGAAAGTGCAGCACATCTGTGCCGATTATCTCCCACATCTTCAGATACGAATGTCTGATGCCAAGGTCGTTCTCCTCCAGCGTCGCCTCGCTCACACGCCTCCTCCTCGCCACATCCCCCGATCGCTTCAGCCGACGACGGCACTGCCAATAACACGAAGGCGTAATTGTGTTGCATAAGGATGTGGTTATGATAAGGAGTCGTCTGCAGCTCCAGGTTAAACCAATCATTGTCTGGAAACAACACAGATTATTATTCTTTTTCTCCTTCCATGAAATGCATTTCAATTAAAAAGTTCCCATCAAATAAACGGCGTAATTCGTTGAACTGCTCAGTGTCAAAATTCTATCATTATCACCTTCTTGCTGCAAAATACTGTAAAAGAAATGTCTTAAATTGTGCATCATTTCTTCAGAATAAAAAAATCAAACACTTATATTTGTCTCGACAACTCGTGAACATGAAGAAGTAAATAAAAAGCAAACTCCAAGACGCCCGACCGTCAACACAGACGATAATTATTCTCCCAGAACATCTGACGCACGCGGCAGAGACGACGCCGCCGCCGCCGCGCGCCAACCCGCTCCGCCGGCGCCTCCTCTTCGTCGCCGCGCTCGCCAAGTCGAGCTCGTCTTCGAGCTAACGAGCGTCCGTCGAGCGAAGGAGAGGAAGAAGAGGGGCGCTTCCTTTTCCAAGATGGAGAGGAAGAAGAAAGAGAGAAAAAAGGGGCACCGTGCCGACCGGCGCGTTATAGAGGAGGAAAAAAACTATCTGGTGTAATTGCCTGCCATCAAACAAGAGATTTCGGGAAAAAACGCCGGATGGGGGGAGGAGGGAGCGCGGCGGCGCACGTTGCCGGCGTCCATCTTCAGAGAATCTCTCAGAGCCAATCAACTAAAATCATTTACTGTTGTGAAGGAGACAGGCCTGCGTGGGGTAGGGCGAGGTGTTGCCGGGCGGATCTCATTAACACAACGAGGAGTTAAGAGAGTCGGCCCTTCCTGACCTTTTGAAGCTAAAAAGGAGGGGATGGGGATGCAGAATGGAGCAGAAGCGTATTGATTTCTGACAGTTTATCTGCATCACAGGCAGCGGCCCACGCACAGAGCGCGGACGACACTTCCACCCGTCGGGATTAGATCCGTAAAGCCGCGCCGACGGAGGCGAGGCGAGCGCGATGTAAACATGGATACACAGATCTGATATCCACCCGGCTATATATAGGCGGCTTAAAGTGGCTCGGGGGTGTGGGGGCGCGTCAATCGAACGGCCAGCCGGTCCGGTTTGCACGATGGCAGAGAAATGATTTTTACTACAAATAAACACGACTGCTGATCATGAAATGTGTTGCGGAGGCGTCTAATAACTGACCCGTATTCAAGGTCGGATCGGCACGTCAACATGTAAATAAAATTATATATATATAAATAAAAATAATAATGAAAAAAAGGAATATATATGTATATATATTCTTTTTTTCATTATTATTTTATTTTATATATATATATATATATATATATATATATATAACATTTAAAAAAAATATATAAATAAAAATGAATTAACATGAATAAAAAAATATATGAATGAATATATAGGATTTTAAAAATCTAATAATTAAATATAGAAGTGGAGAGCAGAGATATTTATATATATACATATATATATTGTATATATATTATTTTTATTTATTTATTTATATATATATTATTTTTATTTATTTATATGTATATTCATTTAGTTATATATGTTTTATTTATATATATATATGCATATATATTGTATATATATTTTTATTTATTTATTTATATATATTTATAATTTTATATTTATATTTATATTTATTTATATACATGTATAAATAAAATCTATGTAATTAAAAATATATTTATACAATTCAATATATATAAAAAAATGCAAATATATATTATTTATTTTATTTCTATGCACCCACTGTTACATCTCTGGCCTTCCCCCCGGTCAACAGGTCGAAAGCCGCTCGCCTTTAAATTTAAAATAATATAGACGGTATGTGATGGCCATGAAGTCAGCTCGCCCCCCCGATGTGGACGCCAGGCATCTGTGAGAGTGCAACGGGGCTTTATTCCCCTTTTCTCTCCTCATCAATCAGTGGACTTGAGGTCTAATAACACTAATAATGCTTTCAATATAATCAGTTATTAACCAAAAGGACATAAATCAGTGAATTCACAAAACTTCCGTCCATCTGCAGAATTGGATTTTGCAACCTTGGTCCTGATGCTGCAGGACGGCCGTCGCCAAAAAAAAGGTCCAATCAACAAAGTGCCGACCGCACTCTCCTATCGGTTCGATTATTGTAAAAGAGTCAGAGAACAGGAAATAAAAAAACAACAACGTGTCATCTCCCCAGATAAAACCCAACTAAGTGGAAGCAACCCGGAGCAGCAGACACTGGCGTGTAGCAACGCGTTCCTCCATCGATAACTCGCGACGCCTTCCTCCATGCGGCGCGCTCGCTTCCTCGCAGCCATTAAGCAACGACCGCATTTCTGGTCAATAGCGACGCCAGACATTTTATATTGATTAGTTTGTTTCGAACGCACCGATACATAATTCATCAACTCTTGCTCGTGAATGTGTGTGTGTGTGTGTGTGTGTGTGTGTGTGTGTGTGTGTGTGTGTGTGTGTGTGTGTGTGTGTGTGTGTGTGTGTGTGTAAATGATAAAGCATCAGTCAAAGTCAACACGTCCGTTCACATAATTACCAGACGTGTGAAACAAAGAAAAAGAAAAAAAGAAATCTCATCTCCCCCGCTTCTCATGAAATGTTTGTCTTTTTAAAAGAGTCTGAGTATATAATTAAAAGATATATTATATATAAATAAATAAATAAATAAATAAATAATCTACTGTTTATATATATATATATATATATATATATATATATATAAAAATAAATAAATAAAAATATATATACAATATATATGCATATATATATAAATAAAACATATATAACTAAATGAATATACATATAAATAAATAAAAATAATATATATATAAATAAATAAATAAAAATAATATATATACAATATATATATATATATGTATATATATAAATACAACATATATAACTAAATGAATATACATATAAATAAATAATAAAAAAAAAATATATATATATATAAATAAATAAAAGTATATCTTCATTCGCCCAATTTCTAGAAGTGTTATAGTGAAGTATACATATACATACATATACATACATATACATATACCTACATTCGCACAACTTCCAGAAGTGTTATAGTGCAACAAAGAAAAAGGAAACCTCTTATCTCCCTCGCTCCTCATGAAATGTTTGAAAGGAAAAATGTGTCTGAGACGAGTCCCTGAAAGAATTTAAAGCCCGATGCGATTAAAAGACAAGACGGGGAACAGAAAAAGGGGAGTTTGGCGCCTCGCCGCCTCAATTTTTGGGTGGAAATTGGGTTTGGGGGCCCCATCATCCCCCCTCCCCCCTCCTCCACAGATCAGGAGACCCTGGGTCCAGGCCGTCTGTGCAGAGCGCCGCTCGTACCGCGCCGCCGCTTCCCGCTCGCCGTCCCGGGCGTGCACGTGGAGCCGCTGACCGGCGCCGCGAACGCTCTGCAGCAATGATTCATAGACATTGGTTAATCTTATCAGGGACTGCCTCGGACGCAGCAGTAATAAACTGGAAATTGTCTAGTGGATCTGGTATCAAATCACAACCGTGGGGAAACTAAAAAGCAACGCGGGCGCCCCGGAGCACGGCGGGCGGACGGGGCCGCGGAACGTTCTTGTCGAGACAAGCTATAATGCGATGGAGCAAATTAATTATTTGATAAACAAACCAATATAATAAATAATTAAGCCGAATCTCTGATTAACCATTATGAAGAGCGAGAGTCCTCGGTTCCGTTGTTTTCCTCATTAAGCACCCGGCCTGTATTTAATATTCATCCCAAATCTATTAGGAATATATATATTTAAGAATATTATATATAAAAATCTGAATATAATATAAATATACAACAACATATATTATATTATATAAAAATCTGTATATAATATATATATATATATATATAATTTTTTTTAAGAATATTATATATAAAAATATGTATTTAATATAGATATGCAACAAAATATTTATATATAAACATATGTACATAAAATAAATATATATATAATATTTATAATATATAATATTTATAATATATATATATATATATAATATTTATAAAATATATATATATGCACCCAAGCTTTAAACTGCAATGAGTCAGACCCAGAAATATAATATCTTCATTCTCTGCCCCTTACTTATTGAAAACTACCAGAGAGACCTGAAACTTGAACATTAGATTATGGGATGGCCTTGAGTAATGACACACGCTGCTCGTCTTTCAACGAATGTGACTCTCTCTCTCCCCGGTAGTATTAGCCTAATCATAAAATATAAATTTGAGACATCCATCTGCAATGACCTGAAGAAAAGGAAAAAAAAAGCACAGTCCTGTTGTTCATTTATTAAAACACCACTAACTCAACTCCTGTCTGGGCCGCGATGTTCAGCACAAAGTTAGGGGTCGCTGCGGACGTACTTTCGTTACAATATTTAACAGGCTCGGCGAATGGAAGCAAGGTGAGGAAGAGTTATGCTCCCCCTGATTAATTCAACAACTCCTTTCGGTGATCGGTGAATCATAATAATGTGGCGATGTGACATTTTGAATGCCGATTTACTCTCGGTCTTAAACTGCATCTTAATTCTGCATTCAGTTCAAATGCCCGCTAGCGGCATTTTCATTTCCAGGGGAAATACCTCGATAATAACGACAGACCAAAGTTTCAAGTTGGAACTGAATTATTGCCGGTAAAAAAATGTAAAAAAATGTTTAAAAGTCGACAGCCATCGGAGCAGATTTTTTTTTGTGGCACAGATTTAACTTTATTTGTCTCGTTATAACAAAGTGATAGCACACTTTATTTGTTTTTGCCCGGTGGAGCAGACTGGTTCCCTGAAAGTAATTGCAATGTTCTATATTCTCTCGTTTGAGGAAGAACAGATGGCGGAGGCATACAAATGGATATTTCACAAAAGAATTCAGCTCCTTCCGTTTCCTTTTCACAGTTTGTGTCGAGGCGCGAACACGACGCCATACTGGGAGCCGCCGGGTAAACCAGTCCAGCTGGGGATACCAGCAGCTGGAGACTGGTGGCCACTGGGGGGTAGGAGTGGCTACAGGTGGCCAGTAGAGGCTACTGGTGGCCAGTAGAGGCTACAGGTGGTAAGTAGAGGCTACAGGTGGCCAGTAGAGGCTACTGGTGGCCAGTAGAGGCTACAGGTGGTAAGTAGAGGCTACAGGTGGCCAGTAGAGGCTACTGGTGGCCAGTAGAGGCTACAGGTGGTAAGTAGAGGCTACAGGTGGCCAGTAGAGGCTACTGGTGGCCAGTAGAGGCTACAGGTAGCTACTGGTGGCCAGTAGTAGCTACAGGTAGCTACTGGTGGCCAGTAGTAGCTACAGATGGCTACTGGTGGCTAGTAGTGGCTACTGGTGGCCAGCTCTGAGGCTGAAATGAGTGATCCTCCTTCAAGTTAGACGCTACCGTCGGCATGCCAACGTCCTCCCGGTGCCAGCGCTAACATGCCGACAACAGGAAGTTGTTGGAGCGGCTCCACCGAGCGCCAACCTTCACTAATGAGCACTAAATACATAAAGTCATGGTTTTGGGTGCCATGTTTTTTTTTGGGTGTGTGAAAGTGAAATAAAACGTGTGAGATCGTCCCGTGGCGTCGACCTAGAGGCGGTCCACACGTCGCGGTGCTACTTCTCTACGAGGCGTCCCCATGGCGCCTCGGCTACTCAGAAGGTCGCGGACATTTGACCCCACGGAGGCGCCGCGTGAAACATCATGATTACAACAACAACAACAACAACAACAAAATATGACGTCTTAATCCCGTGGACCGGCACGTCTGGACGGAAATGTCACGGCGATCCATCTCAATCAAAGTCATCCGTCGCCGCGGCGACGAGGCGGTTGACTGACATTCTTCAGATGATAATTACGTTATCATCCGTGTTTTTCCGGATGCGCCGAGCCGAGCCGAGCGCCGCGTCCTCCTCGCCCCGCGGAGCAAACAGCAATAACACCTCCAGCTGTGCCGCGTTTTATGGATTATTACAACAGTTCAAGAGGGAGGCGTCACGCCACGCGGGCGGCGAGGCAAACGCAGAGTTTATCCTTCTGTTAGGATGAAAGGACCCGGAGACGAGGGCGGGGGGCGCCGTCAGACCCGTGGCTCCTCCCCCTCCCACGACTCCACGTAGGAAAACAATCGGGGATCGATCGAAGCAATTTCAGTCGCGAGTATTTTTGGAGCGTTGCCGCGGCGCCCCGAGTCGGGAACACGACTAAATAATCTTAAAAAAGAAAAATGATGGATAAAAAAAAAAAAAAAAGAGGAAATGTGTCTTTCATCGCTCTTTGAGGGAGAAGCGTCTCATCTGCAGCCTGATGGAGTCAATTTAAGATGTCAAACGTGATAACTGCAGCTCTCTGCAGACAGACACGCAAAAAAAAAAAAAAAAAATATATATATATATATATATATATATATATATATTCACAAAGCCATTTTAAAAAGGCAATGTAAAAGATCATCCTAATATAGACGTGTCATCATCCTCGCTCAGAGACGCCGCTGGGGGGGGGGGGCGACTCTGAGATTCGACCTCAGAGTTCTCGTGTCGTCGTCTCCCCATCTGATGGTTTTGGCTCGCGTCGAAATGGCATCGGGAAGAGTGTGAAGCAAACTGGCGAATGAGGCGGCGAGCTCCAGACGGCGAGGAGGCGAGGAGGCGAGGAGGCGAGGAAGGAAGCGAGCGGCACCGGGCACGCGGCGGTGAAGCCGCGTCGGGAAGCTCCTGCGTTTCGTTATGAATGCAAAAGCCTCTTCGTGTGTTTAGAAACGCGCTTTAGAAGTTTGAATTATTATTATTATTATTAAACCGTCATGTAGCTCGATACCAGAGCTGGAGAGATTCAGAACTACGACAACAACTACACACAGGACCACGTGAGTCTTGACACGTCGCTCTTAAGCTTTGACCAAACAACAACAAACCCTCTTCATCGCACCGTCCAGCCCCGACGGCTCACAGGTCATCATCAATACTTTGCATTCAAATAGTCAGGAGGGTTTAAAGTGGACTAGACTATACTAAACTAAACTATACTAAACTAAACTATATACTAAACCGTCTCAGTTTAGCCTCTTACTAATTAGATTCGCTAAAAAAAGGTGTGGTCAATGTGAATGTCACTTATACACGTATTTATCCGGCCATGAAACAAAGTTTTGGACAAATAAATACATTTTAAAAATGAAAAGTGACTCTGCTTCAGTTGTTCCAGTTAATTCCCGAGGGCGCCTGAACGCCTCCGCCGGCACGCAGAGACGCCTCACCCAACGGTCTGAGACATTTCACCCAGTAGGTCAATACGGCCTCCGTGGAGACGCGTCTTTGACAAACGAACGACGTTGAAGTGACGTAATTAATTAACTACGAGTATCCAGAGATGCGAGAGACTCAGATCTTACAGCGGAGCTCACGTGGCCCTGAGACTCCGCCCCTCCCCCCAACGACGGCCCTGTGGAGCATCAACACGACGAGGCCCCGGGACCGCCGCCGATGGTCTTCAAACGCGCCGCTTAAAGTGGAACCGCAGGTCAGCGTCTTCAGAGAGGATCAACAAGGAGGAATCACAGGGAGCGCGTTTCTGTTGCGTTTCTGTTGTGTTTCTGTCGTGTTTCTGTGTTTCTGTCGTGTTTCTGTGTTTCTGTGTTTCTGTCGTGTTTCTGTGTTTCTGTCGTGTTTCTGATGCGTTTCTGTTGTGTTTCTGTCGTGTTTCTGTGTTTCTGTCGTGTTTCTGTCGTGTTTCTGTGTTTCTGTGTTTCTGTCGTGTTTCTGATGCGTTTCTGTTGTGTTTCTGTTGTGTTTCTGTCGCGTTTCTGATGTGTTTGTCGTGTTTCTGTGTTTCTGTCGTGTTTCTGATGTGTTCGTCGTGTTTCTGATGTTTCTGTCAACTTTCTGTCAAGTTTCTGTTGCGTTTCTGTCGCGTTTCTGTGTTTCTGTCGTGTTTCTGATGTGTTTCTGTCGTGTTTCTGTCGGGTTTCTGTCGTGTTTGTCTTGTTTCTGTCAAGTTTCTGTCAAGTTTCTGTCGTGTTTCTGTCGTGTTTCTGTGTTTCTGTCGTGTTTCTGATGTGTTTGTCGTGTTTATGTTGTGTTTCTGTCGTGTTTCTGTCGGGTTTCTGTCGTGTTTGTCTTGTTTCTGTCAAGTTTCTGTCAAGTTTCTGTCAAGTTTCTGTCGTGTTTCTGTGTTTCTGTGTTTCTGTCATGTTTCTGTCGTGTTTCTGTCGTGTTTCTGTCGTGTTTCTGTCGTGTTTCTGTCATGTTTCTGTCGTGTTTCTGTCATGTTTCTGTCGTGTTTCTGTCATGTTTCTGTCGTGTTTCTGTCATGTTTCTGTCGTGTTTCTGTCGTGTTTCTGTGTTTCTGTCGTGTTTCTGTCGTGTTTCTGTCGCGTTTTCTCCGGGCTTCATTCCCACTCAAGGCGTCGGCTTCCTTTTCGGTTCCCAAAATCTCCTCCCAGACGAACCGTTGGGGTCACAGCTGTTCTTTCACTCTGCAGCCCCGAGACCACCAGGTGTGTGTGTGTGTGTGTGTGTGTGTGTGTGTGTGTGTGTGTGTGTGTGAGGGG
>CM070101.1:17912427-17932427 GCA_036178185.1 Liparis tanakae | reverse complement strand
GAGAGAGAACGAGAGACGATAGAGAACGAGAGAGAGAACGAGAGAGAACGAGAGAACAATATAAATAGAGAACAAGAGAATGAGAACGAGAGAGAAGGAGAGAGAACGAGAGATAGATAACGAGAGAGAGAACGAGAGAACAATATAAATAGAGAACAAGAGAATGAGAACGAGAGAGAAGGAGAGAGAACGAGAGATAGAAAACGAGAGATAGAGATAGAGAGAGAGAACGAGAGGGAACGAGAGAACAATATAAATAGAGAACAAGAGAATGAGAACGAGAGAGAACAAGAGAGAACGAGAGAGAGAACAAGAGAGACCGAGAGAGAGAGAACAAGAGAGAGAACAAGGGAGAGAACGAGATAACGAGAGATATAGAGCGAGAGAGATAGAGAACAAGTGAGAGAACGAGAGAGAGAACGAGAGAGAACAAGATAAATAGAGAACAATAGAGAACAATAACGAGAGAATGAGAGAGAGAACGAGAGAGAGAGAGAGGTAGAGAACGAGAGAGAATGAGAGAGAACAAGAGAGAACAGGAGAGATAGATAGCGAGAGAGAACGAGATAACAAGAAAGAATGAGAGAGAGAGAACGAGAGAGAATGAGAGAGAACGAGAGAGAACAGGAGAGAGAGATAGCGAGAGAGAACGAGAGAACAAGAAAGAATGAGAGAGAGAGAACGAGAGAATACGAGAGAATACGAGAGAGAGAGAGATACAACGAGAGAGAGATATAACGAGAGAACGAGAGAGAGAAATAGGAGAGGAGAGAGAGAGGCAGAGAGAGAGAGGAGAGAGAAGAGGAGAGAACGAGAGAGAGAAAAGAGAACAAGTGAGAGGAGGGCGAGCGAGAGAGAGACAGACAGACAAGATAGACAGAGGGAGCGAGAGGAGAAAGAGAGAGCAATAGAACGAGAGAGCAAGAGAGCAAGGAGAGAGAGAGCGAGAGTTCCAGACTCTTTAATCTTTAGTCTTTTTACTCGTCGTTCTTCTCTTTCGTTTCTTCTATTCAGAACGTGACATCTATTTAGTTTTTACTGCATTCTCTCCGTCTCTCCTCCATTCAGACATCAGCCCCAATGCCACGCCGGAGCCCCCCGCTGTGTGTAATGTGTGTGTAATGTGTGTGTGTGTAATGTGTGTGTGTGTCAGCCTCTGAGGATTCCATGCCCCTTTAACCACGCCCCCCCCCGCGGCGCCGTCACGTCTTAATCCCCCGGGGGGGCGAGCGGGAGACGAGGCCTCCGCCGTGGACATGCGACAAGACGACAGGCGGGACGCCGTCTACGGGCGCCGCGGCCCGGCGGCCGGCGTGGGATCCAGAGAGGAGGAGGACGCCGCTTTATTTTAATTCGTAGAGTTCGTGGCATCAAGGCGGCGAGCGGCTCTTTGCACACCTCCCCTCGCTGCGCAACCGAGGCGACGTCAGGCGCGGGGTCACGGGGGGGGGGGGGGGGGGGGGTCGCGTCGTTAGTGACGTCGCCTTTCAGCCTCCCAGAATCCTCCCTGGCGTTTTCCGTCTGCAGCTGAACGCGTCGCTGCAGAGATAAAAGCCTAAATGTCTAAATGTCCTCTCCTCCTCTTCCTCCTTTCCCCTTCGTCAGCTCTTACGGTTTCATAATCGTCCTCAAAGTCGGTTTATTTTTAAAAGAGAGCGTTTTACATCTGCCGTGTGGAATTATGCTGAGGAACACATTTTGACGTGGTTATCTCCTCCCAGCAGGACCTCGTGTCCATAAGCGCCTCAAATAAAGAATTGTTGTATTTCCAAGACGATTAATGAACTCACGGGATACAAAAGAATATATATATATGAATATTATTATATCAAATATTAGACTGCATGAAAACCAATCATGGCTAATGGATTGTTGAAAGATATCGAGGGCGGTAACTCCAACGCTACGAAACTAAATCGCCCCCGTGTGGTGGCAGAAGGTAGTGCAGGTAGTTTAGTTTTTCTTTCTTTAGAAGAGACGTTTCTGCTCCTCTACGTTCGCTTGGTATCATTTTAGAAAACATAATATATATATATATATATATCTTTGGATTCTGGATTGTCGGTTGGACACAATTACATTTGAGGACGTCACTTTGTTCTCCGCAATTAAAATAATTCTCACTTGCAGCTGCCTTGAAAACCAGCGGCATGATTTGAGAATTAACTTAATTATAGAGTATTTAGACGAAACAATCTCAAACCAAAGACCCCTTAATGTGGCAGCAGAAAGGAGTCACTCAAGTAAATGGCCAGATTATTTATTTATTTATTTATATATATATATATATATATATATATATATATATATATATATATATATATATAATAATTATTATTAATATTATATATATACATACGTATATATATAAATAAAAATAAATATATATATATATATAAATAAAAATAAATAAGTATATATATATATATATATATAAATAAAAATAAATAAGTGTATATATATATAAATATTAAAATAAATAAATATATATTTTAAAAAGATATATAAAAGATACATACAAAAATCTGAATAAATATATATAAAAATATATTTATATATAATATATATATATATATATATATATATATATATATATATATTTATATTCTTGTTGATATTCACGGTCCTCACAGTCCCCCAGTTAGTCATCAATAGATAAAATGACTATTTCTCTCCGTGCCTCCGTGGCCGGCCCACTGTTCCAGAGAGCGCTCCCAAACAGGTGCTTAACCTAATGAGTACAGACAGAGCCGCATAGCACTTATTTAAATTAATAATAAAACAAGTCGTAAAAGTTTTAATGCCGCGACCTCAAAGTCAAAGCGAGTCCAACACAAACGCGGAGCTTCTTGGCGACCACTCGGGTTTTATTAGCATTCAGCGCCACGCGCCTCGCTATGTAATGTACTGCAACTGGAGGAGAGGCAAAGCCCCCCCCCCCCCGATGCCACCAGGAGAACACTTCCCCTCCTCGTGGAGGAGCTTGTCATCCATCATTACGTTGCAGGTGGCCTTGAGACTGATTCCTGCAGACAGCTCCGGCGTCCGTCTGGGCGCCACAGCGTAACAGCCTGCCGCGCCGGACGAGGGCCGCTGAGCGCCGCCCCGAGGCGCCCGGGAGAAAAAATAAAAACAACCCACATTTTAAAAAAAAACACTGTCGTGTAGAGTAGAGTAGATTCAGGTGGCAGGTGGCTTTTGTAACGAGTCTCTACTAAAACAATAGCTTTGTTGTTGTTGTTGTTGTTGTTGTTGTTGTTGTTGTTGTTCTCACACCGCTGTGATGATTCACACAGAGTGCTTCAGACTCAGTTTCCTTTGTCTGAGTCCAGAGTGAGAACAGCAGCATCCAAGGACAGACAACCGGGCTGGAAATGCAACGGAGCGTCTAGTGCAGAGCAAAATGGGGAGTTTTAAGCTTTATGGGTAATTCAGAGACGGATGGAGACGCCATGGAGACGCCTTGGAGACGCCTTGGAGACGTCAAGGAGACGCCTTGGAGGCATGGAGCTTGGGAGCCTTGAGACGCATGAGAGCTATGGAGACGCCATGGAGACGCTTATGGAGCATATGGAGACGCATGGAGACGCATTTGAGAGGCATGAGGCATGGAGCATGAGACGCCTTGGAGACGCCTTGGAGACGGTAACATCTGGCCGTGAGACATCCAACCGCTCTCAGGACGTAGAGGTGGACCGCCGTCCGACGAGCACTTCCCGTCTGCGTGTTCAGTTCAACTTCCTCGCGATGGCCGCCGTCCATCGGCCCGATGTCATTAAACAAAGTAACAGAGAACCGTGTGAAGACGAGACGCCACACTACGGGAAAGAGCTTCTGCTCTTTAAAAGATTAAAATAAGTTTATTGGAATGGACGAAGGATTTGAATGTCACTGGAAGGTGGAATAAATAACTAAATAACTAAATATATATATATACACACACACACACACACACACACCTAAGGCAGTCATGTTTTGAAACACCATTCCTGAAAATCAAAAGAAAGTCTTGACTTATCATTTTTAATTAGGTTTTAAAAGTTAAGACTCAAAATAAAGAAATTGCGCTCCAGTGCTCCTCATCACCCCCCCCCCGCCGCCCCCCTGCAGCGTCACACACACACACACACACACACACGTACAAACACACCCCGCGGGTGGGATTCACAAGGTGAGACTTTTCCCCAAATCTAGGTCGGCGCCACCGTTTGATTTCACCCAAAACTGTGGGAGCCGAACGCAGCCAACCAGACGCTGTTCCACCTGGAGGACCCCCAGTGAGCCCCCCCCCCCCCCCCCCCCGGGCTGAGAGCGCACATAATGAGTCCTACTCATCAGCGATGCATTGAACCACACACACACACACACACACACACACACACACACACACCCCCCGCCCCCGGCTCGGGGGTCAAAAGGCGGCATGTCGTTCTAATCAGGCCCCGCAGCGGGCAGCCCCATTAATTCAATTCCATCCCATCAGCTGTGAGCGGACCCGGCACATTCCTGAGCCCCCGACGACCCGCGGGTCAGAGCCTCACCCCGTAAGGGCTCGGAGACCCATTTAGTTCTTCTTCTTCATCTTCTTCTTCACGGCGACAGAATGGCGAGGTCCTTGGAGGAAGAGGGGGGGGGGGGGGGTAGTCGAGCCGGATTAACGATGCCATACATCAAATGATTCCAGGTGATTCTACAATCGGGCCAACGCCACCACAAATAAGCCGGATCAAGCACTGCAGGTGAGAACGACAATAGCCCAAAAGCCGTTTCCATGGCGACGACGCCGGGGAGGCCCGATACGACTCGTCTCCCGCCGCAACACACACACACACACACACACACACACACACAGTACCTTTGGTCTCCCGTGGACGGGGCTGCTCATCACAGACCGATCGGGTCGCTCTCCGCCTCCACCTGCGAGAAAGAAAACACAATTACAGACGGTGAACCGGGGAGAAAGCGTCCCTAAATAACGTCCGAGCGCCGTGATCTGAGCATGAATAATAATGATGATAATAATAATAATAATAATAATAATAATAATAAGACATCTCTCAGCGAGAAGAGAGAGAATAAGAAAAAGAAAGAAAAGCCCTTGAAGTGTGGAGAGTTAGAAAGTCGGCAACAGAGAGAACGATAAATAAAAGAGGGTCAAATCGAGATGGAGGAGGTGGGGGGGGGGGGATAAATAAGATAAATAAAAAAATACTGCAATTATATGCAAAGCTGAAGCTTGGCTGCTTTTGTTTTTTAACAGATGATGGAGGAAACAGAGGAGAAGGGGTTAAAAGAGGAGGAGTGGGGGTTAAAAAAGGAGGAGAGAGTTAAAAAAAAGGAGGAGAGAGTTCAGAAAGGTGGAGAGAGGTCAGAAAGGAGAGGGTTAAAAAAGGAGGAGAGTTCAGAAAGGAAGAGAGGGTTCCGAAAGGAGGAGAGGGTTCAAAAAAGGAGGAGAGAGTTTAAAAAGGAGGAGAACGTTCAAAAAGGAGGAGAGAGCTCAGAAAGGAGGAGAGAGTTGAATCGGTAAATCCATCACGGAGCAGGGGAATTTCCTCTTGGGAGCAGACTCCATTACCCAGAATGCAAAGCGGCTCTCGGGCTTGTTTATGTTCCCTCTCTTGGGGTGGGTGGGGGGGGAGGGGGGATAGAAGTAAAATCAATTACAGCCACTTTGTTAAAATGAAGTAAACAAATTAAATCAGTTGTCTTTATGCTGCGGGGGAGGACTTTTATTTTGAAGGTCAACCGCGGGAATTTAAGCATCCCACTGGTTCCCTTCATAAAGATTGCCAGTGGCATTTAATTTTCAATTTAATTTTTTTAATTTGCATTATTGCAGAAAATTAAAGTTTGTGTTCCCGACACGTTTTGAAAATCATATTTCCCAAAAAGAAAACGGCGCCTTTAAGACTTTTCGTGTAAAAAGACGACGTCATTCGGAGGTGAAGCCTTTTGTTAAAGAAGCAGCCGAGCTTCACAATTCACACGGGGGAAATTTCATCTAGAACTAAACTTTTAAATCTCTTAATCTCGTGTCACCTGTATCTAAAAATCAAACAGAATATATATATTTGAACTCATTTCTGAGTTTTAAGACCGGATAAAAAAAAAAGTTTTCTCCGAAAATCTCAAATACAAGAACATGAAAACATAAAGAGTCTTTGAGCAAGGCACTACCAGGCTGTGCACACACACACACACACACACACACACACACACACACAAAACTACATTTCTGCTCCTTCCAAAAGTGATTTATTTTTTATTTTAAAGTTTAAATATCTGCTTCTCTTCCTGTAAGAATAATAAAACTCTGGCGCTCCAGACGGCGCTCCGGATGGGAGAGCCGCTCCAGACGTCAGAGGGAAGGAAGACCGGGAAACATTATGGGATGGCCATTCATCATGTTCTGCTGACTCTACTTCCAACACACACACAGAGACACACACACCAGACACAACTTAATAGTCTGTAGATGTACATGATTTTGACTGCGTTTAAAAAAAGAAAAAAAAAAATCTGATTTCCATTGTGATGATTGCGCAACAATGGAAACGGCGAGCTTGCCAAAATGTTCCTCGGGAGGATGATAAAAGACGGTCGCCCGCTGGTATCAAACAAATTCTTCTCGCCGTCAGTTTACGGAGCTAAGAAGAGGCGGCTGTTGCACGGAGAGTGATTCTAAAAAAAATACACACACACACACACATATATACAAATAAAATCTGACATATGGTGTTTATGCATCGTTGCTAGAAATAACACCAGGTTTAAATCTCATTAAAAGTTAGTGTCCGACTGTGTGCATGTATTGGAAATATGTAAAAAGTTACGAGTATTACTCTTAAATACATTTAACCTCTTTATGAAATGACAAAGTGTGATCGTAATTAAAAACACACCCGTAACACAACCTCTCACGGCTTAAAATGTGCAGTAGAGCGCGGGGTTTAATGTGGAAGTAATTACAACGTTATTACATCGAGCCGCGACACAGTCGATGTAAACAAAACACCCCGAAATGCCCCCACCCCCGCCCACACACACACACACACACACACACACACACACACACACACACACACAGAGGAGGAAATGCATTTACTTTGCCATGAAAGTCGAGATGTTTTCCGATCGCTCCACAAAGGGGAAATCATTAACTACCTCATTGACTCGACGCTATGGATTTATATTCCGTCTTCCTCTAATCGACAACGTGGAAACGTCCGCGGTGAAAATCACGCCAAAGAAACGTCACCGCGGGATGTTTTAAAAAGTCGTACAAAAACTAAAAGTTCTTATCGTGAAGCGGCGACTGCGAGCGCGTCGAGCCGAGCGGCGGCGATGAATCATCCGAGCGATTATCGATTGATTGAAGGAGCCGTCTGAAAACACTCCGGCTCTAACGACGTTCCCTTAATCAGAGCGCTCGGCAATCAGCGGAGACCAATTAGGGCCGGAGAGATAGAGGGACGCCATTAATAATCACGCTCTCCGCCGCCGCTCTCGGGCGGCGTTTTTAAACATTTAAATAACCGTAATGATTTCAGGGAGGAAAAGAAACGTATTCTTATTATAATAATTGGGGATTCTTTCCCCCGACGCTAAGAGTTCTGAGCGGCTTCGTGTCCGACAGAGTTTGAAGATTTCTCGTGAAATAATAAAAAAAAAGAACCAATGAGATTGCATCCAGGGAGAAAGGGGGCGGGGCTTATCTTACATAAGCTAGGGGAAACAGAAGCGAGGCCCCCTAGGGGCATGGAGCAATACAAAGATGTCTTTACGACGCTACTTTTCAGACGCCCGTCTCATTAACATCGTAGAGCTGCTGCTTCTTCTCCAGAGAGCCAATGAGATTGTGTTGAGTTAGGGGGGCGGGGCTTATCTTGCATAAGCTAGGGGAAACAGGCGAGGCCCCCTAGGGGCATGGAGCAGTATAAAGATGTCTTTACGACGACGCCTTTCGGACGCCCGTCTCGTGAACAACGAAGTGCTGCTGCTTCTTCTCCAAAAGAGCCAATGAGATTGCATCCAGGGAGAAAGGGGGCGGGGCCTATCTTGCATAAGCTAGGGGAAACAGAAGCGAGGCCCCCTAGAGGCATGGAGCAATATAAAGATGTCTTTACGACGCTACTTTTCCGGACGAGCGTCTCATCAACATCGTGGTCACCAATGAGATGGTCTTGAGGGAGGGGGCGGGGCTTATCTTGCATAAGCTAAAGGAAACAGGCGAGGCCCCCTAGAGGCATGGAGCAATATAAAGATGTCTGTACGATGACGCCTTTCGGAGGCCCGTCTCATTAACATCGTAGAGATGCTTCTTCTCAAGAGAGCCAATGAGATTGCATCCAGGGAGAAAGGGGCGTGGCCTATCTTGCATAAGGTAGGGGAAACGGAGGCGAGGCCCCCTAGATATCTTAACGATGCCACCTTTCGGACGGCGCCTTTCATGAACATCGTGGTCACTCTAATTAAATGCACGGCGAGTCTCCCTTCAAGCAGGAGTTTACTTCCTCTCTTCATTTCTCCTGAGCGCCAATCGGCCGACTTTCAAGTCCCCTCCGACGGGCTGTGAGGAAGTCAGGAGAGGTTAAGCAACTGAGTTTTATGCTTTAATGCGAGCGAAGGAGGACGAGTAATGTCCCTGGGACTGACAGTCGTGTTGTAATCCTTGATTTTAGAGGCCGCCCTCCTTCTTAAGCCACTAGTCGGACAATTGGTCCTTTTGGTTTTAGCGAGATTTCTTTTGGTCGATTCGTCAATTTCCTTGAATGCATTTTCATGCCGAATTACTTATTTCTGTGGAGCTTTTGACGGATTCCTGGTGGGAGGACAGCCTTTCAACTCACTAAAAACCAAACGCTCCCATTTTGAGTACTTCTGTGACTCATTAACATCCCCCAAAAAGAAGAAAAGTGACAACATACAATTTCTCACCAGTCACCGAGCCGGCAACACGTAGAAAGAACCGGTTTATTAAAACAGCCGCTTCTCATTATTATTCGCCGCCAGATGTCTTCCAAGTAATTATTTAATACAATTAATGACCCTGGTCTTTGAGCTGCAGGTATTTACACTGCGAAGGTCCACTGCCAACATGAATTAATCAACGCCGGAGTACATGCATTGGGACGCGGGCCAATATCTCCTAAGCCGTGCATAAGTCCTTGGAAGAATACATGCCGGCTGCAAGAGAAGGCAAACAGGTTGTAAATAGGACGCTAATACAGATGCACATCACACCTCCTGCAAACACATGATTTATGTATCCTCTTAATTCAAAAAGCCACCTTTCAACTTGCACGGCTGGAGTATGCAAATCAGACGTGGCTGCAAGTCGCCGTTATTATGTACACTTCCATTAAACGAGGGATTTACATATTCGTCCTTTACTGGCGATATTAACTGGTGTACAGTCGCGGAATGAGCGGTTGAAGAAAAACCTCACGACTTCAGAAGATAACTCATTTGCATACAAGGACACATAAATGCCACACATAAAAAAAATGAAGAAATACGTAAATGCAGAAATTATATATATATATGATTAGGTATAACTTACATGTATTCATTCCTGTATGCATTTATTTATTCATACATTTATTGAAGCATTTATGTATTTATTCCTGTATTTATTTATACATTTATTTAAGCATTTATTAATCAATTCTTGTATTTATTTATTCATTTATACATTCATTTAAGCATTTTTGTATTTATTTATTTATTCTTGTATTTATTTATTTAAACATGTATTTATTAATGCATTTATTTATTTATACTTAAGACATTTTAAGTCATCCATAGAAAACATGCGTGTTATCCAATATTTAACATGCTTTCTTTTCATGTATTAAAATGAGCAAAAATCAAAAAAGGCAAAAACACTGAAAAGCACACAAACTATGAACCGACGTTATTTAGTGCCGCCTCTCAAGGCTCAGATGGTTTTATTGTAGCGCATCATGGTTCTGTGAAGAAAGGTGAATTTGCTCTTGAAGTAATGTGAAGTCTGTCTCGCCTCGAGCGGACAGAGCCCGACATGCCACCTCACACCCGTCTCCGGCCTCCTTCTAAAGCTCCTCCTCAAGGCAGATTAAATTATTCAACTCCAAATGAAGTTATTACATAATACAGCCAAGCCCGAGGGACAATACTCTCTCAAATAAAAGCCCGCTGTATTCTGCTGTTCTCTTATACAGCACGGACACACCTCGAATAGATTTTACATTTTATTATAGATGATGTTTATTCCAAAAAGTGGAGATAAGATGGTAAAACACACCTTGTTAAAATGACTAAGGTTCATAAAAAGCGGCGCCGGGGGGACCGGAGCAGAAATACTCCTGCAGCTCTTAATGGGGATCCGGCACCAACGCAACACAACGAGGCGGCGGTGACGGAGCACGAGAGGGAAACGATTTGCCGTGTCCTCCTCCTTCCTATCCCCCCCCCCTCCCCTCCCCCCCCTCCCCTCCCCCGCCCTCCGATCCATGGAGCAAACCTGCAGTGTCATCATATGGGGCTAACGGGCTTAACCGCCCCCCCGCCGGGCCACGACTCGCCCGACAGCAGCCTCCCAGACCGCGGGGGCCTTCGAGACGAAGCCCCACAGGCCCCCGGGGTCCAGGCCTCGGTTTGGAAGGTTCTTTGTGGAACCAGAAATGGTGTCTTAAAGAACCATTATTTAAGGTTCTTTGAGACACCTTTATAGGTTGTTGGAAGAACTATTTAAGGATATGGTTATTTAAAGAACCCTGGTTTGAAAGTTTCTTGGTGGAACCAGAAATAGTGCCTTAAAGAACCATGTTTTGAAGTTTCTTTGAGACACCTTTATATGCCTTTTGAAGAACTCTTTAAGGAAATGTTTCTATAAATAAAGGTTCTATAGAGAAAGTTTCTTAGTGGAACCAGACATGGTGCCTTAAAGAACCCTTTTTAAGGTTCTTTGAGACACATTTATAGGTTATTGGAAGATTTCTTTAAGAAAATGCTTCTTTTTTAAAGAACCCTGGATCGAAAGGTTCTTTGTGGAACCAAAAATGGTTCTTCTATGGCATCACTACGGTTCGAGATGGCACAACTTTTTTTGTGCCCTTGGTTTTGCCTCTTTTTCTTTACTAAAATACATTTATCCATCCATCCCTCATACACACAATATATACATATATATACATATATATATATATATATATATATATATATATATATATATATATCCCCAGATCTCCGTGGATACCGGAGGTTTGCAGCTCGGTCCATCGGAGACCATTTGCCTCCTTTAGAAATACGACAGCGTCTCGCCGTCCCGTCGGCGCCGTGTGAGGAGGCCGCCGCCGGGACGCCTTTCATAGTTCACCGAGCTGTAAAGAGGCTCGGGGAGCGCGGCACTCTCTCTCTCTCCCTCCCTCTCTCCCTCCCTCCCTCTCTCGCTCCCGTAGCCTCTTGGCCCCGTGTACATTAGCGAGGACACCGGGCTTTGTAATATCCTCCGATTGCTAAATATTCATACGCACGTTCAGGCAAAAGAAGATCTCAATTCCACCTGAACGCAGTAAAGGCTGCAGTGGGAATAGAGGTGAAGACGAGGAGTTCACATCAAATGTTCCTAATGGTCTCCAGAAAGAGGGGATACACCTCTCAGAGTTATTCCTTCTGATGAGGCATTTTCTCTCAAAAGCAAACTTAAAATGAGAAAAATCGGTTTCAATAGAAACTCATACAAACTTGACTAGTCACACATTATTTACCAGGTTTTACTTTGAAGGCCAGATGGCCCCAGTCTGCTTCGTCTTGGAGTAAACTCAGATCTGTGGAGTATTTTTTTATATATACACTCGAGTCTGTTTAAAAATACATGATAGATATGATGATGAATAAGGGCTATTCTGAAGAATATTATGAAGAAGAGGAGAAGGTCACTGCAAGTATGATCACTGTCTGAGTATTATTATTGTAGTTATGCTGTTATATCATGTCTTATGGGTATTATAACTACAGGATGACTCGGGTATGGATGACGTATTGATTATGGGAGTCAAAACAAAGGTTTCCCTTAGAGATCGTAAAAACGGAAGAAGCTTTTATTTTGAAACCATCTTATTTTGAAATAACCGGACCTGTTAAGTAAGCCTCTCCACAATGTAGGGATTATCGATTACCAACCAATGGGAAGCCTTCAGCTCGATGGCGGAATTTCGTATAAAAGCCTTCGAGAGACGCGAAATCTACGCAACAGACCGGTAACCAACGGCAACGGCCTGCAGGCTGTGGACTTGCCACCACGTGGGGATCCTTTTTGTTATATTTAAATATTTAATTATACACACGGGCAGCGAGAGATACTTTTGATCCTCAAGAGATCCCGTCTTCCCCTTTTCAATGGAAACTGAGACACACACACACACACACACACACACACACACACACACACACACACACACACACAGTCCGAGTTAAGCGGCGCTCGCTCCACCGCCTCTTCAGAGCAATTAACTCTGAGACCGTCGTCTCCAACAGGTAAAGATAATTAGAGTCGGGACGCTTTTCGCCGCCTCAGCACGACGACTTGAAAAGAACAGAGAGAGGCGCTGCCGCCTTGATGAGCGCTGAACTCCGGTCGCCGCACGCGCCGCTCATGTGGCGGTTGCAAAAAGAAAAAGAAAAAAAAAAGGTAAATGGATTTCTTAAAGCGCTGATTAATGGGTCAATTTTAATCACAGTGTCAAGTGGAAGGGAACACAGACGCACGCAGAGAACAAGTGCATGCTGGTAAAAAAAAAAAAAAAAAAAAAAAAAAAAAAGGTGAAAGCGACGACAAAGAACCGCACGAGCCTCGAATAGCTACTCCCGGCAGCAGGTTAGCGTAGCTTAGCCTAAATGCCTAAAAACGGGCCGAGCGGCAACAAAATCCACCAACTGGCGCCTCGAAAAGTTAGTTTACAACCCGTAACGTCTGGTTTGTTTCATGTCTACCGAACAGATGCTGCGGTTAGCCTCGACTTGCTATCGTCCCGCTATTTCATCAACGCATGTAGAACGTGCTGCAGCTGCTCCGACCCCTCCTCTAGCGCTTAGCGTTAGCCGCGGTTGTAATTAGCGTCGCCTCGTGCGAGACGGCGCCGCTCGCCGCGGGGCTCTCCCAGTATCCTCGTGGATTAAGGGCCCATCTGAAAAGTCACAAACAATGGAATCATTCTTCCTCCGACGTCTGGGAGCGAGAATGTGAAACTCCCCCCGGAGCGCCGCCGACTGAAATTATATTCAATAACGGAGAGTTAAGTTCCTCTAATTCAGCGAAAAGTGCTTTTTCTGGAAGGATTTCGGTGAAACGTGGACCGGTGGAATAATACAATCCTCCTTCCAACCTGAAATCTTTTGCCGTCGGCGTGACAGACGCACCGCCGCGGATCGTTTCCACTGCAATCATATTAAAAGTGTTGAGAATTAAGGAAGGAATCTCCTTTTTTTTCTTCGCCACCCCTCACAGTCCAATTCAAATTATTCCCACACACAAAGAACAGCTTTCACACGCCGGGATCTCACAGGCGATTAAACGGGAGGGTGCGATGCTGGCGAGAAGCGGCGCCGGTCCGTACCGTCGTCTCTCCCGACAAACGTTTTAGCCGGCCGACAAACGAGAAGAACCAAAATGACGATTTTTTATTGTCGTTTCTGAACGGCCGTGGAGCTCCGGACTCGTACCGCTGTCAGTCCGCGTTTTTTTGCTACTTTTGAAGTGAATTTTTTGTCCGCTGGTTCGGGTAGACCTATTTTGCAGGCAAATTACATGAATATCTTTAAATAAAATATAATTACACTAGATATTATAATACATTTGGCAATGATGCTGGTTTTGATTGGCCATTGGGCTGGTTTTGTCACAGACCTGGCAACCCTGCCGTTGATTTTGGGTTCAAGATATTTTAAAAAATTTTAAAAAGGAAAGAGTCCGGCGAACACCAACATCTATTCCACCAATTGTGTCTCGATGGCGAGGAGTTAGTTTGAGTCTCGTTTACATTTAGAATTATAAAGATCTTCGTCATTAAATATCGCTAATATAATACATGAGGTTCTCCTCGGGAAAACAGGAAGGAGAGCCCGCCTCCTGCTTGATCCGATTGGCTGCCTTGGCCGAGTGTGACGTTGATGAGCGGCGCTCGCGCTTAAAGTTGAGAATATTTAAACTTTTAAGCGCGCCTGAAAAACGCAAGAAACCCGCGCCGCATGGCGTTTAAAAGGCGCGTCTGAAAGTCGCGACGCACCGCAGGGAATCAACGTTTGTTGAGAGGCGCGTCTGGTGCGATGGAGCCCTTACACTGCACGCGGAATAACGGCTACTTTGAGATTTTTGAATTAAAATATGGAAAAAAAGAGGCATATTTAACCGTAACTTGTCGAGCAAAAGGCACACAATTGCTCATCCTTTTAAATGTTGATGGGGGGGGGGGGGGGGGGGAGAGGTTGGCTCGCCGCTCCACCAGAATCAGCGTAATTGCAGGCTCCAGTAACGCGTTCATACGTTCCCCTCGGAGAGCGGGGGGGCGCATAAACAAAAGCACTGCTTGTGCATTCTTGAAAAAAAACATTTGAAAAAAATAAATAAAGAAGAAGAGCAAGTGGAAATAGCTCCATCCGAGCCAAGCCCCTGCAGATGCATCATTCATGTTTGTCCAACAGTTTGTTCCACAATTTTTTTTTAATTTTTTTTTAGGAAAAAACAAAAAAACAGCCCGCTGTGGATCCTGGCTTTCTGCGGCGGCCATGTTTGTGGAGGAGCTTGGCGCAACTTGTGTTCTTAAAGCGGAGTCCATCTCCAGAGGCGAGAGCCGAGGATCACAGCCTCATCCAAGGACTCACAGTTTCCACCTGTCCTCCAGCGCCCGCACTTACAGTTACAGACAATACAGAGAAACCACGATATCTTTGGACCACAATAGTCACACAATGAGTGAATAATCAAGAGTAATGCAGCGAGTTTGGATAAAGTACATCATCTACTGTCATGTAGCCTTTAAAAAAAACATCTCTATTGTATTATATATAGTATTACAAGGTTTAAAAACCCATATACATTATATATAATGTATATGTTATTATATATAATGTATATGTGTGTGTATATATATATATATAAATATATATATAAACACACATATATATATATATATATGAAATGTATAAATATATACATACATTTATAAATATATATACAAATTTATATAAATATACATTTATAAATATATATACATTTATATATAAATGTATATACATTTGTATAAAAAAAAAATATATATATATATTACACATTTATATATATGCATAAATACACACACACATATATATATATATATATATATATATATATATATATATATATATATATATATCGTCTCATATCACGTATCCACATGATATTGATACAATAAAAATAAATAAATCTAATAGCGAACCCCTGCATCTCTCTCCTGTGATAAAAGATAAGCGGCCTGCAGCTACCTCTTGTAACGTGTCCTGTACACAACGGGAGTAGTTCCCCGCTTGGCCTTTACGAATAGGGCAAATGCCTCCAGGTGATTTCACAGAGTTAATTCCCCCCCGGCTGAAGCGGGATCCCGGGCCAACTTGAAATAATCACGCTGGATATAGAAAAATGATCCCGAGAAACTGGAGGGGGGAGAAGAGGAGAAGCAAGCACACACACACACACACACACCTCAATGGAGGCGATGCTGGCCCTGACAATGAGGTTGCGCAACGCTCCACCTCCACCACGGCGGCTGTACCGGCGGAGCAGGTACAGCCGAGGCGCCTGCTAAGCGGCGCCTCGCGTCGTCTCACCTCGCCGAGTGCGGCGCCGTTCAGGAGGGACTAGGACTAAAGCCCCTTAATCTCCCGCCTTGATTCACGCACAGCCTGCCAGGCTTTTCAAATGTCATCAGTTTGGGGGAAGTGTGTTAATAGAAAGACACCGGGCCGTGTCAGTTTAGGGGATGGGAGGAGGCCTTGTGACAGTGTGTTGATGTGGATATGGACAACAGGTTAACGGTGTAGTGATCAGCCCCCTACCAGCCTCAATCTCCCCCTCGCCTTCACGTGGAGATTAAGGAAAATCTGCATGCACTCGGGTGTGTTCATACGTAAACTTTCCGCTTTGTGCCGTGCACTCTCCTTCTCAGCCGTGCACGCTTCTGTGTGGGGGGGGGGGGGGGTGCAGCCCTTCGCCGTGACAACAGATGGGACTCGTGATGATGAGTAATGCTCTTCTTCGGCGTCAGGAGGACGAGTCTCGCGTGCTGACAAGTTAGACACTGTACATCTGTAGAGGATGAGAAGGATGCCGTGTGACTGCAGGTTGACACGGTGCAGCACGACGGGGAAGAGACAGGAAGCGCTTAAAAAAATGCAATATATGGGAGCTCGGATTGTTTGTTTCGGGGGTAAACGTGCAACCAATCTCCAAAGGTATGTACTGTACAGTAAAGCCACATTATTAATAATATTTTTGAACCGGTTGCTTTATTTTGCACCATCATTTTGTCGTTATTAAATAATAAATACACACGCATTCTAAGTCAAGTTAAGAGGCATTTAAAAAAAGGATTTAATATATATTTTTGGAGAATACGACATATATATTCATCATCTCTTTGTCCTTCAGACCACAACACTTCACTGATAACCCCCGGACGCGTCCAGCTTGTCACCAGCTCCGAGACGAGAAGTTTTTTTTTCTCCTCTCTCTCGCAGGAGCGCTTGCGCACAACGCCTCGCGCACATCATTCGGTATACGAGGCTCCGGCGCTCGGCTAACAAAAAAAGGAGGTGACAGTGAAACTGCCGGAGCTCCTCTCATTCATTCATGATGAAGGACAAGTGCGCCGCGTTGAACCACAAGAGGCACGTCTTGAAATGCACCACACACACACACACACACACACACAGAGACACACACACACACAGAGACACACACAGTGCGCGTGGGGGACCGCCTCCGCCTACGCCGCCGGAGCGCTTACCTCCCCAGTCGGTTGGTCGGTCGGTCGCGCGCTGCTCCGGTCCTCCCCGGCGTCTGTCCTGGTTTCGCTGCGACGCCGCTGTGTGTGTGTGTGTCTGTGTGTCTGTGTGTGTGTGTGTGTGAATGCTGTCTTTATCCCCGCTGCATTGTACAGCAACAACAACACACACACACACACACTAAAAGAAAGAAAAAAAAAGAAAGAAAGAATGAAGCCCAGTGTGCGCCGGTCGGCTGCTCCGCGATGTTCCGCCGGTGGTCAGCGCGCGCTCCGCACGTCACCAAGTGCGCGCTGGTTCGGGACTTGGCACAGCGCGTCTCTCTCTCTCTCTCTCTCTCTCTCCGAGCTCCCTGCGCGACTGCTCCGGACGCGGCTGGCACACCGTGTGGCCACTTTCTTTTTTTCTTCTTCTTTTTTTTTCTCCCGACGCAGCTCCTCCCCCTTTTCTTTTTTTTCACTACTTGGAGTCGTCCACACAAGCCCTACAGCGCCCCCCACCTGCCATTGAGCGCAACTGCAGGTGCCGTATACCTGCAAGGGTGGGGAGGGGCGGGGCTGGCTGTCACGGCCACAGTGCGGGAGAATAAAGTTGTTTTTATACTGCCACGAGGTATCCACTCCTGGGGGTCATCAGGGGTCGAGATTGGCTTAAAAGTGTTCTTTAATTCTCTTGATCAGGATGTCACTCATGTTCATCATGGCTGCCCAACACCGTATAAACTACTCCCAACACACTGTTAAATAACTCTCTTTGCATGTGTTTATTATTTGAGCGTTGAAATATGTCAACAAAATTCTCTAATATGATATTATAAATCCATTGAATTTTGAAACCTTCAAAATAAAAGCACATGATGTTTTTTTCTTGGATTTCTTGAAGAAAAGGTGATCGCACGTCTTTCAAGCCGTCAGGGGGCCACATAACATGATGTGGCGGGCCGGATTCAGCCCGCGGGCCTCGTGTTTGACACCCGTGCTCTAGCTGTACAATAAGAGTGTCATTTATAATATGCACCTGCAGTAAAAAAACACATTCCCATCGGCTGTATCAGCGTCACACTTTCTCAAAAGCGGTTGTTGTTGTTGATTCTTCGTGCTTACAGCATCTACACCGCCGCAGCTTCTTCTGTACCTGTCTGGTAGTTAAATGATGGTAATTACCTTAACTTTGCATACCTGATTAGATTGCTTGAATGGTAATCAGCAGGTCTACTTTTACCTTGAGTGTATGTAGCGGTGTGCCCTCAAATCCCCCATGCAAGTATAATATATTATAAATATTTAGTATTTATGTCAGATACAGGTTCATTATTTAAATATATGTCCTGCAGTATACATGCAAGCAGCCTTTCTGGCTATTCTGACCCACAACTGTATGTTATATATATATATATATATATATATATATATATATATATATATATATATATATATATATATATATATATACACACACAAATAATCCTTGAATAAGAGGGTCAAGGTTGAAGATGCAATGTTATAATGAAGTAGTGTGTCCCATTTAAATGAAGTCTGCATGCAGCAGTACACCTACGGCTGCAGTGTGTAAACTAAGAGTACAAATAATGTAATGTGATACTTTTTATTCATAGATATTTTGCTGCTGGAATGAGTCCTAAAAACCTAGAAATTAATTAGCGTTGCTGCTCTTCCGGTTCCCTTTGTTTCGGTTGGATGCCTGGAGAAAGAAAAAAGGGTCAGTGGATACCAAAAGCTTAAAATATTCAAAAGTCAAAAAGGCGTTATCTTGCTGAAAAAATCGTGTAAGTATCATACACCAGCTGATTCCCTGCATACATGCAAAAACCCAATTAAACAACCTCATTGGCTTTTTGTTGAAATGAATGACTTTAAAGCCCAGGCATATAAACGATCAAATAAATGAGCTTTTAGTCTTTTTTTAAATGCTATATTTAGACCATTTGACCAGATCTTATCTCTTACGAGGCAGTTTACTGAGGAATTAACACAAATAAACCATCTAGACTGCAGTTTTCGACCACCCAGGCTCTTCAAATACCCCTTCTGAAGCTTTCCGGTTTTTATTTAACATAAATATTTGTATTTGATGGATTATCACCCTGTGAGTGACGCTTGACGTGGAATCCATACGAGTCAATCGGTTTACTGTCGCGCTGGCCCTTTAATACCCCGACGCCAGCTACACGCACACAGGTGTTTTTACTTACGCCTGATTACTCCTGCTCCGGGTGCTTTGTGGGCGTGTCCCAACGTGCTTGATTGACATCTCTATCAAGCACTTCTTCGTGACATTTTTTCCATGATAGCTCCGCCCCCTTTAAAAAAAATCCGGGCTTCGGGTCTAATTAGCCTCGAGGGGAAACACCTGTGTAAAAAAAATTAATTCATAATCACACTGAATAATAAAGTGTGCGCCCACAGTCACGGGCACAGGTGTGAATAATACACTTGAAGGATGGCTGGGTTCCATTTAGCTGCCTCGTGTTGCACGTGCGCGGTGGAGATGTTATTAGAGAGCTGCAACACCTGCGCCGCCGCCGCCGTGACGAATCTGAATGTTGCTCGGCAATAAATCAATAAAGGTTTAGGCGTTTATGGTGTGTTAATTGTTGCAAAACAAATCCGCTGTTGAGCTACGTCATGCGGGGGTTTGTTGTGGTGACACGTGGAGTTAATGTAATTTAATTAGCCTAATTGAACACACCTGTATGGAAGCGTCTCTTCCATTCGCAGTGACAAACATCATTTCAGCTAATTCAAGTATAAAGAGTATAAAGTTACCTCACATGGAAATAATTACAGGTAAAGTACCTCAAAATGGTATGTACTGAGGAGTTACATAGATATATATATGTAAATATACATATATATATGTATATATACAAATATGTTAAAATATATGTATATATACATATATATATATATATATATATATATATATATATATATATATATTTGTATATATATTTATATATA
>CM070101.1:17879927-17904927 GCA_036178185.1 Liparis tanakae | reverse complement strand
TCCTAGTTAAATATATTTAAATAAATAAATATATATCGAGTCGTGACGAGGTCAGAGGAGTATGTTGGCGTAATGAACAGAAAAATGAAAGACTGTAAGAGTGAAGGAGTCTTTTCCCCCTGAGAGAGAGAGGGGGTGGTGAGGGAGAGGGAGGGTGAGAAAGGGAGAGAGGGAGAGAGAAAGCTTTTGATTGGTTCTCCTCCTTTAACTGAACAACACACACACACACTCACTCACTCACTCACACACACACACACACACACACACACACTCACACACTCACACAGAAGCAGCAGGTGGGATGTTACTATCCTGTTTTTTTCTCTTCCGCGTCTCCAGAGAGAAGAAGAAGTTTTCTAATGTTTAACAGCTTTCACCGTCGGCGTCGACAGACTGTGGCAATGTGTGAGAGATGAATCAGAGCCTCAACACGCTGTGTGTGTGTGTGTGTGTATATATGTGTGTGTGTATATATGTGTGTGTGTGAGTGTGTTTGTGTTGTTTGCACCTTTTAAATATCTTTGGAAGCGGTAATGACTTTCTAAATCCATACATCCGATCAGCCAGCTGGAACTCAGGAGGGTTTCGCTGCTGCGCACTCAGCAGACGCTCTGATTGGTCCATCGCATGATGGACCAATCAGAGCGTCTGCTGAGTGCGCAGCAGACGCTCTGATTGGCTTAAATATAATATCTCTTATGGCACTTTTACCTCCACCAGAGGCTCATTTAGTTCTCACGACTCATCGATTATGATGGTTTTTAAGCCAATAATCTATAAAATAAGTCATAAAAAAGACGTTAAGAAGTATAATTATGAAAGAAAAAGCGTCATCAATAAGTATCTCGTATAATATACTTTTATCTTTTATCATTTGGAGTATATCTCTACTGTGATGTTGCACCACTCAGGCCACCAGAGGTCAGGCTGGTGTTCAGTGGAGCTGCATGTGGTTATAAACATGTAATACACACATGTATGAGGAGGTGAGTACATTGCACATGGGTAACGTGGCTACCTGTGATCTGATTGGCTCAGAGGGCTCAGCTGTGACATCACTTCACCTCCGCCTGTCATGCAGAATAATCCTGATTAAGGTTATATATATATATATATATATATATATATATATATATATATATATATATATATAAAATTATAATAATATAAATATAGTAATATATAGATAATAATAATAATATAAATATATATAATATAAATATAGAAATATATATAATATAAATATAGAAATATATATAATATGTATATATAACCTTAATCAGGATTATTCTGCATGACAGGCGGAGGACACACACACACACACACACACACACACACACACACACACACACACACACACACACACACACACAGTGTGTGAACAGATGGACCCTGAAGTGATGTAAGACGGGACAAGGTCAGATTATGTTGGCGAGAGAGGGGGGGAGGAGGGAGAGAGGGAGGGTGTGGGAGAGAGACAGAGGCAGCGAGAGGGAGAGGGAGGGAGGGTTAGAGAGAAAGAGAGAGAGAGTGCCACCGGTATATTATGGTTTCTTTCCTCGTGCCTCACGTGTGCAGTTCTCTCAGAAGGGGGGCGGCCTCCTCCTCCTCCTCCTCCTCCTCCTCCTGAACTGGTGAGTGCATTCTGGGAGTGAACATACATGTTATGTGATATATATAATATATGACACATATTATATGTGTCATATATTATATATAACACATATTATACATGTTATATATATGTGTTATATATAATGTGTTGTATATAATATGTGTCATATTTAATGTGTTATATATAACGTGTGTATGAACAGATTATTGATTCTCTTCAAACAGATGAACCCGACAGTCAGAGACGAGTCCTCTGACCAGCCTTCAGATCACACTCACACATTGTGTGTATTTTGTTTGTGTGTATTTTGTGTTCTTATTACCACATATGCTGTTGCATTGTGTCTTATCCTGCAGTGGTTGTTATTGTTGTATCTTTATTATGGTCTGTCAAGGGACTACAGATGTAATTAGCTGTGGAGCTACAATCTGCTGCAGTTCATCAAATGGTGACATTCATGTTTGAACTGTACATGGTTCCCTTTTAAATAAAGATATTAATACATTTAATAATTTCATTGAGTTTTCTTTTTTCGTAAGCCAATGAATATTTCCACCAATGCAACGCAGCAATTAAATAAAAAAATGTGATGTTTTTATGACGTTCCGACTCGTAATGCTGCCTCATAGCTTCTTTAATCCGTGTGAAAAAAGAAGATAAAACAACAACAACAACAACAACAACAAAGTCCAACAGCAGTTCACAATTTATTTACTGAATAAATTTTGGACAAAAACACCAGAATCTGTTACGATACAATCAGAACATCTGAAGGCAGACATCCCACCATGCACCACCCCCCCCCCTCCATCCCCCCCCATGAAACAAAAAGGACTAAAACATTAGCACCAACTTAAATAAAAAAGTAGCTCACAGCTACAAAAAAAAAACAACTTTTGTCTTCATTTAATGAAAAGAAATCAAAGTAGCAAATTGAGAAGTGTCGTGTTTTTAAAAATTATACATCCTAAAAAACAAACACCCTCCCCCCTCCCCTCCCCCCCTATAGCATTCATGGGGCACATGCCAATGACTAGATACAAACACCAATTCAAGTAACATTGAGCTACGACAACATGTCCGCCGGTTGTCGCGGCGATACCATCACTGAATATCTCTTGTATCGAGTTTTGAGTAAAGAAAAAACGAGGGAGGGACCGGGCGGCGCTGGAATACTGGCGTAGAAGAAGAAGAAGACGACGAGCGAGACGTGTTCCTCTGCGTCCGTCCTGTGTCACGATATTGCCGACATCGTACGTGAAGAAGGAATCTCTGAATAAAGAAAAACCCTGCGATGAAGTTTTAAATATAGATATTTATTCATATATATATATATATAATATATATATATAGCTGTTACAATTTAAATAAATGTTACGTTCTCGTTCCTACAACTGAAGAATTAATTTAAATAAGAGGAAGCGGATATTTTTTTTCTTTCTTTCTCGGAGGCGGAGCCAACTCAGAGTGCGTGATGTCATCGTTGGAGGCGTTCCGGAAAAAGAAAAAAAAAGCGGTTGAGGTTTTCTGGGAGTGATGTAAAGAGCAGCGGGAGCAACACTGAGGAATAGCTTCATGGACAGAAAAAAATGAGAAATGAGAGGTTTCTGAAAGTGTGGTAAACAAAATGAAAGAAAAAGGCGCGTGAGGCGTTCAGTGACCGTGTGAGAAAAAACGAGAGGACAGAACGAAAAACTTTAAACAGAAGACGAACAACGTCAAATCAAGAGGAGGAAAAAAGACGACAAAGCCTACGCTGCTCCATTTGTTCCTGGGTCGTATCGAGCTGACCCCGGGTCTGTGGTTCACTTTGGAAACGCCTAAAAAGCGATAACAAAAAAATTAAACCTAAAAGGAAGAAGGTGTGGCGTTGCACTGCGTCGGTCGGTTCTGAGTCTTGAGTTCCTCCCGTGTTCTTTTGTCCCTTCATGCTTTCCATAGTGTCAAAAAAGAAAGAAAAAGTTGAATGTGTCTACTTGTTTACAGGCACCACATTAAACCCCCCCCCCCCAAAAAAAGAGATCAAAAACAAACATTTGCTACATTGTTTGCAACTTGCGTGTCTGGCGGCGACGTCGCCCGGTTGCCGTGGAGACGCCGTCCGCCACGCCGGGCTTTAAGGTTTTCCATGAAATGCTGGAGAAAGGAAACGGGGGGATGGAAACGACCTTTACACGAGACACTCGCCCACCGATGACCTCTAAACTAGCGCCGCCGGCTCTCTGCTGCGAGCCGACCGCGGCGGAGTCGCCCCTCGTTGTCGTTGTTGTTGTTGTTGTTGTCGTCATTGTCGTCGTCGTTGTTGTCGTTGTGCTCGGCGGTTCCCGCTCAGCTGAAGAACTGCTCCAGCTCCTCCTCCATGTTCACCTCGGGCACCGTCTGCTCCGGCTCGCCCCGGCCGTGCCCCGCCCCCCCCGCCCCGCCCGCCGCCGCCCCGCCCCCCAGCGCCCCGGAGGAGGCGAACCACGGGTGCTCCAGGATCTCCCGGGAGGTGAGGCGCTCGGCGGGCTCCCGGCGCAGCACCGAGCGGATCAGGCACTTGGCCTTCGGCGTGAGCGTCTCCGGGACGTTGAAGTGGCCGCGGCGGATCTTGCCGAACAGCGAGCCGGGCTCCACGTCGTGGAACGGGTAGCGGCCCACCAGGATGGTGTACAGCATGACGCCCAGGCTCCACACGTCCGCCGCCTTCCCCGAGTAGCTGCCGTTGGCGTTGAGGATCTCGGGGCTGACGTACGCCGGGCAGCCGTGCTTGTCGGACAGCGAGTCGTCGGCGCCCTCCAGGATGTACGTGTCCTCCAGGCTCTCCAGCTTCACGAGGCTCCTGGGGGGGGGGGGGGGGGGGGGGGACACGCGGTGAGGCGCTTCGCCAGGAAACACACACGCCGGATAATCCGCTCAACCCGGGGATAATTACGATCGCAGTTATGAAATATGAAATACAAAAGAGGCTCTCGAGAAGTCGGATCCGTGGCTCTCGGCAATCGGAGGAAGTGGAGCGCATAAAGCTCGAAGCTTAACTTTGACATTTCCTTTCACTCGAGATAAAAGACCGGCCAAATCATTTAAAAAGCATTAACGTGCGAATGGGCTTTCCGATCCAAGAGAGACAATTAAGGGCGACTGATCGTCTTAAGTTGCATGCAGTACGGATTGTTTTTCCTCCTCTTCCACCTCCTCAGAAACAGGAACAGCATCCATTTTGCATCCTCCTCTCAAAGCCCAGGCAGCAGCTGTGAGACCCTCGAGTGGCGGCGGGAACGGAAAGAGACGCTCCGTGTGACGGAGAGACTCTCGGAGGGGCTGAGCAAGTCCCCGAGACACGGAAACCGAGACGGCTTAGACATACTCAAGAATGCGTTGGGTTCATCCACATGACCAATGAACAGGTTCATCCACATGACCAATGAACAGGTTCATCCACATGAGTCATGACCAAGGAACAGGTTCATCCACATGACCAATGAACAGGTTCATCCACATGACCAATGAACAGGTTCATCCACATGAGTCATGACCAATGAACAGGTTCATCCACATGACCAATGAAGAGGTTCATCCACATGAGTCATGACCAATGAACAGGTTCATCCACATGACCAATGAACAGGTTCATCCACATGACCAATGAACAGGTTCATCCACATGACCAATGAACAGGTTCATCCTCATGACCAATGAACAGGTTCATCCTCATGACCAATGAACAGGTTCATCCACATGACCAATGAACAGGTTCATCCTCATGACCAATGAACAGGTTCATCCTCATGACCAATGAACAGGTTCATCCTCATGACCAATGAACAGGTTCATCCACATGACCAATGAACAGGTTCATCCTCATGACCAATGAACAGGTTCATCCACATGACCAATGAACAGGTTCATCCACATGACCAATGAACAGGTTCATCACCATGGTGACCAATAGATTTCCAGGACTTTAAACCAAATGTCCATGACCGACATGTTTTTTTTAGTCTACATGAAAGCAGGCTTTTCCAAAACATTGGGGATTTTTTTCGCTCAGGACTTTTCCAGGTCTGGAAATAACCATTTTAAAATGACTTCTCCAGGTTTTCCATGACCGTAGGAACCCTGTGAGTGGACATGCACAACCATGCAATTACAGTTACGGGCTTAGAAAGGGGGGGGGGGATGCAATGCATGCTGGTCCGTGGACGCCTCGTGTTGCAGCAGCAGAGCATTTTGGTTGCCATGTTGGATTCCACGCAGGCCGACCTTTGACCCCTAAACCATGTGGGGGGAGGTCGCACACACCAAAGAAGCCTCCCTCGGATATCAATGTCAGAAGGAACGAGAGGATTCTTGACGGGCCCCGCAGCGAACGTGACCCAACACTGCGCCGCACGACCACTCTTAAAACCCCACGTCAATCATTCAAGGGGGGGGGGGGGGGCTCATGAGCGGTCTGGTGTGACGAGGTCATCGGACCCGCACCGAATACGTGCGGCAGCGGCTCAACTTCTCTTTTTCCACAGTCGGTGCCAAAGTATGACATCACTCCTTTCAGCCAGAGGGCATCGCCGGGCAGTGTGTGTGTGTGTGTGTGTGTGTGTGTGTGTGTGTGTCTGTGTGTGTGTTGAAAAGAAAGTTCCCCAGACAAACTTTCACATAGGAATTGATTGTAAAAATGTTATAAAATATTAAAAGGGTCTATTAAAATTAAATTTAATATCTTTATTTTAATAATAATAATAATAATAATAATAATAGGTAATAAAAGAAGCGTGTGTGTGTGTGTGTGTGTGTGGGAGGGTGGGGGGGGCTCTGGTTGCTGTGGCAACAGATGCCTGGATTTTATGCGAGTAGTTCTGAAATGCCGCCACCAGGGGGCAGTCGAGTGTGTTGATTGGTCCTGCCGACCACCGGCATTGACAAGAAACTCCCTCAATCGATCATACAAAAGCTCCCCGCCGCTTTCGGGAGAACTTCCCTGCAACGATCCTCCAAAAATAGGTGCGAGTCCAACGCTCCTCCATTAACCCGACACGGTCTCACCGCCACCTCTACACCTCCAGAAGACGCACGGAGAGACGCGCGGGGCTCGCGTTTCCCGCTCGCCGCGTAACATCTGGGCGAGGCGTGCCGGCCCCGCGGCGTCTCGGTTTACACCGTGTGCTCCGCGTAAGCCGAGACGCGACACGGATAAACACCGGCACGGTTACATCACACGGCCGGCGACGTGTTCGCATGAAACGAGAGAAGAAGAAGAAGAAGAAGAAGGAGGAGGAGGAGGAGGAGAAAAACAATCAACGGCCTCTGCGCCAACTCACCTGTCCTCGTTCTTGAAGACGAACTTCCTCAGCTTGAGGTCTCGGAGCACCAGCCCTCCGTCGTGGCAGTGCGCCACGGCCGAGGCGATCTGGTAGAAGAGCCGCGCGGCTTCGTCCTCCCGCAGCTTCTTGCAGGTGCGGACGAAGGAGTGCATGTCGCCATGGCTCCTCTCGAAGAACACGTAGGCCCTCGTCTCCCCGAGCAGGATCTCCAGGATCTGGTTGATGTGCTGGTGCTGGCCCAGGGCGAAGTAGGCCGCCAGAGACTCCTGGTACCGGCCCACGTCGAAAACCTGCAGCCGCGAGACGGGGGAGCGGTTATGAGCACGGTGTGGGTTTAAACCAGTGTGTGTGTGTGTGTGTGCGCGTTTTAAATCTGTGTGAAACTCTCGGTCGTTTCGGGGGCCGCGATGTTCCTGACAAATCCCCCGTTTCCCACGTTGGGAGACAAAACTATTTGCACTCGTCCTTTAATTCGTCCGCATTCTTCAGTTTACGGCCTCCAGTGACACCAGACTTGTGTTTACTCCTCTTGGCACGCCGAGTCGGGTTGCTCGGAGGCCAAGTGAAAGCATTGTGTTACTGAATGGCATATTGTGCTGCAGCCAGGGTTTGCAGTGTCTCTTTTGTTTCCATAGTAACCCCCCCGCCCCCTCCCTCCCCTCCCCCTCATTGACTTTCAGCACAACCAGTTCAGGTGAGAGGACTCCTCTCCGGCTCAGTCGATACACACACACACACACACACACACACACACACACACACACACACACACACACACACACACACACACACACACACACACACACACACACACACACACACACACACACACACACACACACACACACACACACACACACACACACACACACACACACACACACACACACACACACACACACACACACACACACACACGACAGCTTTTCCACATCTGAAGCTGTGACCGAGCTTCTGATTAATCCTGCAAGGGGGGGGGGGGAGGGAGGATCGATGGCGGCCGCATTGAAGGCGAGATGAGGTCAAAAGGCCATTAATTTGTTATCGCCGTGACGATAACATCACGCCGGGTAAAGGGTTATTGGCCGCGTCGTGCCGTTGAAGTCCGACGCCGCGCGTGACCACCTCTCGATTCATCAGGCCACTTAAGCCCGCTTAAGCCGGGCCGCACCTCGGGGACGACCCCGACCGCCTTCACGATCAGTCGATGTACCAAAGTCAATAAAAAGGGCGATAAATGCAGCGAGGAAAGGCCATTAGGTCGCCCTCCAGCTGTAGGGGAGAGTGGTTTATTTTTTAACGTTGGGAAGGGGTCAATGACAGCAGCTGGCTGAACTTGTACAGCCCCCCCCCCCCCCCCCCCCCATCTCCCCTCTGGGTGCTTCTATAACCGTCCTCGAGGTATTATAATTGCCGTGCATATTTGTATTCACAGGCCAAATATAAAAAAATAACAGCAAGGCTGGAATAACACAGGAAAGAGAGAGGACACGGGTAAACCAGAATAGCACAGAGAGGAGTGTGTGTGTGTGTGTGCGTGTGCGTGTGTGTGTGTGTGTGTGTGGTTACTCACTCCTTTGTCAACGTTACATCATGCAATCCAAACCACACAGTTCGCCCCATTCACTTTTTCCATTAGGCTACTCTGCCTGCTCTCTATTTACAATGCGAGCCATTATAATAAACATAATGTGATAAAAAGTGCACGAGGGGTGTGGACCCATAGACAACAACTACGTATATGTTAAGCTCATTTATGAGGGATTGTGTATTGAAATAAAGCCATTATAGTGCATGTAATGAATGCAAAAAAGGGGATTTCACATATAAAGTCGACTGAAACCCCCTAAAAGGAGAGAAAACTATTATAGGAGCATGACAATACAACATATGTTTCGAGGGTAGGATGCATGTAGCATGTTGCACGTTGCATGTTGCACACTCACCTTACATACGAGCTCTTCCCCGCTGTGCAGGTGGGCGGCTCTGAAAACGTGGTCTCCCTCCAGCGGCTCCAGCAGAAGGTAGTCCCCGATGCGCGAGATGCAATGCGAAGAGTCGGGGGTCTCCGGCGGGCTGGGGGACCCGAGGTTGGGGCTGAAGCTCTGGTGCGACTCGGTGGTCCTCAGGCAAGACAGGTCTTCGAAATCGTGCGATTTGTGCCTCGATCGCCCATAACGTGAAATGTTAATTGGAGTTGACCTCTGTATGTTCATGAGGAAAATTAAGTGCGATAAACTTCCACAAAATATGGGGTTTTGGTGGATTCTCCTTCTTCTTCTTCTTCTTCTTCTTTGATCTTCTCCTCCTCCTCGATTAAGGCACCACTTTCAGTTGTGAACTATTGTGCAATCGACCCGCTTTTGTGAGGAAATCTTGAATGAAGTTTTTTTTAAAAAGGAGAAAACGTGTAAGTGCTCCTGGCTGCAGGGGAATGTGGCAAAGCCGAGTCGTCGGTTTGCATTCAAGAAAAAAGAAAAAAAAATGCTCTGTAATTATATATATATATATATATTTTATGTTGCAGAGTTCAACTGTACGTTTGCCCCCCTTTGTTTTCCATTCAACAGACACGACCGGGTTTTAAAAATGGCAGAAGAAGAAGAAACGTTTCTACAAACCTGCTGCAATTACATGCACGTGAGCAGCGCGAGACCGTGACAAAAGGAGACCAAAAAGTCACCTTTTTAAATATATATATATATGTATTTATATATTTATTTTGTACAATGAATGAACGCGGCGTTAAGTCGACCGGCAGCTTGTCTGCTAGCTCCTCTTGCACCGGTTAATGGTTTATGGCACGTTTCATAAAACGGAAACAATTTTAAATCACCTGGCAACAGAAAAATGCTCACGTGAAATATATATTTATATATGTATATAAATGTAAAAGCAGGTTGTGCACGCTTTAGATACAAGTCGCTTAATTTAGCCTAAATTTGACAAGACAAAAATGATGGCTAGCAGGTGCAGGAGCTATCTAGTTAGCTTCCTCGGCTAACTAGTACCAGGTCAGTGCACACGGCCCTGTTCCCCCGGGGATCATATCCTCGCGCGGCGACTGTCATCTACACACAAAACGGGAGAAGAAGAAGAAAAAAAACCTATCCGGTAAAAAAAAGAGAAGAGAAGAAGAAAAAAGACGGAACGCTGCGGCTCTTCTCGTCGCCGGTGGAGTCGGACGTCCTCTCGTTTCTTTTTCTTCCTCCCGTCTTTTTTTTCCTCCAGGTGGCAGGAAGAAAAAAAATATATTTAAAAAAAGAAAAGAAAGTGTCGTCTGTCTCGTGCGCGAGCTGCTGTAAAAGGAAAGGATAGGGACCGGCCGGCCGACTTTCCCCAGGCCTCTCCTTTGATTCAGCAGGACATCCTCCCTCTCTCTCTTCTCTTCTTTCTCTCCCTCTCTTCTCTCTCTCTCTCTCGCGCGCGCGCACGCTGTGCTTTTCTTACGTGGCTGGGAAAATCTAGTCCATTCAAGTGCGGAGGGGGAGGCCAGCCGAGCTGCGCACACACACACACACACACACACACACACACACACAGCGCCCTGCACGGGGAGAGAGAGAGAGAGAGAGAGAGAGAGAGAGAGAGAGAGAGAGAGCGAGACGGAGGAAGCGAAGGGGGGGGGGGCGAGCTTCTTGCTGACGCGCGCACGCGCGGACGGCCACGCGGCGCACACAACACATGCAAGACCGCCCCGCCCCCTTGACGTCACTGCCACGCCGAAGCCCCATTGGCCCTCCGACCTGGACTTTATAATATGCAGCGCAGTCATGTGAGAGCCATGTAGTGTGGCTACCACCTCCTCCTCCCCCTCCTCCTCCTCCTCCTTCTCCTCCTCCCCCCTCCAGGAATCTAAATGCATCTCACGCTGGTAAATTGGATGGGTGGGAAGAAGGGGGGGGAGGGAGGGGAGGGGGGAGTGAGAGCAGAGCTACTGTACGTGCGGTGTTACAAATGTGTTTCCTCCTGAAATGTCATTCAAGGGAAAGCAGAGGGAGATCCCTCTCTCTCTCTCTTTCTCTCTCTCTCTCTCGCAGGAAGCACCGGGACGCACGCCATCACGCACGCCGCCACGGTGCCTCGGCCTCCGTTCATCGCCATGGACACGGGGAGCGGCGCATGCAGCCATTGTTTGTCGTATTCATTAGAATATGAAAATGATGCGATAAAAGATGCAGCTGCTGTGACTCGTACACATGAACACACACACACACACACACACACACACACACACACACACACACACAGGCGTAGTGATGGAATACAATGAATATCACCGTGGATGAAAGACATGATGGCAAGAGGGGAGTCTTTGTCCTTGATGGTGTTCAACATATATTAATGCTCATGGGATGGGTTTGCATTATATATTATTTGAATTTTTTGCAAGGGTGCATACAAAAAAAACCTCTGACGACAGAATTGTATTTTAAAAAGCTGCCACGGGGCTTTGAAGACATCTCTACGAGACAAACTCCTGCCTTTGCACATTTGTGCCCCCCCCCCACTCCATCACAGAGTGACGGCGGGTGGAGGAGCTCATTATTCCTGGTTCCTCCTCACCAGGCGGCTGTGACAGCAGGATTGTGCAACTCGACGTAGGAATCCGAAGAGAGGAGGAGGAACGCTCTGCAGCTGGAGAACCCTGAGAAGAAGTGTTCGATTTAAATCCCCTCCCCACACACACACACACAGACACACCTCCACACACACACACACACATGCAGCGCGAGGCCTCCCGGTGGAGGTTCAGCCCCCGGTTCCGCGAGCCCGTGTGTGTGTGTGTTCTCCGGGTTCTGTGGTTTCATCTCCACTTCACTGTAACGCCAGAACATTCCTCATCGCCGTGACAACAACTTGGCTCCTGTGTCGTTCAGTGGAGAACAATAACAACAAGTGCACGGGAAACAATGAAGAGTGTTGAAAGTGTAAATATACATATGTATATATGTATATATGTATATATGTATATGTGCATGTGCTACACACACAAATATAAAGGTTCTTAAATGGTTATTTAAAAGGCTTTGTGGTTCTACGAAGAACCATCACCTATTGAAGAACCATTGTTTCGCTTGAGGCACCTTTATAGGTTCTTTAAAGAACTCTATAAGGAAATAGTTCTCTAAAGATCCCTGGTTTGAAAGGTTCTCTGGAACCAGAAATGGTGTCTCAAAGAACCATTTTAAGGTTCTTTGAGACACCTGTATGGGTTATTTTAAGAACTCTATAATGAAATGGTTCTTTAAAGAACCCTGGTTTGAAAGGTTCTTTGTGGAACCTGAATTGGAGCCTTAAAAAATGTTTTTAAGGTTCTTTAAGCCACCATTATAGGTTCTTTGCAGAAATCTTTAAGGAAATGGTTCTGTAAAGAACCCTGGTTTGAAAGGTTCTCTGTGGAACCATAAATGGTTTGCCCATCAGTCTAACCCCAGATAGGGATTCTGTTAAGCCTCAACACAGCTGTGCATGAATCACAATAATCTCCTCCCCCCCCCGCCCCATTCCCCATAGATACACTGTGTGACTCATTTCTCAGTGGAGAAAAAGAAAATCCATCGAGACTCATCAGCTCTCCAGACATGCCTCCATACCAGTGCCTTCGGCGTGAGAGAGAGAGTGTGTGTGTGTGTGTGTGTGTGTGTGTGTGTGTGTGTGTGTGTGTGTGTGTGTGTGTGTGCATGTACAAGATGTGTCCGGGTAGGTCAACGAAGACGGGTGAGCGTCTCAGATTCCCCCGGAGTGGTGTTACTCACCCACTTCCTGACGGGCCTGCAGAAACTGATCCGAGGTCAGTAGCGGCGGCGGTGCAGGCATCCACCCGGAGGAAATGTGTGTTTCCCCATCGAATTAAATTCGTCAGAATCCATCACGGAGAATAAAAAAACACTCAAACGAGATCTATTTTGCTCTCCATTGTACGCACAGAAAATAGGCAATTTCACAGCGTCCCGTAGCAACGCGGCGGAGCGGCTCCCGGCTGACGGCAGCGCCACGTCCCCACGGGCGACTTCTCCAGAAACTCCATCGCATCTATATGTGTATTATGAGCAGGAGAATGTGACATGTGGAGGGAGCTGAAGGAAGAGGAGGAGGAGGAAGGAGGGATGAGAAGGGTTGCGTGTGTGTCTTTAGAAAAGAGGGTGAATACTTTGTGTGTCCCACGATACGCGTGTTGACGCTCAGAGAGGCGGCACACCATGCCCTCAATAAACAAGAAAAGAAGAAACAAAAAGTTATTTTGGGTACACTGGGAAGAATGTAAGGTTCCATCTGGAACTGGAATTGGTTCTTCAGAGTGATGCCATAGGAGAACCATTTTTGGTTCTTTAAAGAACCATTTCCTAGTTCTTTAAGGAACATATAACGGTGTCTCAAAAAACTTTTACAAATGGTCCTTTAAGGCGCCATTTCTGGTTTCACAAAGAACCTTTCAAACCAGTGTTCTTTAAAGAACCATTTCCTAAAGGAGTTATTCAAGGAACCTATAACGGTGTCTCAAAGAACCTATAATGATTCTTTCAGGAAACATTTCTGGTTCCAAAAAGAACCTTTCAAACCAGGGTTCTTTAAAGAACCATTTCCTAAAGGAGTTCTTCAAGGAACCTATACAGGTGTCTTAAAGAACCTAGAATGATTCTTTGACGAAACATTTCTGGTTCCACATAGAACCTTTCAAACCAGGGTTCTTTAAAAAACATTACCGTAAAGAGTTCTTCAAGGAACCTATAACGGTTTCTCAAAGAACCTATAATGATTCTTTAAGGCCCCATATCTGGTTCCACATAGAACCATTCAAACCAGGGTTCGTTAAAGAATCATTTCACTATAGAGTTCTTTCAAGAACCTGTAACGGTGCCTCAAACGAACGGGTGAAAGTGACGGAGAGAAATGCATTGTGGGTAGAGTCTATTCTCCCAGTCGGGTCTTAATGATGGAGGCCTTCAGAACCGAGACGCTGGGGACACTTGGCGTCACCGGCTCGGATCTCCGACACAGCCGAGTGAGGACCAGCGGCTCTTTTTGTCGCCGGACGGCGTGACTCACTCGCTCGCCAGCGGAGGAGGTTAATAATAGTTAATAATAGTTAATAATAGTTAATAATAGTCGTACATTAGAGCCGCGGGTGTGAAATCACACACCCAGCATCCGGATGACAGGAAGAGAGAAAGAAAACGTCCGCCTCTCGTTCGCGTGGCGGTTTACGGCGGTTTACGGCGGTTTACGGCGGTTTACGGCGGTTTACGGCGGTTTACGGCGGTTTACGGCGGCGTTAATGCGAAGCGCCAACGTCTCGGGAGCCGAGCCGACGTCGCCACATTGTTGCGATGCGCGTTCTGAAGGTAAAAGGCTTCAAGGCCCGAAACCGCCGAGGGGAAATGGGAAGTGAAAAGGAAAACGAGTCCAATACGACGTCGGCGGGCGTCTCTGTTTGTGTGTTTTTGCGTGACAGCTGATGTTGCACGGAAATATATTTCCTGGCTCGCGTCGGAACGGCCAAAAGCCGCCGCGGGAAAACCGGACAGGTTTCATCAAAATAAAGACGCTAAGGCCGTACTGTAGGGAGGACTTAAAGTGACTTAAGTATAAATATATAAACAAATAAATAGATTCAAGAATAAATGCATCAATAAATACAAGAATAAATAAATAAATGCATAAATAAATACAAGAATGAATAAATAAATGTATAAATAAATACAAGAATAAATAAATAAATGTATAAATAAAGAAATATCCTAAAACAAGGAGATCAGTGTGTCCTAAAGCGAGGAGATAGGTGCTCAGTGTGACCTAGAATAGGAGATAGGAGCTCAGTGTGTCCTAAAACAAGGAGATAGGTGCAGTGTGTCCTAAAGCGAGGAAATAGGAGCTCAGTGTGTCCTAAAGCGAGGAGATAGGTGCTCAGTGTGTCCTAAAGCGAGGAGATAGGTGCTCAGTGTGTCCTAGAATAGGAGATAGGAGCTCAGTGTGTCCTAAAACAAGGAGATAGGTGCAGTGTGTCCTAAAGCGAGGAAATAGGAGCTCAGTGTGTCCTAAAGCGAGGAGATAGGAGCTCAGTGTGTCCTAAAACAAGGAGATAGGTGCTCAGTGTGTCCTAAAGCGAGGAGATAGGAGCTCAGTGTGTCCTAAAACAAGGAGATAGGTGCTCAGTGTGTCCTAAAACAAGGAGATAGGAGCTCAGTGTGTCCTAAAACAAGGAGATAGGTGCTCAGTGTGTCCTAAAGCGAGGAGATAGGAGCTCAGTGTGTCCTAAAACAAGGAGATAGGAGCTCAGTGTGTCCTAAAACAAGGAGATAGGTGCTCAGTGTGTCCTAGAATAGGAGATAGGTGCTCAGTGTGTCCTAAAGCGAGGAGATAGGAGCTCAGTGTATCCTAGAACGTCCCCTAGCAGCCTATAAGTACTATGAAAGAATATGCGTTGCTTTGGCTGCACCACAGCACACGACACGGATATGTATATATATATATATATATATATATATATATATATATATATATATATATATATATATATATAAAATATATGTATATATAACATCTAACCTTTCAGACGGCTTCTGAAGAGACGTGAAGAGTCGCGCGGAGGAAAGAGTTCAATAATAAATGTAATTTGATATCCACGCCGTGGAAGGTCACTGGGAGCCGCTCCTCTTCCTCTATAATATAATAAGCTGTGAAACGACGAGCCTCCCCTCGCCAACGCGCATTAAAAGCTGCTGCCATGGCAACCTGTCTCCATCACCCCCCCACCCCCACCACCACCACCTCACCCCCCAGGGGGATATATTGCACAGGGCCCCGCACAAATATAAACACAAACACACACACACAAACACACACACACACACACACACACACACAACAGCAACACACACACAGGTCCCCGAGGTGCTCGGCTCCCCAGGGGAAGTGTTCAAGGAGGCAAGGAGGCAGGATTCACTCGCCTCCTTCTCCACCGTGGATTCACGATAATCCGTCTTCGTCTCCTCAACATCGCCAACGTGTGAATAACGGTTCAACAAAGAAAAGCAGGCGTTCTGCTATACTTCTTCTTCTTCTTCTTCTTCTTCTTCTTCTTCTTCTTCTTCTTCTTCTTCTTCTTCTTCTTCTTCTTCTTCTTCTTCTTCTTCTTTTCTTTTCTTTTCTTTTGCACGCTCTTATCTGATACCCGTTGCCCTCGTGGCCTCGATCCTCTTTCTGCGCCGACTTCCCCGTCTCCACACGTCAGCGCCACACATTTCATTGTTTAATGTTTAATGTTTCTGTTCTTCTTTATCTTCGGTTGAAGGCCATGAGAAGTAGAACAGAGAGACGGCCATGTTGGTTTTGAACTAATCGGGAGGCGGCGCGGTTATCCCGCTATCCTTCATGTCTCCTTCAAATGTCCTTCATGTCTCCTTCATGTCTACTTCATGTCTCCTTCAAATGTCCTTCATGTCTCCTTCATGTCTACTTCATGTCTCCTTCAAATGTCGTTCATGTCTCCATGTCTACTTGATGTCTCCTTCGTGTCTCCTTCATGTCTCCTTCATATCTCCTTCATGTCTACTTCATGTCTACTTCGTGTCTCCTTCGTGTCTCCTTCATGTCTCATTCATATCTCCTTCATGTCTACTTCATGTCTACTTCGTGTCTCCTTCATGTCTACTTCATGTCTCCTTCGTGTCTCCTTCATGTCTCCTTCATATCTCCTTCATGTCTACTTCATGTCTCCTTCGTGTCTCCTTCATATCTCCTTCATATCTCCTTCATGTCTCATTCATATCTCCTTCATGTCTACTTCATGTCTACTTCGTGTCTCCTTCATGTCTACTTCATGTCTCCTTCGTGTCTCCTTCATGTCTCCTTCATATCTCCTTCATGTCTACTTCATGTCTCCTTCGTGTCTCCTTCATATCTCCTTCATATCTCCTTCATGTCTACTTCATGTCTACTTCGTGTCTCCTTCGTGTCTCCTTCATGTCTCCTTCATATCTCCTTCATGTCTGCTTCATGACTACCTCATGTCTCATTCTTGTCTCTTTCATATCTCCTTTGTGTCTCCTTCATATCTCCTTCATATCTCCTTTGTGTCTCTTTCATGTCTCTTACAAACCATCTTTCATCTCTCTTAAAGTCGTCAAGTATAAACAAGGAGGCGGGCGGCCATGTTTGTTTTGATCTAATTGTCATGCGGCGCGGTTATCCCCGCTGTCTCCTTGACACCCACAGAACTGAGAGTGATGCACAGAAGAAGGATTTCAAAGCAGCCTTGTGTGTGTGTGTGTGTGTGTGTGTGTGTGTGTGTGTGTGTATGTGTGTGTGTGTGTTTCTGCACCTGCCAGTGTCTGGTGTGCATCAGGCTTGTCTCGTGGGACCACAGCAACATGCAGGCAGGAAGTTGAGCTCCAGCGGTGCGGCGTACGGCTCCACCTGCTGCACCGCTGCAGCCCCACCTCTCGTGTGCCGGGACTCCTCCACCTGTTACCTACATATGAGACGCGTGCACCAGTAAAACAAACTAGAAAAGAGACGCCCGCAAACCAGTATAGCTTGGTAAGAAATATTTGATCAATATTCTGTGCGGCCCTCACACCCCCCGTGATTTTCTTATTCGGCCCACTTGCTACTGAAGTTGAATAGCCCTGATCTATACCATTCAGTGACTGCAGAGTCTCCTAACTCCGCCCCCCCCAGCCCCCCTTCCTCCTCTTCTTCTTCCTCTCCTGTATTCTTGGAACGAGACGGGGACGCCGTGTCTCAGGAAGCCTCGGCACAACCGCACAAAGCTTCTCATAGAGCGCCTCCGCCAGATTGGGCCCCGTGACTCTTTTGAGTCAGATTTGAGATAAGCCTCATATCTTTGATGCCCCCCCCCCCCACCCCCCACCCCCCCTGCAGACGGAGAGCTCCGATGAGGAGATAACGAGGAGGATGAGAACCGCTCGGCTGCCGGTTTCTCAGAGCGGCACTTCAGCCGTCGCTTTCCGCTGACTCGGACGGTCTGAGCTTTAACGCTGACCTCACAGGTGTGTGTGTTTTTGTGTGTGTGTGTGTGTGTGTGTATAGGCAAATAAGAGCAGCAGAAAAAAAGGTTTCCTCCGTCTGGTATTCCCACCAGATCCCTTTGTCTTCAAAGGTCACCGTGTCATGTTCCCATCAGCGCTCCGTTAACAGTAAACACGGCCTGTGGTGCCACAAACACACCCAGGAAGGGCTGTGTGTGTGTGTGTGTGTGTGTGTGTGTGTGTGTCTGTGTCTGTGTGTCTGTGTGTCTGTGTGTGTGTTGTTTACCCACAGATTCACACACTTCACACACACGCATTTCCATTTTCATTTGGTTTCATTTTCTCGCGAATCTAATTACTCTTCGTCTCTCTCTCCGCTTGTGCACAAACACACACACACACACACACACACACACACATACATGCAAATAACACAGGCATGATGTAATTATTGCAGCCTTGGAAAAATTCCCCATTTCCTGCTGAGAAATTACCTGCAATTGAGAGGCCCGTTGTAACATAATTAAAAACATTCTCTAAATATGCAGGACGCGTATCTCCATTGTATTATAATGATGTATATATATATATATATATATATATATATATATATATATATATATATATATATATATTATATGAGAGAGAAAAGAAGAAAAGAAACCCTTGAAATTCCTTGGTTTGGCCAGCGACTCTCTCCCCGAGAGGAAGCCTCTTCACGTGGCCTCCAGGAGAAGAAGGCATGGCCTCCCTCCTCTTCATCACACTGGAACAGATGCTGTCGTCACATGACACTCTGTGCGCTGACATCCCATATTAACCGCTGTGGGACTGTGGTGAGACACATTTTGGGGGGAAAAGGCCAATTTATTCACTCCTTCTTGTCTCTTTATTTCTTTATTTTATATTAATTTTCTGATTTATTTGATTATAATATTTTAGGAATAGGATAGGAATATATAAGCATTTCTTACTTCTACCTATACATTTTCAGTTAAAATACTCAACAACAACAACATTGTTCTTCCCGGATGACGAAGATGAAGCAGCGGCAACAGATTGGTATGTTTGTGTGTGTGTCTGTGTGAGTGAGTGTGTGTGTGTGTGTGTGTGTGTGTGGGGGGGGGGGGGGGGGGGCATCGGTTAATCTGGACTTTGTGCTGAGTTTGCATTTCGGCGTCCATTGCATTTCTTCTTCTTCTCAAACCGCGATGGAGTGACTAGCGGAGAAGAAAAAAAAAGAACCCAGAGTAAACCCCCATAAGCCCCGCCTCCAACGGCTCTGACTCAGCTTCCAGAGGAATGAATGGCCGCCGCCTCCTCCTCCTCCTCCTCCTCCTCCTCCTCCTCTTCTGTCAGATGGCCGGCTGCCACAGCGCTAATTCAAGCTCCGGGCCTTCTGCTGTGGGGGGAGTAAAGGGAGAGAGAGGGAGGGGGGGGGAGTGTAGAGGAAGCTTTGCACATGGCTGAAGTGCAAGACATGGCTGCTAAGCTCATCAATGGAGGAGGAGTCACCTGAGGCCGCCGGCCGCTGCCAGAGAGAAGAGCTGAGCTCCTCCAGCTCTGGTGAAGGGAGCCGTCCACCGAGCCGCCGCTTGTTTCTGCCTTTTTGGGGATTGCGCCACATTTGTGTCGCTATTTTTTAGACGGTTTCCAGTCCTGGCTCCTGATTGGTGGAACGAGCTCCTAACTGACATCAGGACGGCAGGAAGTCTCTACATATTCACCGGAAACTAAAAACACTTCTTTTCCGACTATATCTGGATTAAAACACAGATTAGCACTTCAGTGGCCCTTAAATGGCCCTTACTTATAGTATTACTTATGGTATTACTATGTTATTACTTATGGTACTTTTGTAGTTCGACTATCTTGAAGAAATTCAACTTTCTGTATTCTTGTTGTTCTTAGTTTGTACTCTTGATGATAAAAGCGTCTGCTAAAAGATGATTTTCCATATCTGTCTAATTCTCTTTTATATAAAGGTCAGAGGCCGGCGGTCTGGGTTTCAGTTTCAGAGCCTCCCACCTTCCTGTCCCCTCGGCCCCCCCACTGGTGTCTGGTGTTCTCACAGAAGCCGTCCGGGGGCCTCCATGACTCTCTGGTGTGTTTCCTCTGCGGCCCCCAGGACGACGTGTTTGTGTCCCCATCATCTAAGAATGGAACAACACTGTAAAAAATGTACAATCCTCCATCCGAGTCCAACGAGCTGCTAAAAGCTTTCTTTAGACGTCTGAAAAATATATATACTTTAATGTATTAAAATATACATACTTTAATGTATTTAAAATATACTGTATGCTATTTAAGTGAACTATCATCATGCATACCAGCACACAAAGTCATGTACTTACATTTTACTAAGTATACTTTAAGATGTTCCAATTTCGCACCATAAAAATAAACTTAAATACTATTTAATCACAACTTAAATATATTATATATATTTTTTTTTTCACACTTTAGTATATTTATGATTAGTTGGGCTTCAGGTATACTTTTTATTTTTCACCTGGGGTGACGGCTCTATAAAAGATATCTTTAAATTTCTGCGGTCGAGCAGGTGAAAGAAATAAATACTTTAATGTATTTAAATATATATTATATACTATTTAAGTGAACTATCATCATGCATATTAGTATGGAGGACTTAAAATGTCTTAAGTATAAATAAATTCATGAATAAATACATGAATAAATAAATAAATACAGGAATAAATAAACAAATGCTTAAATAAATGTATAAATAAATAAATAAAGAAATGAATAAATAAATGCTTTAATAAATATATAAATAAAGAAATTCAGGAATAAAGAAATACATTCTTAAATAAATAAATACATAAATACAGGAATAAATAAATAAATGCTTAAATAAATGTATAAATAAATAAATGTATTCATGCATCTATTTATTTATACTTAAGACATTTTAAGTCCTCCATATACATACACAGTCATGTAATTTAAATGTACTAAGTAAACTTTAAGTTGTTCAAATTTAGCACCACAAATACACTTAATACACTTTAATTAGTACTTAAATACCATTTAATCACAACGTAAATATATTAAGTATATGTATGATTTGTATAGGGCTTGAAGTATGCCAGATTAAATATATCACATATTTTTTTTTCACCGTTGACCACCGAGTGTTTGTGCATTAGCGTCAAAATCGAGAACCAGGGATCACAACGTTTGACGTTTTTATTATCACGTGTCACATGGTTTTATCAAGCCGCCGCCGCCACACACACACACACACATCATGGGTCATTATGCCCTCTACGCGTATCCCTATCTGTGCGTGCGTGTATGTATGTGTGTGTGTGTGTGTGTGTGTGTGTGTGTGTGTGTGTGTGTGTGTGTTTACTCAATGGTGTTGGCGCAACAAGAATGTTAAAAGCCCTCATTATCTCTATGGAAAAATGATTTGCCGACCTGGGGTTGTGTTGACATGTCAACCTTGTTACGCGGTTATCAGAACGCACACTGAGGAGAAAAGAAATTAAAGGCACCGCAGGATGCAGGTCGGCCTGGTGTTTTAGGAAAGGTGAGAGAGAGAGAGAGAGAGAGAGAGAGAGATAGAGGGAGAGAGAGAGAGAGATCCCCTCCTGGGCGGTTCTTCGTGGCCGACTCCCTCGATGTGAAAGTCGAGCCGCCCACCGGACAGAGGAGCACAGGTTAGCTTCTCTTCTCTGCAGCACAGGATGCCGCTTGTTTAAGAGGGCTTTCCCCTTTGTGGCCGGTCTTAATGTGTATCACACACACACACACACACGCACGCACACACACACACACACATGTACACACACACACACACACACACACACAGAACACATGCACACACTCTCACATGTATTGCTGGTGCCGTGTGGCGAATGAAGAGAAAACACTGCAAAATATAAGGTTTGTGCAAGAAAAATGATGTGCAAATAAAATGTCTTTAAATACACACTCTCACACACACAACACACACACACACACACACACACACACACAGGAAGCTTCCCGTGTAGTGACTCAACGCCACGATGATTTAGGTTGGCAGAACGGCACAGGAGCGCTCGTGACTCATGGGTTTCCATTTGCATGTGTGTGTGCAGGTGTGTGTGTGTGTGTGTGTGTGTGTGTGTGTGTGTGTGTGTGTGTAGCAGGTCTGCAGCTCTGAGGCTTCACCAACCAAAGTGGATCAGAGCACGGTCTCTCTTTCTCTTTGTTCCGGCCGGCCTAATGTGGTGCGTGCTTTATATCTGTGTGTGTGTGTGTGTGTGTGTGTGTGTGTGTGTGTGTGTGTGTGTGTGTGTAGGATGAAGCATCAGAGAGAATACGGCGGCTCAGAGCTCGGAGACCCGTCATCATGTGACACGCCACAGCTATCGGGGAAACATTCAAATTAATTCTCGCCCGCGTGACGACGGGTGTCTTCAAAGCCTCCGCCGAGTCCTCGGCTCAGACATCAAAGGCGGCGTCGCCGAAAAAAGAAACGCCACACGCCAGATGAAAAGGACACGATTTTTTGAAATACCTGGAGAAAGTACCCCCCTCCCCCCCCCCAAATCACAAGCCTTTGATGCGCCTCTGAGAGCCGGGCGAGGCCGGCCAATCAAGGCGCGTCGGAGAAAAAACGCGTCGACCAATCACGCGGGACTTCTTCCCCTGATGAGTGACCTTATGAACGTTTTTACTGCTTAACTGTTACATTAAACTGTCAGATTGCCCCCCCTCACGTGGTTTCCTGACACGTGGCCTGGTCACGCGGCGCCGGGCCGCTCCTTCCTGGAAGACAGGAAGCTGCCGGTCGGCGGCGTCTCGCACGTCTCACATGTCTCGCTGCGAGAACCTGCCGGCCTCATTTATAATGCATTTATGGATAGAGGGCCACAGGAAAAGCCTGGTCTCCTGACAGGGGGGGGGGGGGGGGGCTGAGAGACCTGTGATGTAGCCGGAAGGCGGCAAGACGGACGCCATCGAGGGATCGTACAGCGGCAAAGGAGAGTGTGTGTGTGTGTGTGTGTGATATTAAAGCATGCATCCATAACTTTAGCAAAGACTCCATCGAGGCAAAACCATAAAGATTATGATTTAACGTTTAATTTCATCTTCACTTCATCCACGACTCCACGACGAGCTTCTTCTCCAGTAATCCGTGATAATCTGGGCCAGATGTGCCGTCCTTCACTCGTACGTATGTCTGTCTGTTGACTCACCAACACACGCGCCCGGCCTTCAAAGGGTTCTGATGCAAAATCCTGCGGCGCTTTGCCTCAGCCTCCACGTCTGTTGTCGTGGCCGACGATCAGGAACATGACGCAAGGCGGGGCGGCGGGGGGGCAACGCGAGGGGCGGCGGCTCGGCTTCGCCTCGGGGGAGAGAGGGGAGGGGGAGGGGCTCACCTTGATCGCTACTGATGGGGGGGAGGGGGGGGGGGGGCTCAAGACACCGAGCTGGGGACTCGCACGGCGAGAGAGAGAAATGCAACGATGTCAGTGTCCCGATGGCGGAATGGAAGCGTGTTAGCTCGATAGCGCTAAAGATGCTAACGGTCGTGATTCTCGGCACGTCGCTGGAATTCAGACGCTTGGTCCTCGACGCTCCGAGGGGAACGTTAAAAAATCCATTAAATATAAATGTAAGTTCATGAACTTAATTGGATATATTCTATATTATATCGTTATATATATATATATATATATATATATAATATATATATATATATATATATAATATGTATATATATATATACATAATATGTATATATATATATATATATATATATAATGTAAGTTCATGAACTTAATTGGATATATTCTATATTATATCGTTATATATATATATATATATATATATATATACATAAAATACATAATATGTATATATATAATGTAAGTTCATGAACTTAATTGGATATATTCTATATTATATCGTTATATATATATATATATATACATAATATATATATATATATATATATATATATATATATATATATATATATATATATATAATGTAAGTTCATGAATTTGATTGGATATAATCTATATTATATATATATATATATATATATATATATATATATATATATATATATATATATATATGTGTGTTAAGTGATGGTGGGGGGGTATTTGGCTGTATTTCGCGGGGCGGGGGAGGTAGCCGTTTTTTCTGGTGGTTGTTCGGGGATGTCAGTGTCTCTGAGGAGCGTCACCATCGCGCTGAGTTCACGAGATAAAGTTAAAGTTAAAGCATTACCCTCGGGGGGCAGGGGGGGGGGGGCAGGGGGGGGGTCATGCTCGGCAACGGCAAATTATCTGAGGAGCGCATGATGTGAAGACGAGAACACGAGGAACCGGGCAGACGGGCAGTCTGGAGGACTCCTACGCCCTGAAGAATAAAGGTCCTTAAAGGGATCTTTAGAAGGCTTCGTGGTTAACGAAGAACCATCAGCTACTGAAGAACCGTTTGGGGCACCTTTATAGGTTCTTTGAAGAACGCTTTAAGGAAATAGTTCTTTAAAGAACCCTGGTTTGAAAGGTTCTCTGTGGAACCAGAAATGGTGCCTTAAATTATAATTTGTTACGGTTCTTTGAATAACTCTTTAAGAAAATGGTTCTTTAAAGAACCAAGGTTTAAAAAGGTTCTTTCTGGAACCACGAATGGGGCTTTCAAGAACCATTTTTTAAGGTTATTTGAAGAGCTCTTTAAGAAAATGGTTCTTTAAAGAACCCTGTTTTGAAGGTTCTTTGAAGAACCAGAAATGGTGCCTTCAAGAACCATCTTTTGAAGGTTATTTAAAGAACTCTTTAAGGAAATGGTTCTTTAAAGAACCCTGTTTTGAAGGTTCTTCGTAGCGGAGGTTAAACACGTTCTCACACATCACTACCAGCGGGATGAAGGATGAGAAGTTCTGCTCATATTTGACCTTTCCTCTCCCGACTTCCATAATCCGCTTTCATTCCACCCGGGAGGAAGCAATAGAACGGAAAATAAAGTGTGAGTTTCATAATGAAGTCGTCGTTTCAAGGTCGTCTACTCAAGCTCACGCAATTAAAACCCAGTTAACCCATACATGTGAAAAAGCCTTA
>CM070101.1:17859927-17874927 GCA_036178185.1 Liparis tanakae | reverse complement strand
GTGAGCGTCTCACGACGAGGTCGTCTCCTCGGAGAAGTGAGGAGGGAACGAGGAAGAAGGACTCTCCTCTGCTCCCTAATGGTGCTCTCCTATATTCTATTTCCTATATCCTCCCCCCTCCCTTCTCTCCCAACTTCCTGTGCTTTTCCTATGCAGTGAGTATTCCCCGCTAGACGGATATGAGTCACCTCGCCGGCTCTCTCGTCTCTCTCTCTCTCCTCTTCCTCTCTCTCGTCTCTCTCTCGTCTCTCTCCTCTCTCTCCCTCTCTCCTCTCTCTCTCTCTCTCCTCTTTCTCCTCTCTCTCGTCTCTCTCTCCTCTCTCCTCTCCTCCTCCCTCTCTCTCCTCTCTCTCTCTCCCTCTCTCTCCCTCTCTCTCTCCTCTCCTCTCTCTCGTCTCTCTCCTCTCTCCTCCTCTCTCTCCTCTCTCTCCTCTTTCTCCTCTCTCCCCTCCTCCCTTCCTCCCTCTCCCCCTCTCCCCTCTTCTCTCCCCTCCCCCCCTCTCCTCTCCCTCTCTCCTCTCTCTCCCCTCCCTCTCTCCCTCTCTCCTCTCTCTCCTCTCCTCTCCCTCCTCCTCTCTCTCTCCCTCTCCTCTCCTCTCTCTCTCCCCATCTCTCCCCCTCCCTCTCCCTCCCTCTCTCTCCCCTCTCTCCTCTCTCTCCTCTCTCTCCCTCCCTCTCTCCTCCTCCTCTCCTCTCTCCTCTCTCTCTCCTCTCTCTCCTCTCTCTCTCTCCTCTTTCTCCTCTCTTGTCTCTCTCTCCTCTCTCCCGTCTCTCATCTCTCTCATCTCTCTCGTCTCTCTCCTCCCTCTCCTCCCTCTCCTCTCTCCTCTCTCCTCCTTCTCCTCTCTCTCCTCTCTCTCCTCTCTCTCTCCTCTCTCTCTCTGCCTCCCTATAACCCTCACCACCAGGAAGCGGGAGATCGTTTAATTTAAACAAATGCTTCCTCCTCCGCGTCTCTTATCCAAATGGCTTTTCCATCTCAGACCTTCAATAATAAATGACTTAAAAAAGGGAAGTGGAATAAACAGTCCGGTAGCCGTGATAACCTGGCGCCATGCGCGGCGCCAGGTTATCACGCAACAGTGTTCACGGATCCTCTGACTACGCGTTGCAACACAAGCATGTTGTGCAAAAGAAAGGGGCTCATTCTCTCGCCCGGTGGGGAAATAGGTCAGGGGTTTCTTTACTCAGGAACATTGCACTTCATGCGAAGGGGGTTGCCACACAGGTTGTAAACGTGTGTGTGTGTATGTGTGTGTGTGTGTGTGTGTGTGTGTGTGTGGGCCTCTGCTTGTTTTCCTCTCCGTGTGACCCATTTGCCGATCGACCACAGCGTTCCCCCGCTCTGCCGGGGTTTCCATGCCAACGCAGCCAGCGGCAAGACAAAAGATGAGGACTCGATCACAGAGAGGCCGCCGCAGTCGGTCCGCTGCGCCCGCCGTCCGCGTGGTTAACGGACGCGTCGTTAACGGACACGCGGAGACACGGGCCACAAATATGGTCTTAATCGGTAATAATAACGGGGTCGTTTTTTATTTATTGCCAATGCTTCGGGTCACTTTTGTCAAGTTTGCTTCGCTTTGCTGCCACATTTAAATGTCCAGTAGATTTAAAATAAAACATCAACACTTTACACGTCTATTTCTACACTTTGATCGTTACTTTCCGTTAACTAAGTCAAACTTGACCTCCGGCTTACTATTCAAATTTTTATTCAAGAGCTACATCAAGCACATTTCAACAGATCGATCGTTACTTTAAGCCAGCGGTTCCCAAACTTTTTCTGTCAAGACCCCCTTTGATGATATAGGAACATTGGACCCCCCCCCCCCCCGCAACCCGACCCCAAATGTTTCTTGTTTTTTAATGAATTGCATTATAATGCATGAACTGTATAAAATATTTTTATTTCTTTCTAAAATAAGTACATATCACTTCACAGTTTATTCTTCAGTTTGTGTTTAACTGGGAAAAAAATAGCAATAATAAAATATATATAAAATAAAAAATATATAAAATAATTTGTAAATACAATTACCCCCCACTTTGGGAACCACTGCATTAAAGCAACATGGGAAAAGGACATATTACATATTTCTGAGGAAGAATGGACATTAATATGGGGGTACCAATGGAAATGTACCAGTTCAATGAGCTGGTGAGAGTTTAACTGGAAAAATTACACAAGATATTTCATTACACTATCTCAGACATCTCACTATAGCGATACCACTCCTGAATGCTGGAGAAAATGTGGACACCAAAGCGCAAACCATTATCACATCTTCTGGGACTGTCCCATCATTAAACACTTCTGGAAGGCGGTACACAATACTTTACAGGACATCTTTTGCGAGGACATCCCTTTGGACTTTAAGATTCTGTACTTGGAAATTAACCTCAGAGTTGGCCGAAAGGGGACAGACTCTTGATTAATGCATTGCTGGTCTGTTACTAGAAAATGGTTACTACCAGAGTGTCCTACAATTACATCTTGGAGAGACATCGTAACGGATATCTACAGAATGGAGCAGATCACAGCTCATGTCAATCAAAGAACAGAAACATTTCTTAAACACTGGCAAAAGTGGTGCAACTATGTCACAGATAAATGGCCTGACTGTATTTCTTTACTCTATGGAAAATGATTTCTCCCTACTTTATTTATTATTATTATTATTATTATTATTATTATTATTATTATTATTATTATTATTATTAGTTTTATTACTATGGTATTGTTTCTTTATTTGCATATGTTTTTTTTCTTCTTTTTTTCTTCTTTTTTTCTTCTCTTTTTTTGGCCTGTACTTCATGTACAAAGAATCTGAAAAATTTAAATATGTGTATGTGAGATTTTGAACACTAATAGAATACAAAAAAAGCTGCTCAGCCATTGGTCCACTGAAAGCTGCTCAGCCATTGGTCCTCTGAAATCTGCTCAGCCATTGGTCCACTGGAAACTGTTCAGTCATTGGTCCACTGAAAGCTGCTCAACCATTGGTTCATTGAAAGCTGCTCAGCCATTGGTCCACTGAAAGCTGCTCAGCCATTGGTCCACTAAAAGCTGCTCAGCCATTGGTCCACTAAAAGCTGCTCAGCCATTGGTTCATTGAAGGCTGCTTAGCCATTGGTCCACTGAAAGCTGCTCAGCCATTGGTCCACTGAAAGAAAAAAATAGCAATAATAAAATATATATAAAATAAAAAATATATAAAATATATATAAAATAATTTGTAAATACAATTAACTTAATTTCAAACAAAGTGCAAACAACATATACTGTATTTCCTCACATTGAACAGCAGGTTTTCTCAAACAATAAAATAACACAATTATGAACAAGGTGTGCAGGTCTACATGGTACATTTTATTTTGTGATCATATTCCTATGTATATTCCTGTTCATATATATCAGTGACTGGTGTGGGCTTGCTTTGCTTTACAGATTTTGTCAAAGCGGGGTTGCTGGTTGGAGATAGCTACTCTCAGTTCATTTAGACCAGGGGTGCTCAATACGGCCGGTCGCGGCGACCTGCCAGTCGATCGCGGCGTAGTGTTGGTAGATCGCATCACAGAAAAATAAATGTGCCCGCCCCCGAGTAACTTCCTCTATAGCGCCAGATTACAGCAGAAGCGTGTCATTTCTGTCACTCCGTGTCGCGTTAACAGTCCTCCGCTCAGGTCTCGCGCGCCATAAAGCTTCGCTGGCTTGCGCCGATCGTCGGCGGAGCAGAGAAAAGTCACTAGCACCCCCCACCCCCTCCCACCCCCCCGTCGATCGTCTTGACTTGGTCACATTATAAGTAGCTCGCATGCTGAGAAAGTGTGACCACCCCTGATTTAGACCAGTCACAAATCTGTCCATCTTTGTACATACTTCCTTCTCTTATCTTTATCTTTCTCTGTCGCTCCGTATCTTTCTCGCTCTGTGTCGCTGTGTGTCTCTCTCTCTCGTTCGCGCTCCCTCACTCTCTCTCTCCCTCGCGCTCTCTCGCTCTCTCGCTCTCGCTGGTTTTGCCTCAGTCGGTCTGTGACATGAGCCGCTCTGGTGGCGTGGTTGGAACACAGTGCATGTCACGTCGGTTATTTTATATTGTTTTACCGGTGTATGTGTGCGTCTGTGTGTGTGGGTTGGTGATGAAGCCGCGACCCCCCTGTAGTACCACCGCGCCCCCCCTAGGGGTCGTGACCCCCACTTTGGGAACCACTGCTTTAAGCTAACTAACTAAAAGTTTTCCTCTAACTTACTATTTAGAGGTTAATTTAAAACACATTGTATTCATATGTTTACTTGAACCTATAGCTAACACTTTACCAACAATTCATGAGTAGCCTACTCATAGCTAACTAGTTCAAAGTGTGCCTGTAGCGTACTATTTAGATGTATACTTATACTTTTAGAGTAGTAGCTTATTCATAGCTAACTAGTTCAAAGTATAGTTACATCTAGCTTACTATCTAGTTGTGTACTTATGCCTTTAGCTAAATGTACACTTTGAACTAGTTAGCTATTAGTAGCCTACTGATCAGTAGGCTACTAATAGCTAACTAGTTTAAAGTAGAGATCTAGCTTATTATTTAAATGTGTAGCCTACTTGTACCTTTAGCTTTATTAGTAGCATAGTCCTAGCTAACTAGTTCAAAGTATAGCTCCATCCAGCTTACTATTTGGATATGTATTTGTACCTTTAGCTCAGTAAGCTACTCATAGCTAACTAGTTCAAAGTATACATCTAACTTACTAGTTAGTGTGTACTTGTACATTTAGCTCAGTAGCCTATAGCTAACTAGTTCAAACACTACCTCTAGTGTAGGCTACTATTTAGATTTGTAGTCTACTTGTAGGCTACCTTTAGCTCAGTAGGCTACACATAGCTAACTAGTTCAAAGTATACATCTAGCTTATTATTTAGATGTGTACTTGTAGCCTACATTTAGCTCAGTAAGCTACTCACAGCTAACTAGTTCAAAGAATATATCTAACTTACTTGTTAAAGTGTACTTGTACCTCTAGCGTAGTAGCCTACTCATAGCTAGCTAGTTTAACTCTTCCCCATGCTTGCTAACTTGGCAGCCATTCTTTATTGCAACATGTGGTGAGAGCGTTATTATTGATCCCTTTGCCTTTCTGGACAATCCTCGCTCTTTAATGAAAACAAACTCTGGGTTGCTGCTTGTTTATTGGTTAATGGGAATTCAGTAAAAGCAGCATTTAGCTTTTGTAACAATCTTTAGCTTTCTTATAATCCCACTGAACACAAACGTGTTGATAAAGTTGATGAAGCACCATTAATAGTTTTTAAGTGGGATTCTTATGAAATCAATGTTACTGTGTTATCACAGAGAAAGTTTCGGAGGTGCATGAAGTGAACAAAAAACTATAATTATGCTGATGCATGCATAAATATTTTCCGTACTCTCCTTTCCGGTTCTGTGAAAAGAATATAATAACTCCAGATCTCATGCAGAATACAAAATGCAGTATTTCCAAAGCCCATGATGTAAACATTAGCTGTTCATCAAGATGCCTGCAGTGCCAAGTGGGAAATTAATACTCATTGTCATTCATGGGGAAAATACACTTTTTATTTATTTATTGACACGCCTGATTTGTTTTCGCTCGCTTTACGAGTTCTCCATCTGAATGCAGACGAGTGTTTCCGCTGGGAAAATGAATATACTTTGGTGACACAGCAATATCGCTCCTGCCAAATGAAAGCACTTTTCCCCGAGTCGGAGGAAACGAGCTCGTTGGCCGTGACGATGAGCGGAGCTGAAGCGTTCGCGTCGACGCGTAAACAGTCGAGAAGCGGAGACTGTGTTTAACCGCGAATGAGCGGATGAGTGAGGAGAGGCCGAGGAGGCTGCGTTCGGCGATACTGCGGGAGAACTTTCCACTCCATTCATCAGCGGTGAGAGGAGGAGGAGGGAGGGAGGGAGAGGTAAGGGGTAAAAAGATAGGATGAGATGGAGAATTAGGAGGGGAATTAGGAAGAAGGAACGAGAAAACACTGGAAGGAAAAAAGAGGAAAAGAGGAGAGGAGGGGGAGGCAGAAAAAGGAGGAGAGGAGTGATGCAGGATGAGAACAAAAGATGGAAAACATGATGTTCGGAGACAGTTGGGAGAGTGAGTTGAGTTCAGACTTTCTAAGACTAATTTGCCAGCGCCGAGACCTCAACCGACCAAAGCCAATTTGTGTGTCTCAAGGCGAGCCTCGGGAGGGGAGTCAGTGTGTGTGTGTGTGTGTGTGTGTGTGTGTGTGTGTGTGTGAGCGAGTCTTTTTTGGGATACATCCTCATCAGTGCCGCTGTAAACAAACAAGAGATGTTTTCACCTATCAAAAAGCCACACATGAGCATCCTGAGACACACACACACACACACACACGCACACACACACTCCTCACGGAGAGGATTAATGATCTTGCTGTTGTCTCCTCCAGATAACCAGCTCATCATCAGCCGAGCTCGCTGATCAGTCATCTTGATGTAAAGCGATAGACTCCGACTGCTTTAACCGACTGCTTTAACTCTGACTGCTTTAACCGACTGCTTTAACTCTGACTAATTTAACTCTGACTACTTTAATTCCGACTGCTTTATCCGACTGTTTTAACTCTGACTAATTTAACTCTGCTTTAACTCTGACTGCTTTAACTACGACTGCTTTAACCAACTGTTTTAACTCCGACTGCTTTAACCGATTGTTTTAACTCCGACTAATTTAACTCTGACTAATTTAACTCTGACTGCTTTACCTCTGACTGCTTTAACTCTGACTGCTTTAACTCTGACTAATTTAACTCTGACTAATTTAACTCTGACTAATTTAACTCCAACTAATTTAGCTCCGACTGCTTTAACTCTGACTAATTTAATTACGACTGCTTTACCGACTGCTTTAACTCTGACTGCTTTATCTCTGACTGCTTTACCGACTGCTTTAACTCCGACTGCTTTACCTCTGACTGCTTTACCTCTGACTGCTTTACCTCTGACTGCTTTACCTCTGACTGCTTTACCTCTGACTGCTTTAACCGACTGCTTTACCTCCGACTGCTTTACAAATACATACAAAGTGACTTTGAATCACATCATAAAGCATTAAGAAAACAACAGAAGTACACCCCCCTGCATGATGCATCGTATAATCATCAGGTGTTATAACACGTTACCGTGTGTCATTACGAGATCATGCATAACGTGCTTTGATGAGCGTAGAGAATATAGATATTCACTCGTTGTGGGCGTCGCCGTGTGAGTTTATGGACGACTCACTTCTTCACTTGCAGGTTGGATGAACGTTGCAAAGCTGGACGATCAAAAAAAAACACACTCTCTCTCTCTCTCGGGGCATTTCTGACAGAAAGTGTCACCAAACACAGACACAAAAGACTTGTGAGTCAAACAAAAAGCCGACGTGGAGCGTCTGATATGTGTGATGCAGTCGTCTCTGAGTCTGAGCGCTGCTCTCTGCTCGCCTTGCAGGTACGGAAACACCTGACAAGAGAATAATGAGATGGCTTCAATCACACGACACGCATCCATTTTGCATTAAGCCTCTCGTATTGTTTCAGGCGGCTGATAAGAGTGTGAGTTAGGATGTGTGTGTGTGTGTGTGTGTGTGTGTGTGTGTGTGTGTGGGGGGAGGGGGGGGGTCTCTCTCGCATATTGGATTAATGGAGTCAACAATTCCCTGAGGTGCTTCTCTGATTATGCACACACCGACTCGCCCCGCTCGGCAGGAAGATAAACAAAAACAGCTCAAGGCAAGTTGTCTACCCGTAGGACACACACACACACACACACACACACACACACATTATATATATACACACACACTTGTGCACACACACACTTATAATGATGGCATGTGTTTGCATACGCCCTCTTTAATACATACATGCATATATGAATATAAATTTAGACACACGTTGGATGTGTGTATTGAAACATATGCACATACAATATATATATATATATATATATATATATATATATATATATATATATATATATATATATATATATATATACTGGCGAGATATCACACACACACACACACACACTCCATTTTTCATGCAGGGTGAATCACCAACTTGCCAGTCTTCCTCGGGGTCTCCATGCCGATGACTCATCCCTCATCAAACGGTGGCCCTGTAGGAAGAATCAACACACTCGCATGTACACATCCACTCCCTCTGCCAATAATATAAAAACTGTAACACACACACACACACGCACACACACACACACTCAAAGGGCTTCCCTTTTTTTTCCCCTTCTGTGTGCCTGTCAGGAATTTCTTAACGCATGTAATGCACCGCCGGAGAAGGGAAGCCCCTTGCAGATAAACGTGACTACGTGTGTGTGTGTGTGTGCGTGCGTGTGTGTACGTGCGTGTGTGCGTGTGTGTGTGTGTGTGCATGGAGAGAGCGATCACATGCTCCGTGTGATGAGTCATAGCGGGGCTGGTTCTGCCAGGGAGCGGCTGGCTGGCTGGTTGGAAGCAGTTCCTGCAGGAAGCTCCTCCGCGGCGCTCCGAGACTCCGGTGAGATCCGAGGCACCCTGGAGTTCCTCGTTCTCCGACGTTTGATGTTTCTGCAGAAAATAATTCTAAATATTTGCCTCCACGTGTCGCACGCGGCTCGGTTGCGACACACTTTTGCAATCAGCGGCTTCAAACCGCCGGGTTTCACACCTCATTAGTCGATGTAATGCACTGGGAGAGACGGATGCAGATGCTTTGGGAAAGGGGGGGATGGAGAAGCTGTGCATGCGTGTTGGCGCCCTATTTATTTTTAATTCCCGGGGTCAATGTCACGCAGACGGGTTTATTCCACATATTGTGCGTTTTGTTGTCGGGCGAGCAGTCGCCTTGACGATGAACGGAGGCGACAGCGATGTAATTGAGGTAAAATCCCCACGGAGTCGCCGTATTCTCATGTTATGATTAACATCGAGCGCTTTCGACACGGGCGAAAGAATAAATAGAGCGACCGGCAGAAAGCTCAAGGTCAAAACGACAGGTGGGCGCTATAAATACACCCGAGGGGGGGGGGGGTCGTCAATCGAAAGGTGTTATAACGGAGATGTCCAGATAGCTGAGCTCTCCCCGGATGGATGTGAGAGGACGGAAGGTTTTATCGTGATGAAATGGGACCGTCGCTGAGAAGAACTGGGTCAATTAATCCGTCTCCTTCCTTTACAGATCACGCCTGAAAGAATAAAAAAAAGAGTGAACAAAAAAGGCCTCGGAAAAAAAATGACGGATAACCGAACGAATAAAAGGCGGCGTGAGAAATTCGCGGCTAACGCGTTTATCTTCTTCACCGTGAAGCCAAAGCCGCGGAGGCAGCACGTGTGAGCGTGTGTGTGTGTGTGTGTGTGTGTGTGAGCGTGTGTGTGTGTGTGTGTGTGTGTGTGTGAGGGGGGGGGGTTCAGGAGCCCGAATATACCGTGAATGTGCCACTTACAGAAACGACTCCACGCTAAAGGTTATCGGTTTTCGGTTTTCGAGATACGCACATGAGAAGGAGAAGATGTATACATCGTACCGTAAAAATATGAAATAAAAAATAATATATGTATGAATACGATTAGACATGCAACAACCTGCACACATATTAACATATATATGCACACACCTGCATACCCTAACACACACACATAAATACTGTTATTTCACCCCCTCCCACTGTTGGCGACGCCCCCTCCCCCCCCCCCCCTCATACATCTCCAGATATCATATAAGGGAAGGTATTATATAGTGTTACAATTATATATATTGTTGTATTTTGCTTAAAGTCGTGGTCCAGGACGAGATAGACGGTACGCTAAAGTCAATTCTGCTTTTTAAACATTACATATGAAAGATCGTATCTCAGCGCGTCCTAATTACTGAGAATAAATATTCAAATGTAGAAGAATGAACATGAAACGTAGCGTATGGATTCTGGAGGAGGAGGAAGAGGAGGAGGAGTGAGAGAGGAAGAGCTGCCGCACTATAGGGGGATTGTGATGATTAAAGGCGTCAAATGTCTTGAGTGTGTTGTTTTTTTTAATCTTGCGTCCGTAGATCCATACGAGGACCGGCTGTGGTTAAAGCGCCGGATGAAGAGGAGGGAGGGGGGGGGGGGATGTCCATCAGAGTCAGGAGAAGATTGAAAGAGTAAGCAGCCAGATCAAGCTGGCAGGAAAGATAAATTGCTGCCTGTGAGTGTGTGTGTGTGTGTGTGTGTTTTCATGCCTATGTGGGGACATGAAGAGGTGCCAAAAGAGAAGCTTTGATGAAACAGCTGTAGGCGATGGCAGGAGAACGACGAGGCAGCGGGTCACTCGTCGCTTTGTTCTACCTTGCAGCTCCAGGGTGTGTGTGTGTGTGTGTGTGTGTGTGTGTGTGTGTGTGTGCATCTGTATGTATGTGTGTGTGTGTGGCATGAGTAAGCTGAGATCCTCTTTAACTCAACACAGAAAAATCACCCGGTGTGCCTGCATCTCTCTCTCTCTCTCTCTCTCTCTCTCTCTCTCTCTCTCCGCGGACCCCTCACCCCTCCACAGATTCTCTCTCCTCCGTTCCTCCTCCTCCCCCGATGCCTGGCAGCCGTTCTGACTCCGCCCACCAGGCCCCCAGATGTCAACATCTGGGGGCCTGGATAAGCAGAGAAACTCACGGAACTCCTCAAACCCTGTGAGGCTGAAGAGGAGCGATTAGAGGAGACCTCATCATGACGAAGGTGATGGGGGAAAGGAAGGAGGGCAACACCTGCATATGTGGAGTATGTATGTTGACCTGTGTGCATGTTGACCTGTATGCATGTTAACCTGTATGCATGTTGACCTGTATACATGTTGACCTGTATGCATGTTGACCTGTATGCATGTTGACCTGTATGCATGTTGACCTGTATGCATGTCGACCTGCATGTTGACCTGTGTGCATGTTGACCTGTATGCATGTTGACCTGTGTGCATGTTGACCTGTATGCATGTCGACTTGCATGTCTACCTGTATGCATGTTGACCTGTATGCATGTTGACCTGTATGCATGTTGACCTGTATGCATGTCGACCTGTATGCATGTTGACCTGTATGCATGTCGACCTGTGTGCATGTCGACCTGTGTGCATGTTGACCTGTGTGCATGTTGACCTGTATGCATGTTGACCTGTATGCATGTCGACTTGCATGTCTACCTGTATGCATGTTGACCTGTATGCATGTCGACTTGCATGTCTACCTGTATGCATGTTAACCTGTATGCATGTCGACCTGTATGCATGTTGAACTGTATGCATGTCGACCTGTATGCATGTTGACCTGTATGCATGTTGACCTGTATGCATGTTGACCTGTATGCATGTTGACCTGTATGCATGTTGAACTGTATGCATGTTGACCTGTATGCATGTTGACCTGTATGCATGTCGACCTGTATGCATGTTGAACTGTATGCATGTCGACCTGTATGCATGTTGAACTGTATGCATGTTGAACTGTATGCATGTTGACCTGTATGCATGTTGACCTGTATGCATGTTGACCTGTATGCATGTTGAACTGTATGCATGTTGACCTGTATGCATGTTGAACTGTATGCATGTTGACCTGTATGCATGTTGACCTGTATGCATGTCGACCTGTATGCATGTCGACCTGTATGCATGTCGACCTGTATGCATGTTGAACTGTATGCATGTTGAACTGTATGCATGTCGACCTGTATGCATGTGTGTTGTGGTTCTATTCCCGTCTCTTTTGTTCCAGACACTGAAAATAGAAAAGAATAAAAAAGAATAGAACAGAAAAGCGGAGCCGTGTGAGTCACAGCGCGGTGGTCTGAGTGTCCCTGACGAAGAGCAGAAGAGAGAGAGAGAGAGAGAGAGAAAGAGAGGCAGACAAGACGAGGACCCCGCAGGAGACAGTCTCCGCCGGGTTTCCATGACGACCCCCCCCCCCCCCCCCGGCGTCGGGAACATAACGTTTTCTCTCCCTAATGAGGCAAACTGGATCATTTGGTCCGTCTACCTGTGCACCGAGTCTCTCTCTCTCTCTCATCTCTTATCTCCGGTGCACACAGAGAAGAGAGGGGGGGGAGGAGGGGGGAGGAGGGGGATGACTGCAGCTTGTGTGTTTACTTTGAGAGACGCTGAAGAGGTACACTGCTCCTCTGACGTGAGACTCGACAGACAAAAGTGAGAACGGTTCTCCCCCCTCGACTCACTGAGTCAAGGTGACCCACACTGCCTAAAACACACACACACACACACACACACACACACATGTATTCACAATGCCACCGTGACACTGTGTCACATGTCACGTGTCACGTGGCTCCGAGGTGTCATGGAAACCTCCGTCTCACGTAGAGATTCTCCGATTTAAAATATCTGCAGCGTCTCATCTCGGCGTTAATCTAGGAAGCTCTGAGGGTTTAGTGTCACACACACACACACACACACACACACAGACACACACGTACACACACACACACACACACACACACACACACACACCATACAGATGGCTGCTTAAGGGAGGTCAAGCGCCTCTTCTAATCTCTCACAAAGAAGCCGTCGTCACCGGGCTCACGCCATCACCCCCGAGGGAACAGCGCCGCTGTAAATAAATAAATAAATAAATAAATAAATAAACAATAAGTGCAAACTGCACTTAACGGTGATTGAGCATGCGGGATAACCCCGAGGCATCAAATTAATCAGAGTTAATTAATGTGTTCTGGCCCCGTTAAAAGGTATTTACATCACGGGATGCACCGGGTAGGATATTAAGGGTGTGTGTGTGTGGTGGTATTCTCTCTCTCTCTCTTACTCACTCTCCTCCCTCTCTATCTCACTCTTCCTTTCTCTCCTTCTCGTTCCCTCTTGCACCCCTCTCTCTCTCCCTTTCTCCGCTGCTCTCCCTTTCTCTCTCACTCTCTCTCTCTATCCTCCCTCCCTATCTCACTCTTCCTTTCTCTCCTTCTCATTCCCTCTCTCCCCCTCTCCCTCCCTCTCTCCTCTCTCTCCCCTCTCCCTGCCTCTCTCTCGCTCACTATCCCTTTCTCTCTCTCTATCCTCCCTCTCTCTCTCTCTCCCTCTCTTTCCCCCTCTTCCTCCCTTTCTCCTCTCTCCCTCCTCTCCCCCCCTCTATCTCTCTCTCCCTGTGTGTGTGTGAGAACCGGTGAGTAAATTGCATGATGGGAAATGTAGGCCTTAGCATTCTTTTCTTGTTAAGTGACATTAAATGTGCATTCTAGCTCATTCTAGTCATAACCATATTTGATGAAGAAGTGTAAAACAGGATAAACAACAACAAAAAGAGAAAGAATAAAACAATAAGCTAAAAGAAAACCTAACAAGGGAGTGATCTATTGTCCAGTGTATTTATCCATTTATTTAAAATAAATAGGTTAGGGAAGTATATAAACCATTTTCTCCCAATATGTCCAGAACTGTTCCAGATGCCTGGAGCGTTCTCTTCATAACTTTATTAAAAGTGCGTTCCTCTTTCATCTCGAGTCGTGGCAGCATTAACACACGTGTGCGTGTGTGTGTGTGTGTGTGTGTGTGTGTGTGTGTGTTTAAATATTTCAAAGGTATCCCTCTCCGAGACCTTGGTGGGGTTTCTGGAGCTCGCGTATAAAACGGTGATGAAAGTTATTGCAACGCAGAGACTCGCTGCTGCAGCAGCTTTTTTTTTTTTTTTTTTTGGGACGGGGTTTGAAACTCCTGCCGAGTTACGGGATAAAAAAAAAAAAGAAAACGAGGCCGCCGTCTGGAAAAACGGAGACGGGAAAGACGAGGAGCGGCGAGGAAGTTCCCTGAACGCACCGCGAAGCAGACACAAAGACTCGGTGTTCAGCGTGATGGACGAGCCGACGGGCCTCAGGCCGCGTGAGTTATTGGCAACGCGTCTTCCTGTCAGGTGGGATCCGGATAAATCTCCACATCTGCCTCAGAACGCCGCCGCCGAGGGACGGCGTTCATCAATCACGAAGCGGGAGGATTGACACGTCGGAGTCGGAGTCCGGACGGCGGCGGCAGACGTCTTTATTCCTTTAAAAACCCAGACGGAAGCAGCCGGATCCGCGCTGCTTCCGTTCTCAGCCTTTCAAAATAAAAGCCCTAAAACGCACAGATGCTTCTTCTGGGTCGATAGGATCCTAATAGTTAGTCCTCTGCGTGCTTGAATATTGAGCACATGGGTGTCTAATCAGGGGGGGTTGTCGGTTCAATCCCCGCCCTAGCCGTTGTGTCCTTGAGCAAGGCACTGAACCCTGAATGTCTTTTGAAAAAAGTCTTATATTTAAAGCGTTGCGGCCGTCTCAGACCGTCTGAAGGAAGAGTATTTGGCGTGGAAGGGAAGAGTTCAAGGCTCACGGAGTAACCTTCGGCGTGGCCCTTTAAATATCTGCCGTCCAGCTGCGAGGCCTTGGTGGCGGGGGAGGGGGGGCGGGCGGGGGTCTCACCGGCGTGCCCACGGTGAACGCCGGATCATTCAATTACGAGAGCAGCGCCATGAATCATCCTCCTCCACGCCCTGGACGATGGCCCCCGACACAGGGGGGGGTGACAGTCCTGCAGGGAGGCCTGTGCCCCCCCCCCCCCCCCCCCCCTGAGCCCCTCAACCAGCCTGGATGCAATAACATTAGTGCTCTGGAGCTTCAGACACTGTGTGTGTGTGTGTGTGTTTGTGTGTGTATGTTCATGTATGTGTGTGAAAGTGTGTGTCCGTGTGCATGCGTGTATGTTCATGTGTGTGTGTGTGAGAGTGTGTGTCCGTGTGCATGCGTGTGTGTGTGCATGTGTGTGTGCATGTGTGTATGTGTGTTCATGCATGTATGTGTGTGCATGTGTGTGTGTTTGTGTTCATGTGTGTATGTGTGTGTGTGTTCATGCATGTGTGTGTGTGCATGTGTGTGTGTGTGTGTGTGTGTGTCAGAGACAGGCTTTTATTTGGATCCCGTGCCTCTCTCTCTGTGTCTATCTCCCTC
>CM070101.1:17802427-17854927 GCA_036178185.1 Liparis tanakae | reverse complement strand
TCTGAGATGACCTTTTGACCTTTCGTTTTTTTTCGGGTGACGATTGCACGAGACATGTCGCAACCTCACGTCTGTTTCTCTCTCTCTCCGCCACATCTTCTCATCCTGTGACAACAGGAACCCACAGTGATATTTGCCGTGGTTATTACTCATGGTCGGACCCCGCTGAACTTCTTTATCCGTCACGGTACAGCGGCGCGACCGGGGGAACGTTTAAAAATGCGGCCGGATGGTCACAGCGGTTTAAAATGAAGATAATTTTTGGGAAAAGCAGTTTCTATGCAACATTCAGGGTCGTTTATTCAAAAAACTTTAACAGGAAAAAGTTTTCCTTCCTCTAATTTGAGTCCCGTCAAAAGTTTATATTAATGGCGGTATACTGAGAATTCATTTCGCATGGCATGTCTCATTAATTTGCAGTTTCGTGGTAATTCGATATTCCATTAAACACTGCGCTTATTTTCCGTGGTAATACTTTAAATCATATTAATATTTGATGATTCTCATGAGCATACAAGCTACAGATCATTAAATCTGCAGAAGTTTTAGAGGAGAAGTGTTATCTGTAAAATACGATGGTGTTTGTGGATGTGTGTGGATGTGTGTGTGTGTGTGTGTGTGTGTGTGTGTGTGTGTGTGTGTGTGTGCAGAGGAGCAATGTAATAAAAGCCAATGTGAACACAGTGTTCCAGGTCAAAGCTGAAGTCTGCGGCACTTTCGGCCCAGAGAGCAGAGTGAGTCACCGGACGGAGCAGATTGGTAGCTTGCAGAATTCATTAAGAGAAATGTAAGGTATATGGATTTCCTGTGTGTGTGTGTGTGTGTGTGGGGGGGGGGGGGGCTGCAGAACAGCACCCCAGTGAATCCTCAAGTAGCTTTCCATACACCTTTGGAATGACAGCATGCTTTTTTCCTTCTTCTTTTTATTACTCCGTACTGTAGATGATTGATGCTGTTCGGAATGTAAAAGGAATTATCTTAAATCATTCACCGTTTTTGGCCTATTTTTTTATATATATATTTGGAACCACTCCAACACTAAAGCATACCTAATGAGTATAAGCTCGGCTGTGTGGAAACTGAGCACGCAAGGAGAACATAATACTAATGTAGGTGTTAAAGAGGCAGGTTTAATCCGCTTTTAAAATCAACACTAAACTAGCTGTCGACAACAACGTTAATCCCTCTGTACAATGGCGCCCCCGTGCGGTGGCAAGGCAGTACTGCACACATACGCACCAGAGTTACGGTAACGCCATTACATTAGTAAACCATTTAAACTTATAAAATAATGCCAGGTTGGCTTCATACATGTACACTGTTCAAAATGTTCACAATACAACTATCGGTGCTTCTTCATAGCGTGACATATGAGGGGAAATAATAAAGTAATTCATTACAGCATTACCGGAAACGAGGTGCAACCCTGTATTGCTTTTAAAACGGAACTGAATTTATATGGTGGTAAATAAATCAGGCAAAATCAAGTGCTATCTCGGTAAACTAGTTTAAAATTAATCACCGTAAAAACTTAAATATAACTTCATCAAATGCGCTATTTTTCAATCGGTATAACGTCTGTTACGCGAACCCTGCTCGAAAACGACCCAGGAGCAGCTATCCTAATCCGCCGCCCAAACTTTAGTCGCCGCCATAATCTAAGGACTGATCCTGAGTCAGTCGCTTCGGCACCGGATGTCCCGAAGTAAAAAAAAACAAAAGGAAAGACGACAAAAAAAGTGCCGTATTTTCGGAAGCGGAGAGAACATTTGTGAAGGGCTGCCATTTTACCGACCTTACGGTAAGAACATTCTACCGGGCGAGCTCAGCCGTTGGTCGAGCTCGTTTTGATAGCATTGTAATGACGCTAGCTAAACCTAGCTCGTGTGTTAATGAGGTTAATAAAGTAAAACACAGCCAGCATCGCACAGCTAACAGCTAACAGCCACCAGCCACCGTCAGGCTGTAGTAACCGTAACCAGATAGTTAGCGCGGGGCTTAATATTAGAGATAGCTTCATATTCTTTCTTTGCTTATTGTGTGCCTTTGAGCAAGGCAATTTATCCCTCCTGTTAGCTTCAAATTTACTAACATCTTTTGCCCTTTTTGACCACAGTAGTTAAAACGTCCAGAACATGATTAGAATTAATATTGTTTCCCAAGTTTAATTGTCAGGTACCTTATGTTTGTTTGTTGACAACCCTAAATAGCCATTTGAATAACCCTCCTATTACCTTTGGGGTCAATTTGACCCCATTCAATGTTTAACGTCTCTAAACAAATGATTGACATTATTGGGATTCATATTTCATGACTTTTCCTAATTTATTGGGGACAACTGAGAAAACATAAAATATGTTTTCACTGTCCTGTGCAATTTGACCCCAGGCTGTTTTTAACTGAAAAAGATATAAGAAAAATCAACGTTTTTATTTATTTAAAGGGCTATTTAGGTAGTCAACAAACAAACAAACATACCTCACACTTAAACGTGGGAAACAATATCAATTCTAATAATTTTCTCTAGGTCTTAATTGCTGGGTTCAAATTGACCCCATGGGTAAAAGATGAAGAATTTGAAGTTAACAGGAAGGTTTAATAAAAAAGTTGATATTTCTTATACGTGTTATATTTACACAGTGAAAAAACGGCTGGGGTCAAATTGAGCGATGCGTACAAGTTGTGTACGGGACATTGAAAACACATCATCATGTACATTTTATGTTTTCCCAGTTGTGCCCAATAAATGAGGAAAAGTCATGAAATATGAAGCAAAAAATATGTCTATAATTTCTTTTAAGAGACGTTAAACATTAAATGCGGTCAAATTGACCCAAAAGGTAATAGGAGGGTTCAAATGTTGCCTGTAACCGTTATGCGACATAACGGATGTACACATTTATTGAACCACAACTAGTTAGTGGACCATTAAAAGTCTCTCCTCCCCCCCCCCCAGCAGCACCAATGCATGATGGGGGTTAAAGTGGTCCAGCTCACCTCCAGGTTCCACCACCAGCACCTCCTGTCCTCTCTGGACCAGCTGCGGCTGCAGGGCCAGCTGAACGACGTCACGGTGCAGGTGGACTACCAGGGAGACGTGCAGGAGTTCCAGGCCCACCAGCTGATGCTGGCGGCGTCCAGCGGCTACTTCAAGAAGATCCTCCTCTCTCAGGACGCCGCCGCCCGAGACCGAGTGCAGCTCTCCAACATGCACTCCGGCGATTTCTCCAAGTTTTTGGAATTCGTGTACACCGGTAAGGTGGAGGTCGTCCGAGACAAGGTGGGCGACGTGCAAGCGGTCGCACGCCTCCTGGACTGCGAGGATCTGGCCGACGTGTGCGGCGAGGCCATGAGCGCCGGCATCCTCCAGAGGACGACGAAGAGGAAACCCGCGTCGCCGGTCGCCGTCAAAGGCAAGAAGAAGCAGCCCAGAGGCGTCGCCGTGAAGCGGCGGCCGTCTCCGCAGAGCGCCGACAAGGAAGTGATTCCCAAGAGGAAGAGAACAAAGGGCACAGCGGAGGATACAAAACAACAAGGGCGAATCCTAAAGCTGAGGCTGGCCGGCCGCAAAGTCCTCCAGAGGCGGTTGGATACGAAAATAGAGGGCGAGCGCGCCGCCGACGAAGAGGAGGACGTCGGCGCCGACGAGGACGGTGGCGCCGAGGAGGACGCTGCCGAGGCGCCGGAGGAGAAGCGGCGCCTGTCTTCGTTTGGAAGGCCGGTCCCCGACGTGGATTGGGAATGTGAGGAAGACGGGCACAGCAGTGATCCCGAAGAATCCTTGTTGTTATCTCCGGGGGAAGAAGAAGAAGAAGCGGAGGAGGAAGAGGAGGAGGAAGAAGAGCAGGAGGAGGGGGGACCGGCCAAGAAGAAACTGAAAAGTACCTCCAAGGCCCAGTTCCAGTGTAACAAGTGCCAACGGACCTTCCACTACGAGAGAAGCTACTTGAAGCACATCAGGTAGGGCACACTGGGGCTTAGCCAGGGTTCATTCCTCCGAGTGATGTCATAGATACCTGACGTGGCTCAGGTGGATCTCATATTCCTTAAAACGAGATCAATTCCAGAGCACTTGCAAAAAAATTGGGTGAGGTCAGCAACCAGTGTTCTGCGAGCGTGCCACCTCGTGATCAAGTTAGATGTTTTCCTTGTTTGTCTCAACGTGTTATAACACTTTTTAATATATGAAGATAGCCTCTTAACAGGCTGATCGTATCCACATTGGATTAAAAGCTCATTGGACATCAGTTATTATCATTATCTTTATTTAAAGGGGATCATGTACAGTTAAAACGTATATGTTGGATAGCTACACAGCTAATTTGCATATGTAGTCCCTTGACAGACCATAACAAACAAAACAATAACAAACAGTGCAGGATAAGACGCACCACAATACGTTGATGAATTCATATTCAAATACACAGGGTTCCTACGGTCATGGAAAAGTTATGTAATTTTAAAATGGTCATTTCCAGGCTTGGAAAATTCATGGAAACATGTTCATTTACGCTGAGTTTGAAATTAACTAATAGGTTTTCAAGAGAAAGACGCTCAAAATACGCATAAGTTTCAAAAATGTTCATGTTTATACCAAGATTTCAGTTTGGTCATGGTCATTTGGTTTAAAGTCTTCGAAAAGTTATGGAAAAGTTATGGAAAAGTCATGGAAATCCATTGGTCAAAATGAGTAAGAACCCTGTCTGTAAAATGGTCATTTCCAGGCCTGGAAAAGTCAAGGAAAAAACTTAAATCATAAAAGTTTTGGAAAATTCATGGAAATGTGTTATAATCACGTGTTCATTTACGGCGAGTTTGAAAATAAATAAATAATATGTTTTAGAAATGTTAAAGAAAGACGCTCAAAATGCGCAACATCTTCAAAATGTTTCATGTCTATACTGAGATTTCAGTTTGGTCATGGAAACCTGGTTTCATGGAAAAGTCCTGGCAATCCATCGGTCAACGTGTGTAAGAAGAACCCTGAATACATATGACTTATGTTTGAAGCGCTCAGTGCATCTCATCATTGGTGGTGTGACCTCTGACCCCCCCCCCAGTACGTACCACGGCGTGAAGGCGGACGTGATCTACCGCTGCGAGACGTGCCAGCAGACCTTCGCCAACCGCAGCAACATGAAGATCCACGAGAAGCACGTCCACAGCAGCGAGCGGCTGTTCGCCTGCGAGATCTGCGAGAAGACCTTCAAGCGGAAGAAGGACGTCGTCCGCCACCAGAGACAGGTGAAGACGAGGGGAAACGTGACGGATTGTTTTGTTGTCGTGATAAACCTCAAGTCCCGCCGCGTCTGATTTCCGCCGCAGGTACACGAACGCAACAACCTGCGCCACGTCTGCCCCGACTGCGGCAAGGCGCTGAGCTCCAGGACGGCGCTGCTGCTGCACGAGAGGACGCACACGGGCGCCAAGCCCTTCGAGTGCACCGACTGCAGCTCCAGGTTCTCCCAGAACTCCGCCCTCAAGATGCACCGCAGGTGACGGAGCTCATTAAAGACGAAGGGTTTTTCTTGGAAGAAATGTGGAAACCGGAGATGAGGAATACAGATTCATAACATGTGCAACTAGAACGGGCATACCTTCGCATTTCAAAAAGATTGGGCATTGAATTATGAACATTTTGGCATTAGTTGCATGCCAATTGGATAGAAATTGATGGTACACAAATTATGGTAAAAAGAAGATGTTTACCTTTCCATGACCTTGACTCAATCAATCACGAATTCTAATCAGATGGGCCGGATGATTACCAATCATCCCACCAAATTGCATGCGATTCGGCTTAATACTTTTTGAGTTAAGATACGATAAGATAACATATTCATTTATTTGTCCCACAGTGGGGAAATTCAAGGATCACAGCAGTGGGTGTACATAGAGCATTAATACAAATAAAACGTTTTAAAAAAGCGAGTAAGACGCATACAAATAAATAAATATATACATAGCGATCAAAATAACAAAAAGATATTCATTTAAATGTATTTATTTTTTTCTGCACGTAGGACTCACACGGGAGAGAAGCCGTTCGCGTGCGACGAGTGCGAATCTCGCTTCACTCAGAAGCACATGCTGGCTTACCACAAGCGGTCGCACACGGGTAAGAGACGTCCGTGGGGCATTTCTTCATCATCTTTTGGATGTTTTAAACAGTTTCACGTGTTTGTTTTGCTGCTCAGGTGAGAAGCCCTTCATGTGCGAGGCCTGCGGGAAAAGCTTCGCGTCCAAAGAATACCTGCGCCACCACTCCAACATCCACACCGGGTCCAAGCCGTACAAGTGCCAGCAGTGTGGCCGCGGCTTCGCTCAGAGGAATTCCCTCCACCAGCATTTGAAGACGCACACAGGTACGTTGGTACATGGGAAACCTGGGAAGGTCATGGGATTTTAAAATGGTCATTTCCAGGCCTGGAAAAGTCATGGAAATAACTTAAATCACGAAGGTTTTGGGAAAAGTCATGGAAATAACTTAAATCACGAAGGTTTTGGAAAAGTCATGGAAATAACTTAAATCACGAAGTTTTACGGAAAGTCATGGAAATAACTTAAATCACGAAGGTTTTGGGAAAAGTCATGGAAATAACTTAAATCACAAAGGTTTTGGGAAAAGTCATGGAAATAACTTAAATCACAAAGGTTTTGGGAAAAGTCATGGAAATAACTTAAATCACGAAGGTTTTGGAAAAGTCATGGAAATAACTTAAATCACAAAGGTTTTGGAAAAGTCATGGAAATAACTTAAATCACGAAGGTTTTGGAAAAGTCATGGAAATAACTTAAATCATGTTCATTTACGCCAAGTTTTAAATAATTAATATTTTTTTTAAAGAAAGACGCTCAAAATCCGCTGAATTTTTTTTGTGTTTATACCGAGATTTCAGTTTGGTCATGGACATTTGGTGTAAAGTCATGGAAAAGTCTTGGAAAAGTCCTGGAAGTCCATTGGTTAAAATGTGTAAGAACCCTGGTAATATGTACCGTGTGTGTGTGTGTGTGTGTTGTGTGAAGAATGATGAGACATGAAATAACCAGTAGCCAATTGAATACGCCCCTTAAAGTAGCCGGACGCAGCAGGGAATCGAACCCCCATCCCAGTAAACCAGGAGTACCATTACCAGTGCCTTTGTTCTTTTGGAGGCTTGTGGGTTATATTAATTTCTAGTTAACTAGGATAAAATAATAAATAAATAAGTAAAATAAATAAATGAATATAATAAATGAAATGAATAAATAACTTCAATAAGCAAAATAAAATAAATAAAATAATACATTTATTAAATAGATCTTCTCGGTTTTCTGTTGATAAAAGTTGAGTCTCCTCGTCGATTTTCTACGCGAAAAGCTGCATTTCTCCAATGACTTGTGTGTTGAGACAAGTCTCCTGTAGCTAACAAGTTCATCTCAGCAGAGTCGCTTTGGTTCTCTGTGCGGTTTGCTTCTCCGTGTGTGTTGTGCCGAAAATACTCAATAATGCTCTAAGAAACTGAAATAGTTGTCTCCTATATATTGCAGGGTTCTTACACATTTGGACCAGTGGATTTCCATGACTTTTCCATGACTATTTCATGACTTTAAACCAAATTTTCATGGCCAAATTGAAATTTCGGTATAAACATGAACAGTTTAGAACATTGTGCGTATTGAGAGCGTAGGCCGGCTTATATTTTGAGCGTCTTTTAAAAAAAAAGAGTAAAAAACATATTAATTATTTCAAACTCGGTGTGAATGAACATCATTATAACATTTCCATGACTTTTCCCGAACATTTATGATTCACGTTTTTTCCATGACTTTTCCAGGCCTGGAAATTACCATTTTAAAATTCCATGACTTTTCCAGGTTTTCCATGACTGTACGAACCCTGATATTGGCATTTGTGACAACACTGATAAGAGCCCCCCCCCCCAATATAAAATCCCCATAATAAAAAATTAATAAAACAAAACAAAACTAAATAAAAGTTTGAAACCTCTGAGCGCCTTAAGCTGTGTTTACTCCTGTGAGTTTTAGCGGCTCATCTCCATGGCGTTACCCGTGTATAACTTAAACTTTAAACACCTTAAAGTCTTTTTCTTTGACACCGGTACTAAATTCTCAAAGGTCCCATCTGATTTTGTATTTTTCCAAACGACTGAATGACGTTCTGTACACCAAAACTTCTTGGAAGTGGTATTATTCTTCATTCCTGTGTTTGAAAAAATCAATACAAAATCATAAAGTCGACAAATCATACACTAACAAATAAAAGTAAACAATGAACTGGTTTTGTATCTTTATAGATCGTTTCTGAGATTTAGCTTGAATTATGCTAAAATTAAAACATCTTTACTGTACCAAGGAAGAGTTTATAAAAATAAAAATCAGACTTTTGTATGTTAAGAAAGCACATTTCTGATTATTTGAAGTCCTGTATATAGATTTCCCCAAGAGTTCCAGGAAATGATTGATGCAGATGTGTTCCATACATATCTGAAATCCCCTACACTGGCAATCAAACAATTTTAATGTACTTTTTATTTAAAACAATTTGTTTTAGTCCATACATCAACAAATACAACAACAATATATACAATTCAATCCAATATGGGGACACAGGTACAATCACTGCAGTTAAAAAGTCAGAACATACAAACACTGTCCAAAGGCAGTAATAAAAAACATTACAAATAAGTAATAAAAACCATTAAAAGTAAGCCATATATACAATTAAAGGAAGTTGTACAAACCTTTATAAGTAATTCATACTAAAACTAAGTAATAAAAGAACATTAAAAGTAAGTCATATATACTATTAAAGGAAGTCGTACAAACCTTTATAAGTAATTCATACTAAAACTAAGTAATAAAAAACATTAAAAGTAAGTCATATATACTATTAAAGGAAGTCATACAAACCTTTATAAGTAATTCATACTAAAACTAAGTAATAAAAAAACATTAAAAGTAAGTCATATATACTATTAAAGGAAGTCATACAAACCTTTATAAGTAATTCATACTAAAACTAAGTAATAAAAAACATTAAAAGTAAGTCATATATACTATTAAAGGAAGTCATACAAACCTTTATAAGTAATTCATACTAAAACTAAGTAATAAAAAACATTAAAAGTAAGTCATATATACTATTAAAGGAAGTCATAAAAACCTTTATAAGTAATTCATACTAAAACTAAGTAATAAAAAACATTAAAAGTAAGTCATATATACTATTAAAGGAAGTCATACAAACCTTTATAAGTAATTCATACTAAAACTAAGTAATAAAAAACATTAAAAGTAAGTCATATATACTATTAAAGGAAGTCATAAAAACCTTTATAAGTAATTCATACTAAAACTAAGTAATAAAAACCATTAAAAGTAAGTCATATATACTATTAAAGGAAGTCATACAAACCTTTATAAGTAATTCATACTAAAACTAAGTAATAAAAACCATTAAAAGTAAGTCATATATACTATTAAAGGAAGTCATACAAACCTTTATAAGTAATTCATACTAAAACTAAGTAATAAAAAACATTAAAAGTAAGTCATATATACTATTAAAGGAAGTCATACAAACCTTTATAAGTAATTCATACTAAAACTAAGTAATAAAAACCATTAAAAGTAAGCCATACGTACTATTAAAGGAAGTCATAAAAACCTTTACAAATAAGTCTTACACATTAAAACAAAAATCAATTTGCTGTGCAGCTCAAAGTAATACGAAGGTGAGAAATAATCAACCCCCATGTCACCTTTTTCTCCCCTCGTGAGTTTGCAGGTATGTATATGTATGCTTGGGAATTCAGTTTGAATACTAAATGTCCTCACTTTATGTATAAACTGAGATTTTAGTTTGGTCGTGAACATTTGGTTCAAAGTCCTGGAAACCCATTCGTCAAAATATGTAAGAACCCCGAGGTATGAATTATTATTCTCGTTGTTTTTCTGACCCTGACCTCTGACCCCGCCTCCCTCTCCGTTGCCTGGCAGGCGAGCGTCCGTACGGCTGTCCGGCATGCGAGAAGCAGTTCACGCAGCTCAACGCGCTGCAGCGGCACCAGCGCATCCACACCGGGGAGAAGCCGTACATGTGCGGCCTGTGCCGGCGCACCTTCACCGACAAGTCCACGCTGCGCAGGCACACGCTGGTGAGCAGACGCGCCGGAGATGGTGCCTTCAGGGTCCTCACACATGTTGACCGGTGGATTTCCATGACCTTTCTGTGACCTTTCCATGACTTTGAACCACATTCCAATGACTAAACTACAATCTCGGTTTATACATGAAAAAGTGAGAATATTTAGTATTTAAACTGTGAATTTCAAAGCACACATATACATATTATATTACATCACACGTCATTTAGCAGACGCTTTTATCCAAAGAGACTTACAATAAGTGGATTTCAACCTAGAGGACAAACTAAGAACAACAAGAATACAGAAAGTAACATTTCCTCAACATAGGCAAACTACAAAAGTACCACAATAAGATATTTAAGAGCCACTGAAGTGGAAATCTGTGTTTTAATCCAGATATAGTCGGAAAAGGTGCGTTTTCAGTACATATATACTACATTAAATTAAACAAATGACCAGCGAACTTTACAGTTACGGTGCGTTCACTTGCAACGCGAAAAAATATACAATTGCGGCGCCAGTATGAGAGCGTCTGCCGGCTTATATTTTGAGCGTCTTTCTTTAAAAAACATTACTTTATTATTTCAAACTCGGCGTAAATGAACATGTTTCCATGACTTTTCCAGGGCAGGAAATGACTATTTTAAAATTCCATGACTTTCCCAGGTTTTCCATGACCGTACCAACTCTGTGTTTTCCTCTTCTTCTTCTTCTTCTTCTTCTTCTTCTTCTTCTTCTTCTTCTTCTTCTTCTTCTTCTTCTTCTTTTCCCGCATTCAGATCCACGACTCGGACGCTCCCTGGAAGACGTACCTCGTGGTGCTGGAGGGAAATGTGGAAGACAAGAAAACCAAAACCCCCACGAAGGGAAAGACGGAAAAGGCGGGCGCAAAGGAGAGAAAGAGCGCGTCGAACAAAGGCGCCGCCGGTACCGGTGCTGCCGCCGCCCACTCCTTCGCGGTGCCGTCCGAAGCCGTCACGCTGCCGTCCGATTGGCCCGGCGAGGGGTCCATCGCCCTGGTCAGCCAGGGCGCCCTCGGCGGGATCGCCATCTTCCACACCGAGATGGCGCCGGGGGCCCAGATCCAGACCGCGGGGGCCGGCGGCGTCGTCTGCCTGGACGGATCGACCCTCCCCTTCTCGATGCCGGCGGCGTCCGTCTCCACGTCGTCCGTCCTGGAAGACGCCGCCTCGCAGACCATTTTGGCTCCGCCTCCAGAGACCACGGGCGCCTGCGAGGCGGCCGTCACGCTGCCCGACATTCAGACCGTGATCGTCGGCGACGAGGTTTGCGCCGCGGGACAAACGGCCGACGGCGAGCGGCGAGCAGACGGCGTGTAGAACACGTTCAAATCAGTGTGTGTGTGTGTGTGTGTTTGGAAGTCATGGGATGCGTGGGATTCATTAAATCTCTGAAATGTGGAACATGTTCATTCTTGACCGATCAAAACGGTGTCGTCCAATCAAACGGTCCCGTTTCAAGTGTCGGGTTGCCGTGCGACGGGGAGGCAGATCGATGGATCAATAAAATGACACGCAGCGTTTTGATTATGAATCGATTCAAACTATGGAAGCAAATGCATCTCGTGGTAAAACATTTAAAACATTAAATAGATGTAAATTGAAATGGAGTCTTGCCAAAATTAACAGACGTATTATTCAGCTCAACTTATTTTCATACGTACAAAACATGACATAAAATATTTTTGCGTCCATTTCCCAAAGTACCTCATGTAAAAGATCATTAAATATAACGGTGCGTTCAAAGGCAGGAGGACAGCAGAGACCCGGGAACATAAGATCTTTATTATCGTCCATCTTGCACCGTCATACAGATCATCCCTACGCCACGGCGCCGCCGGCGGCGGGAAGACGCTCCAGTAGAAACCGCGCCGATCTACCCACGACGACGACGCGCTCGGCGCCCGGCGGTCGTGAACCCTCGATGATGCGTTCACGGCCCAACACGGCACGGGATGAATGAGTGACTAGAGATGCCCCTTACCGCCCCACTACAAATCATTATTACATCGACGAATCCTAAAGTTAATAGAAAGTATCCACATGTCAGTGTGTGTGTGAGTACGTGTGTGTGTGTGTGTGTGTGTGTGGTTTGATACAGATGTTTAACAGTCTACACTTGGTGCATATCGTCGCTCTTCTTCCAGAAGAGTCTCTCCCTCTGGTTGGTGATACAAATGTAAATCTGAATATTTTCCCCGTGTTGCTGCACAATGACTTTTAGTTTTATGAATGGATTAGAGGCCCCTCCCCTTTTTACACTCCGACAAATAACTAAATGAATATATATATATATATATATATATATATATATATAACGGTACATTCTGGAAGTCCATACAGGTCGTTAAATAATTTAAATAAACTTAAATGTATATAGAATCAAATAAAATAAAAAACTGCACCTCGACCAGGAAACTATAATTGTACAAAAACATGCAGCAGCGCTCGTTGTCAATACTAGCATCGGTTTCAATACAAAGTACCGCCCTGAACCCCCCCCCCCCCCCCCGACAGGTATGCAGCAGTCCTCTACGGAGGCGAGGGCGAGAGGATCTACGCCCTGACCCGGTTCAGATGTGGAAGGAAAGCAAAGATGGTTCTCTGACGGTGGAATATTCATCGAAGTCGTCTCCAGATGCTATACACAGTGAGCTGAGTGGAAGTGCGTGTGTGTGTGTGTGCGTGTGTGTGTGTAAAGCATGCGTGATGGGAGCGTCCCCTCCATGCCCTTCATTTGAGGTCGCCCTCGTCGCCCTGAATGGTCTTCTTGATGCGCAGCAGGAGGGCCGTGTGCCACTGGTCCAGGCGGGAGATGGTGTCGTACTCCTTCACCTGCAGAGGGACAAGGAGGATTGTTGATTCGTGTTTTGTACCTTGGTTTATTTGACACGGGACAGGACAGACACGCACATTGATAAAACAACATTTCTGTAGATGGGCCACAGTTATTAGCCAAGAGGCCTTTTAAAAATCTGTAGTCCCGAGAGACGGACGTCACAAAACAAAGCTGAAAAAATAAGATGAGGGTTTTCTTTTTCTCTTCCGAGGGATGAAATAGTTTTTATAGCCGTTTGTGTATCTTCGCCTGTAAGTGTGACTTAACTCTTTTTTAATATCATGTATTTCACCTCTTTCACTGTTTGGGATTTTTCTCTATTCTACCGAACCCAGCTGGGATCGACCCAATGACATCATGACCGTCTGTAACGATGGGGTTTGAAACATCCCGACTTGAATTTCTTCCACATTACTGGATCATTTCCGATTTAAATTGCTCAACATTATGATCAGTTTCTCGTACCTCTGTATGTAAGGATGACTCTTCCCTCTCACGACTTTTTTCGAGTTAACTTTGAAAACTCTTCCAGGTGCTCGTCTATAGCCGTTTTAACTTGTAACATCTTAACTTACCGCCTCTGTGAACGCGTCGCAGTTCTGTTCCTCGTGAGCCTCCAGAAGTTTCTGTTGGGACCCAAAAGAAAAGTAGGTTGTGTGGAGAACCTCTACAGATTAAGGGGAGGGGGGAGAAAACCCATCGGATTCCTCAGAGCGCTTCTTCCTCTTACCTTCAACAGTTTGCATTCTCGAGAGTCGGAGAACGCCGGGAACATCTCCTCGTACTTTTCGATAGCGATCTGCGGAGACACGCGGCGCGTTTAACTCCCGACGCGACGGCAAACAAAAAACACCCGAACCGCGGGGGGGGGAGGGGGGGGGGGGGACTCGCCTTGGCGTTGAGCTCGTCGACGATGAAGTGACACAGGGAGGCTTTGAAGAAATACTCTTTGGCGCTGTACTTCAGCAGCGGGTTGTCCATCGTGTTGGAGCCGACCTGGAGGAAGGAGACGCGTTAGACGTGTCGGCAGAGAGGAAGTGCAAGAGTGACAAATGCATGAAGGAGTGCACACCTGCTCGTAGATCTCAATGGCCCTCTGGTACTGCTCCAGCTGAGCACAGTAGCCCCCCACCTTCAGCAGACACTTGTTGGCAGAGCTACGGACACAAAGGGACAAGACTCATTATGATATTTAAAATGTATATATATATATATTTAAATATAATATATAAATAATTAATATATATTCATATAAATATTATATATAATATAATATTATATATATATATTAAATATATTATAAATATATATATAATTTAAATATATATATAAGTTTAATATATAAAGTGTACAACTCTTTACTTGTACCCAGCTTGTCAGAGAAATATGACGAGTTCATTTTTTAACTCATTATGATATAAATATATCTTATATATAAAAAGAATATATATATATATATAATACATTTATATGTATAATAAATATTTTATATATATATTATATATATGTATATATATATGTATATATATATATATATATATTAAATATATCTATTAAATACATATATTATATTTAACACATATATATATATATATTTATATATATGTTAAATATAGTGTACAACTCTTTACTCATACACAGCTTGTCAGAGAAATATATGAGTTAATTTTTTTTATAAAATGTGTATAATGTTTTTTGTGACATTAAAAATACACTTGCTCTGTAAAATGCAATCTAACTTATTTTAGAACCCTGCACACTCATCTGCAATCCATTTCCAAAAGCTAATAACTGCTGCCTTGCTCGTCACAGCAGCAGACAGACCACTGCAGACATTAGGACGCGTCGGCGACGGGACGCCGCAGGTGTAATTTACGGCGGTAATGAGTGCGCTGCGCCTCGTTTCACACGGCGGCTCGTTTGTGCACGCTCGTTAACGTCATCAGTGACAGCTGTGCCGGGGGGAACAAAGTCACCCGGCACACAGCGGGATCAGGTCATCTCGTGTACTAGTTTAATATACATATATATATATATAAAGATTTAAACTAAAAGTGGTTGTCTTCACAATAACATTCCAGTCTTATTTAGCTTTCATTCCATAAAAAAAGCAGAAAAAGAAAATCAGTGTACTAGACCGTCACATGTCTGGAGACGTGGATTATTTTGAGTGTTAAATATGACAGTGATGAGCAAGTTGAGCGATGTTAGAGCTGAAAAGAAGAATGTGACGGTACCTGTTGGACTCCTCCCCTTTGTAGTAGTCTGCTGCTTGTTCATAATGTGCAATAGCCTTCACAAAAGGGAGAAAACAGCGACACGTATTGTTGTGTGTCCGGCAAAAGAAAAGAAAAATGCCCTCTAGTGTCAATAATGATCAGACGTGTTAACCCGCCCGGTAACCTCTGATTACGAGGTATTACCTTCTCGATGTCCACCAGTTCGGACTCGTAGATCTCTGCGATGTTGATGTGGTGCTTGGCTGCGATGGTGAATCTTCCCTGGAGGAGGAGGAGGAGGAGGAGGAGGAGGAGGAGGAGGAGGAGGAGGAGGAGGAGGAGGAATCGTTACTAACTGGATCAGCCACAGACGCCTCTGGAGTCAATGAAAACGCTGCATCACACTCTGTGCAGAGAGGCGAGGTCAAGTAGCTTCACGTCTACAAGGTTTTTAGGTTTTTAGATTTTTAATCCCGTCCGAAAGGGAAGAACACAAATTAAATTTGTTGTTTTAAAAAAAAAAAAATGGGAGGCAAGTCTGCTACGTCAGGTGTGTTGACATCAGAGACGACTCACTTGTCAGCTACACATAAATGATGAGGAACACAGACGGACTCTCTCTCCATGCATCTTACCATGTCTGTGTATATATCGATGGCCGCGTTTAAACACTTGATTGCCTCTTTTGGCAGCATAAAGGTGAGAGGAGGGGACAGTTAGACATCCTGTTAGTCGTGTTTTCACAGAGCGCCACACAGCACCTCGGGGTGCGGCGGCGCCGCGTCATGCTGTGACATCAGGGTGAGACAAGGCCGATAGCACAATAACAGTTTCTGATATGCTGCATGCTGGTGTTATATTATATAATATACGCAGGTAAAACACAAAATAAAACCCAGTTTTTACTTAACAAGTATAATACAAAAGTATAAATCTAAGGCTGAAACTATATTTAAAAACACGATGACTCGACTAATGGTGAATCCCATAACAACGGCAATAATAATAATAATTTATCAAACGGTACAAAATCTGTATCCATGTAAAAAGGGAGTTAAAAATGTGGTTTTAAAATGTTGTCTTTAACCCACATAATCTCACCATTCGGGTCTGACTTCTTGAAGGCGTTCCCCGCATCGATGAAACTGGTGGCGCAGTCGTGTTTGTTCTGCAGCTGCATGTGCAGCCGAGCGGCCTTGCAGAACGCACCTCCAGCAGCTGGAGACGAGAAGAGAGAGAGTCACACACACACACACGCTCAATGCTTTGCATTCATCTTACGCTCTAATGTATGCACATAATTCCACTCTGTCTTCTAAACTTGAAACTCCTTCCCGAGTGCTGCGCTTTGCAGTTACGGTGCCAACAAAAAAAAGAAGGTCCAGCGCGTAAACCTACAGCCTCTCAAGCGTGTGTGAAACTGAGAGAGCAGTTAATATCTTTTAGTAGAAAACCGCGTATCGCACCGCTCCAGTTCTTGGCCATCTTGAACATGTTGGCCGCTCTGCAGTACATCTCGCACGCCTCCTCCACTTTTTGAGGTCCTCTAGACGGAGAAAGTAAACAAAGAACAGAGTGAATATAGTGCACATCAACAATCACTGCTCCTGACCTACATATTAAAGTCACATCTGGTACATGATGCCTAAATGGCACCGTCGGGGTGATGAACTGCTTAATATGCGACGTTGCTGTATTTCTCAGAGGGATGTAACGCCCAGATTGGTGGTCCGGTTTATGTAAATCCCTCTAAAACAGGCACCGTAGATCTTCCTCCCTCCATGACAACAAGTGGACCCCTGGGAGCTCCATGGAGTTGTAATAATGCTCCGGCCATTTAATCACGGCAAAGGGATGACATCACTGCCACCCAGCCACAAAGTTACCACAAGGTCTGCCAAGAGTTATCAGGCACGAGAGCTGCCTACTAATAACATCTGTGGGGGGGGCGGGGACACTGAGTCATGCAAGGCTTCCGCTGGAAACTGAAAACGCACCTTTTCCGACTATATCTGGATTAAAATACAGATTAGCACTTCAGTGGCTCTTAAATATCTTATTGTGGTACTTTTGTAGTTTGACTATGTTGAGGAAATGTTACTTTCTGTATTCTTGTTGTTCTTAGTTTGTAATCCAGGTTGAAATGCACTTATTGTAAGTCGCTTTGGATAAAAGCGTCTGCTAAATGAAAGGTAATGTAATGTAATGCAATAGCTTCTGTCTTTTTGTATTTGGGCCCCATGTAAACAACGTCGTCCTCCCGTTCTCGTCTCGATGACGCGGTAAAGTATTACAAATCAGGGTTCTTACACATTTTAACCAAATGTCCATGACCAAACTAAAATCTCAGTATAAACATGAAAACGGTAGAAAATGATGCGTATTGAGAGTGTACGCCGGCTTATATTTTGAGCGTCTTTCTTTTTTAAATTTTATTATTATTTCAAACTCGGCGTAAATGAACACGTGATTTTACCAAATTCCCACGACTTTTCCAAAACTTTTATGATTTAAATTTTTTTCCGTGACTTCTCCAGGCCTGGAAATGACCATTTTCAAAATGTCATGACTTTTCCACGTTTTCCATGACCGTACGAACCCTGTGCAATAAGAGATGACATGCATTCTGCGTATCGATGATCTGCCGAAGGTCGCTGGTAGATAATAAATCACTGTTACCTTTGTGACGGCGGCTGGGAGGAAACTAGAAACAGTCTTTTCAATGTGAGAATCAAACAAATGTTCTATGTTTAGGATAACGTTATTAAAGCCCTTTTTAAAGTCTTTTTGGAGAATAGTTTGCCTTGCACATCACTCCTGCATGGTGCCTGTACTCCACAATGTGTAATATTGGTAAAGCCAATCTAAACAGATGGAAAGCTTCAGGATAGATATAATCTAGAATCTAGATTTCTCCTGATTGTTTTACCTTTGAGAAACCTCTAAGAAACTGGCGTATATATACATGTGTGTGTGTGTGGTTTGGTGACGAAAGGAACCATTAAAATGGCACCTTTGTAAAGCAATACATTTACAGCCAGGGATTTTGAGGTGAGGTCAGAGGAGATGGGGGGGGGGGGGTATATTTCCACCAAAAACTGTCCCGTAATGGAGGAACACATTGTTTTAGACAATATAACAACGTCACCTCGCGACACACAGCACGTTAAAAGACAAAGTAGGCGTGTTGACCTTTTCGTTGAGCTAAACACAGTCGTGAGGCGCTGGCTTGTTTACAACGGCACAGCTAACTGAGCTAGGTTAGCCCAACTGACACTCGGGGGTAGTTACAGGGCATGTCACGTGGTTTAATATAACTCAACTACCGCGACATCTCGAGGGTAACTGTACTAACGTGGGCCGAACGGTTGGGCGCGTGCCAGTTAACGGTTGCTAGCCGTTTGTTCTTTGGCGCAGTGCTCGTCTTACCCTCCAAACATCCCTCCCAGAAAAGAGCCGGAGGACTTGACTCTTTTGTCCGCGTCGGCCATTAGCTGGATCGCTTCCTTCTCTTTCCCGCTGTTGTCCATCTCTCTGTTTTGTTGGAGGCAAAGTTGTGAAAAAAGAAAATACCCGCAGAGGATTCCGCCGTGTACAGTGAGGATTACAGTCGACGGGGTTTATTCGGCGTGGGCGTGTACCCGCTAGTGGCTTAGCCGAGTTCCGTTGCATCATGGGAGTTTGAGTGTTTTTCGTCACTAACGCAGTTGGCTTCGAGGCAAAGTAAACTACAACTCCCAGTAAAACACGGAGCTATTTTTACACACAATCTATGAAGGTGATTCGGAAGAATCAAACATATTTATATATTATTTTGTTATTAAATATTTGCATATTATCAAATCCTCTTTTATTCTAAATTGTTCCTAAATAATAAAAATAAATATTGTATTTTACGAAAAACGGTGTACGTCGTGTTTATGACCAACAGAGGTCGCTAAAACATCACCAATTGACCTGGAACGTTCTTCTTATGCAGGGGTTGTTTCTTTAGTTAAAAAAAAATAATTCTTTGATCAACAATTGCATATTTTAATTTAATAAATTCTCAATAAGAAACAGCACGCTACATTTAAATAACATGCCTGGGGCGGGGCAACCGCAGAGAATAACACAAGAACCTTTAACAAATATAAAATAAAAAGGGGACACGGTCCGATTGTACAATTACAAACATATATTTTGGGCAATTCATGGCATTATTGTTGGCAGCGTCTAAGAGTTTTTAGAATACATTTCAAACTATTTGTAAAAAAATACAAAACATGAGTCTTTCTTCTTAATTTATAGAGTTTTTGTGCGTTTAAACTAGACTTGAGCTATATTTTTTTAGGCCGACTGCACATTACAATTCACATATCGTCAAGTAAAACCTTTTTAAGCTGCATGGATTTGACTGCAGCTTGAACCTCTGCGTTTAGTTGTTTTCATAGCACAGGTGTAACTATTAAGCTTAATATCATGTGCTCACACAAATGCAAGAGTGATAAGTACACAACGGTTTAACCTAACTGGCACTTTAAGTATTCTTTTATCAAAGGATTAACAAATGAGTGTCAACATGGCACAGTAAGACTCACGCCCTGGCACACCTCAGTGGATGGGAGTGAGTTCTCCACAATAAGTCCACGTGTACATTTTAACCCTCTGGTCTAAAGTTCATGATCTGTATGTTGTCGACATCTTTAAAATAGATCATCCCCGGCTGAACGATGCGTTGTCGTCCACAGTCTGTGCGCGCCGCGAGGCAGATGTGAGGGGAAGAAAGGGTAGATTATAAATAAAGTTTCAGGTTTCATTCCCTGCAGTGTTCTGAGAACCCTGTGGCCTCGGCGTCTGAGCTGCACGTGTTATCCAATTTAAAACTGCAGGGGCAGCACATGTTCCAACCTCCACAGGACACACACATTCCGACTTGTTTTTATTGAAGCTTCCGTTTTGTGAATAAGTCAGACGTATTACATTTTAAAAATCACAGCAGCGGTGCACATCAGAGCATTAATAAAAACTATAAAACACAAAATTAAATACTAAAAAACTAAAAACTAAATATACAAGAGGAAAACAAATAACTTCTCCATGACTCCAATTTCGGTATAAACATGAACAATTTAGAAAATGTTGCGTATCGAGAGCGTAAGCCGGCTTATATTTTGAGCGTCTTTCTTTAAAAAACATTAATTATTTCAAACTCGGCGTGAATGAACATGTGATTAAAACATATTTCCATGACTTTTCCCAAACTTATGATTTAAGATTTTCCCATGACTTTTAAAATGACCCTGACCATGACTTTTCCAGGTTTTCCAAGACCGTACGGACCCTGAATTGAACATTTTAACTGCGTGCGTCTTGATAATGGCGATGCGGTCGTATTAATGTGAAGCGCTTGTGACTCAGAACATTCCCTCTGGATTACATAAGCAACAGGAGTCTGCAGCAAAACAATCTGCAGCAACCGGATGTGAAAGAAGACAAAAGTCGGAAGTAACAAATATAGGTATCCATTTTATTTACATTACCCTTTAAAACTTGTCCTGAAGTAGCAGTTAAATACCAGATTCATACAGATACAGAGGCCATGCACAACGCGGTCGTTACGGCTCGGTGTGATGAGAACAGATACACAGACAAGCTTACGACACCCGGATGGTTCTTTGCTCCGATCGTACGACATACTGTACTTCCGTTGCATTATACGATTACGTCATATCAATGTGCAAGACGATCAATTATTTCGAGCGTAACCTGCGCTCCCAAAAAAAACATGATCTTTCATGCAGTAAAACGCACGGGCGTCGTGAAGTTAAAAAAAAAAGGAGTCGTCGGAGAGAAGGAAACCACGCGATCGGTCCGTCGGCGCATCTCGAGTCCGACCCGAGAGAAGAGGAGCGAGGTGTTGCCGCGGAGACGGACCGGGTTTCTCATTTCATTTCCTCCCCTTAAGGCTGTGGTGTGTACCGTGTGCCACGCGGCCACGGGTAAAACATTCTGCTGCTCGTTTCCCTTCTTCCTCAAATCAAGACGGGAAGAAGAAGAAAAGGATATCGCACATTGGCTATGCGGCGTGTCGAGGAGAAGGGAATGCGTTTCCCGCCGTCCACTCGAACAAAATAAATGGTTCACGCAGGGTGAGGCGAGCGCTTCATTTTCAATGGCACCCTGCACCCCAACCCCCCCACCCCGCCTCACACAAATTATTTCCGTGCTGAACCCGATAGCAATCGGTTTCCATCTGAGGCGTCGAGATTAACACCGAGGGTAGTGGCTACATGCACGGAAAAAAAAGAAAACGGTGTCATAAACTTTACACCCAGTGGAGTAGAACACGCATTGAATTCCGAGCGCGGTAGAAAGCTGCAACGCGTTGGCGTAATACATCGGTGGTGCAGAGACGATGAGTCCTCTTCACGGGCGAGTCGGGGGGGGGGAACACGGCTGCCTTAATGTTTTGGCAAAACATGCACGTCAAATAATAAAGATGCACGTCGGACAGAGATAGAAGTATAGCAGAGACGGTTTGAGAGGTTTTACAATTGTGATTAAGTGTCGCAGGCGTAAAGAAATCAACGAGTATTTGGACGACCGTCAAATCAAAAATGTTCCCGGTGACCTTTGCCCCGGTGACCTTCGCCCCCCCCCCCCGCTCACGAGGAGCTGAGGCCGGAGTCGGACTCCACGCTGCCGTTGCGGTCCTTGGAGGCGCCGCAGGGCATCATGGAGCAGGGGATGGAGTAGCAGGAGCAGGAGGAGCTGTTGCGGGTCTCGTCGGTGATCACCTCCTGCAGCGTGTGCTGCTCCTCCACCTGGAAGATGTTCTGCTCTCCTTGCTCCTCACAGATGCTGAGGGGGGGGAGAAAAGGGGGAGGCGGCTTCTGTTAGAGCCGTGAAGTAGTTGATCATGAACAAAAAAATAAATCATTGAATAAAGAGGGATCGAGTTCTCCTGAAGGAACATTAAACCTCGATCCACACGGAGGGTAGCGGAGCATCGCGATGGGGGGAAATATGTAGAAATACTAATTGGAAAGAATATGAATCATCTAAGATGATTAATTTAAACTGTGAATTATGCATCACTCTAAACACTAAAGCTGAACTCATTCTGTTACATTAAACTACATTCTGCCTGGAAACAATCATTTAAGGAACATTTGTTGATTTGAATATGACGATTGACGAACGATCACAATCCACTGAAAGTAACTTAAAGATAAGATTTGATTTAAATTCATTTTCTACATTTTATCTGGTAAAAGCGAAAGATAAACGGTTGAATATCCTCCGGGCAAGATGCAAAAACTCCAGTCCATTAGTATCCTTAACTAAATCTCAAAATGGCGGTACCACCAGCCACACCATGCAGCGTGTTGATGGGAACACAATCTGCTCCATTCACGTGGGCTGGAGGGACGAAGCACCGGCTGCAGTCGAACACCAGCGGCCCCATACAGCATGGGGAGTAGATCATTCCACCCCATATGAACAATGCAATGCATTGTCCCCGTGGGCTGAACCCTCTGCTCCACTGTTGGGGACACAAAGCAGCGACGCAGGCCGACTGAACAGAAACGCTCGGCTGCAGCGGGTTTGACCTCTTACAGTTCAGGCCACGGACACCGATTAAAACATGGAAGTTGAACTTTTGCCATCTGGGACGATGACGTCCGGGTAGAAAGAGAAGAAGAAAGTCTCCACAGTACAAGTCATCAACCCCGCCTCTTAAAGGGGCGGCGTCGAGGCTTAAATCAAAGGGGGACCCTCGACTTTGGAACGAGAGAATCAGTAACTTTTTTTTAAATCACGTCTTAAAACCCATTTTTATAGAACAGCTTTTAAGTGATCTAGTGTTTTTATGCAGAACTTTGGTTCCCCTAATTTAGTTTGTCTGTTTTTTATTTATTTGTAATTTATTTGTTTTTTAATTAAATATTTTTTTCCCTCCATTTTATTTAATATTTTCATATATACACTTTTAAATGTATTATCGGTTTCTTGCTATTCCACTTGTTTTGCTTTGACTCTGTGGAGCATTTTGTAAACATGTTTTTTTTAAAAGGTGCTGTATAAATAAAGTTATTATTATTATTATAAAGGTGCTGTATGAATAAAGTTATTATTATTCTAAAGGTGCTGTATAAATAAAGTTATTATTATTATAAAGGTGCTGTATGAATAAAGTTATTATTATTATAAAGGTGCTGTATAAATAAAGTTATTATTCTAAAGGTGCTGTATGAATAAAGTTATTATTATTATAAAGGTGCTGTATAAATAAAGTTATTATTCTAAAGGTGCTGTATAAATAAAGTTATTATTCTAAAGGTGCTGTATAAATAAAGTTATTATTCTAAAGGTGCTGTATGAATAAAGTTATTATTATTCTAAAGGTGCTGTATGAATAAAGTTATTATTATTATTCTTTAAGTGGCGGAGGAAGCTTATCTCTAACTGGAGCGAATGTAATCCGTCCGTCCAGCTGAGGATTCTGATAACGCTGGACGTGTTTTCTCGAGAGAGGCCGGCGAAGGCGTCGCCACGTGACCGGCAGAGAAACTCATTTATAATCCCACAAAGAATGTCCAGTGGATCAACCCCGTGGCGCAGGGACCAGGCGGCGGGGCCAGCAGCTCGTCAGCAGGCGGGAACCGGTTGCACCGCGGCGAGCGGCCCGTACACACGGAGACTCGCACGTATCCGCTTTAGCCAATTCGATTACGACCAGCAGCTCCAGACGCACGAGTGTTTATCAGAGTTCTTACACATGTTGACTTTAAACCAAATTTCCATGATCAAAAGGAAATCTCGGAATAAACATCAATGTAGAACATTGTGCGTATTGAGGAGCGTACGCCGGCTCATATTTTGTGCATCTGTCTTTAAATTTTTTTTTTTAATTACTTCAAACTCGGCGTAAATGATGCGATTATAACACACGTCCATGACTTTTATGATTTGAGTATTTTTCCATGACTTTTCCAGACCTGGAAATGACCATTTTAAAAGCCCATGACTTTTCCAGGTTTTCCACGACCGTACAAAGGTCAAGGCCCGCCGCCTCATGCATGAAGCCGTTCCCTTTCGGTGCCTCTCGTGCTTCACCAGATTACAGCTGCACATCACGAGGAGCATGCCGAGCACAAGAGGAGCCCTTTCAGAACGCAAAACAAGAAGCAGCCATTCAAGAAAAACACTAGCGAAAAATGAATACTAACTAAAACACGGCAGTTGACCAATCGATCTGCCAAATAATCCAGGAAGGTGAAAGGTACTCGCAAAGACATGATCAGCCAGGAGTGAGTAAACCAACAGAAAACACAGCCGGAGAGGACGGTACGGTACCCTGGAGAACTCGAGGCAAAATATGGCGCCTCGCATTCACAAATTCTGGAAGGAAAGGAGGAAGAGTTATCACAACGAGCGGGAGCGACGGGAATGAGACGGGAAGTCACATCTGGAGTCTGAGGGACTGTAGACTAGGGGTCAGGAGGTCACTGTAGACTAGGGGTCAGGAGGTCACTGTAGACTAGGGGTCAGGAGGTCAGGAGGTCACTGTAGACTAGGGGTCAGGAGGTCACTGTAGACTAGGGGTCAGGAGGTCACTAGGTCACTGTAGACTATGGGTCAGGAGGTCACTGTAGACTAGGGGTCAGGAGGTCACTGTAGAATAGGGGTCAGGAGGTCATGAGGTCACTGTAGACTAGGGGTCAGGAGGTCACTGTAGACTAGGGGTCAGGAGGTCACTGTAGACTAGGGGTCAGGAGGTCAGGAGGTCACTGTAGACTAGGGGTCAGGAGGTCAGGAGGTCACTGTAGACTATGGGTCAGGAGGTCACTGTAGACTAGGGGTCAGGAGGTCACTGTAGACTAGGGGTCAGGAGGTCACTGTAGACTAGGGGTCAGGAGGTCAGGAGGTCACTGTAGACTATGGGTCAGGAGGTCACTGTAGACTAGGGGTCAGGAGGTCACTGTAGACTAGGGGTCAGGAGGTCAGGAGGTCACTGTAGACTAGGGTCAGGAGGTCACTGTAGACTAGGGGTCAGGAGGTCACTGTAGACTAGGGGTCAGGAGGTCAGGAGGTCACTGTAGACTAGGGGTCAGGAGGTCACTAGGTCACTGTAGACTAGGGGTCAGGAGGTCACTGTAGACTAGGGGTCAGGAGGTCATGAGGTCACTGTAGACTAGGGGTCAGGAGGTCACTGTAGACTAGGGGTCAGGAGGTCAGGAGGTCACTGTAGACTAGGGGTCAGGAGGTCACTGTAGACTAGGGGTCAGGAGGTCACTGTAGACTAGGGGGCAGGAGGTCACTGTAGACTAGGGGTCAGGAGGTCAGGAGGTCACTGTAGACTAGGGGTCAGGAGGTCACTGTAGACTAGGGGTCAGGAGGTCACTGTAGACTAGGGGTCAGGAGGTCATGAGGTCACTGTAGACTAGGGGTCAGGAGGTCATGAGGTCACTGTAGACTAGGGGTCAGGAGGTCACTGTAGACTATGGGTCAGGAGGTCACTGTAGACTAGGGGTCAGGAGGTCACTGTAGAGTAGGGGTCAGGAGGTCATGAGGTCACTGTAGACTATGGGTCAGGAGGTCATGAGGTCACTGTAGACTATGGGTCAGGAGGTCACTGTAGACTAGGGGTCAGGAGGTCATGAGGTCACTGTAGACTAGGGGTCAGGAGGTCACTGTAGAGTAGGGGTCAGGAGGTCACTGTAGACTAGGGGTCAGGAGGTCACTGTAGACTAGGGGTCAGGAGGTCATGAGGTCACTGTAGACTAGGGGTCAGGAGGTCATGAGGTCACTGTAGACTAGGGGTCATGAGGTCACTGTAGACTATGGGTCAGGAGGTCATGAGGTCACTGTAGACTATGGGTCAGGTCATGAGGTCACTGTAGACTATGGGTCAGGAGGTCATGAGGTCACTGTAGACTAGGGGTCAGGAGGTCACTGTAGACTATGGGTCAGGAGGTCACTGTAGACTAGGGGTCAGGAGGTCATGAGGTCACTGTAGACTAGGGGTCAGGAGGTCATGAGGTCACTGTAGACTAGGGGTCAGGAGGTCACTGTAGACTAGGGGTCAGGAGGTCATGAGGTCACTGTAGACTAGGGGTCAGGAGGTCACATCTGGAGTCTACAGGGACTGTTGTTTGTAAACTACGGGTTCATGTCTTCTTTTCTTTCCTGCAGGGGAGGTTTAAAAAAAAGAAAAAAAGAAAACCCTGTCTGGGCTAAAGAGCACATGACGTGAATGTAGAGCAAACGTCGTCCCGCACAGAGAGAAGCAGAAGTGAAAGCTCTGCACGGGACAGGCCGTGTTGACGCTGCAGCTTTTCTGTCCACCGTTACGCAACAGCGTGACGCGCCGTCTCAGAGTCCACGGCGCCGGACGGGGCGGGCGGCGAGCGACCGAAACCAGTTTCCTCAACGGCGAGCGGCGTCTGCCAAACGCTCGCCGACATGACCTTGAACCCAGTGGAACCTCGGCGACAAGACGGAGCCGTTGGAAAATAAAACACGGCGCCGTGTCTTTACACAAGGGAAAGGCCTGATTAACGGCGCCGGCCTCGGCGGAGACACAACAACGCAGCGTGTGCCGGCGGGAGATTGTCGCCTGAAAACTCAGGAACTGGACGTTTGAAGAGGATTCCAGGGCCCGTACACATGTTGACCAGTGGAATTCCAGGACTTTTCCAGGACTTTTCCAGGACTTTAAACCAGATTTCCAAGACCAAACTGAAATCTCGGTGAGTACATGAAAACTTTTTGAAAATGCAGTATTCAAACAATGACAATTACGAAGCATACAATACACCTTAAATGAAACAAATGAATGAGAGACAATAGTTTGATTAAAAGAATAAACATTACTATACATGTTTATTCTTAGAAACACTTATATAAATGTTTATTCTTTTAATCAGACTATTATCCTTTATGTGCAAATCCATCGACTTGGCGTATGCCGGCTTAATTTTTGAGTCTTCCTTTCAGAAACATATTAATCATTTTAAACTCGACGTAAATAAACATGTGATCATAACAAATCTCCATGACTTTTCTAAAACTTTTGTGATTTAAGTTTTTTCCGTGACTTTTCCAGGCCTGGAAATGACCATTTTAAAATTCCATGACTTTTCCAGGTTTCCCACGACCGTACGAACCCTGTTTAGAGTGGCGTCGCCGTGGAGACGCCACTCTAAACGCGGCGCGGTGGACCGACCTGTCGTAGATGAGCCCGTCGATGCCCTGCTCCCGCAGCTTCCTCCGGATCTCGTGCTCGTTGTTGTCGTCCCCCCAGCTGAACACCACCAGGCCTTTGGACTGGGCGTCCCCGATGTAGGACAGGTTCTTCAGCAGCTCCTCGGCGTGGCCGCTGATGCCCTGAAGGACGCGGAAAAAAAAAAAAAACGGGTTGAAGTCGTCGGGCGACATTCGGATGCGAGCCGAGCGATGCGCTCACGGCTTTCTGCAAACGGCGGCTCACCAGGATGTTCTCACTCTGGGCGAAACTTATGGCGATCTGCGTGGTCTGGCAGCGGATGTCCATCAGCTCAGAGTACTTCTCTGAAATGCCCTGAGTGAGGAAGAGGATGGGGTACTTGTTCTGCTTCCGGCGCACCCTGAGGGGAACGGAGGAAGAGTTTAGAACCGCGTCCTGACGGGCTACTTGGATTATGACACGTCTAAACTGTCTGAGGCAGAATGAACACGCTCTCTTTAACCCTCCTGTGACCTTCAGGGTCAATTTGACCCCATTCAATGTTAACGTTGATGTTCTTTGGAGTCAATTTGACTCCAAGCTGATTTTCACTGTGTCAAACAGTGAGAAATATAAGAAATAACAACTTTTTTATATATTTAAAGGGCTCTTTAGGTCGTCAACAAACAAACATAAAGTACCTCACACTTAAACTTGGGCAACAATATTAATTCTAATACTTTTCTGGAGGTTTTAATTGCTCAAATTGACCCAGAGGGTAAAATATGTCAGTAAAGGTAACAGGAGGGTTAAAGACGATGTACTAAAGTCGATGTATTCTCATAATAATGCGTCTGAAGGTCGGGAGAAGCCCTTCTACGGCCTCCGTCTGAGACCTTGTAATCCCTCTCGGCTCGCCACAAGGCTATCGCGCCTCCGGCCTAATCAAATCTCGGGCACGCTTCATCCTCGGCGGGGCGGCGCTCACATGGTGCAGATATCGGGATCGAAGCAGGAGAAGACGATGCGGCGGTCTCCTCCTTTCTGCAGAATGCAGGACAGGATGGTGTCGAGGAAGGTGTTCATGTTGAAGTAGGACGATAGTTTGCCGTCCCACGACCCGTCCTGTGAGCAAGAAAGAACGGCATTAATCACACGTGTTTACCGTGAGGACATTCCCACGAGGAGTATTTATTAAGCAGGCGATTACATCGTCGACCCTGCTGACTGAAGCCTCGCCACACCGCTCGACTTTAGCCCCAATTATCCCCCAGACAACGAGGCACCTGGCAGGTCTCTAGCGTGTTAATATCTTCGGGGTCGGCTCCACAAACAGGAAGTTCACTGTTCGCGTTGCGTGAGAAACGGATCACAATTGTCGTTGCGCCTCGAGGAAATCGAGGAAATTCATAGCTACGAAATGTGAGCAGATGGGAACCCGGCGTGACGACCAGAAAGGCGCGGCGCCGCGGTGACGCAGTACGCAAAAAACAAACTGCGGGGGAAGGAGATGGAATCCTTCCCGTGAGATGTCGTGGCCCGGCGGGCGCCACGCGGCGTCTGAACCCACCTTCATCTGGCAGATCCATTTGAGCTCGATGTTGAAGCCCACGTGTTCGGGAATGGCTTGAAAGATCTGGGAGGGAGGGACGGAGGTGTTGGTGTTACTATGACAACATACAGGCGGGTACACATGTAGAGTCGGTTGCTGAACAGGACGTCCGTTGGCAGAGAGAAGCATCAAAGAGGCAGGGAGCGAGCATCTCGTACTGGTGAGATGAACTCTTTAACCATCGTGATGAACAAAGGTACCTGGGACAGAGACGGGAACGGCTGATGCTCGTCGATCTCCTCCTCCTCGTCCATCAGATCTGAACCGGCAAACAGACGGACGTTAACATCATAAAAACTATACATTCAGCTGCACGCGTCACTCTGCCGTGAAGAGACGCACGCCGGGCTTTTTCATCGACTATGAAAACACTGGAAACGATCAGAACGCCAGTGCACTGCTCTGCGACAACGCAACACAGACACAAACAACGGGCGCTCACCGTCGTCGTCACTGGCTTTGATGGCAGTGGCGTGGACCAGCTGTGAAACACAAAGGGTACATCATCGACTCCGTAACCCACGCCTGACGACATGTAGATGTTTTGGATCATGAATATTTCTGTCGCTTATGATGAATTGGCATCACGTCCAGTTGTAAATGTTTTCTATGACGGAGGCGTGTGCTCCTGTGTGAGCTGGGTCGTGTTGACTCGAGTCTTAGTTTTTGGTTTTATTTCATGCTGTGATTTTGTTCTGTGTTTTTTATATTGTCTGTCACTGTTTTATGTTATCCTGTCTGAAACTTTGTGTGACGTGCCGCTGCTGCCGTCTTGGCCAGGGCGCTCTTGTAAAGGAGATTTTGTATCTCAATGAGGCATTTCCTGGTTAAATAAATATAAAATAAATTCAATTTTTTTTTTTTTCGTGTGTAATTTTTGTCCACAAAGTACTGTAATGCTTCTCCCAGTGAGCAGCCACACTAACATCGACGTGTTCACTGTCATCTAGAAAGGACAACAAAAGGTTTATTTCAACCTCGGTTGTGTTTAGTTTTTTACCTTGAGAAGCTGCAGCTGGTCGAACGTCAAGTCTTTGACCGGCACCTCGATGAGCTCCAGAGACTTCTTGTCATTTTTCTGTCGAGTAACAAGTGATGATGATTAATGGATGTCAGCGGTGACCTGAATGAATTTGCATCTTTCTAAATACAGGGATCGTACGCATGTTGACCAGTGGAATTCCAGGACTTTAAATCAGATTTCCAAGACCAAACTGAAATCTCGGTGTGTACATGAAAACTTTTTTTTAAATGTAGTAGACAAACAGTGACAATTACAAAGCATACAATATAACTTAAATGAAACAAATGAATGAGAAAGAATAGTTTGATTAAAAGAATAAACATAACTATACATGTTTATTCTTAGAATCTCTTTTTTCCATGACTTTTCCAGGCCTGGAAATGACCATTTTAAAATTCCATGACTTTTCCAGGTTTTCCATGACCGTTTGAACCCTGTAAATGGGAATGACAAGACAGAAGTTCGCCGCCGTACCTTCTTTGTGGATATGCAGCACGTCAGGTCGTGGTAAACAATGGGAACGGCGTCCTTGGAGAGGTGAACGTCAAACTCGACGTAGGCCGCCCCCTACGAGTACACGGGTAAACAAACGATTGAGGCCAAAGTCCTGTGGAGGTAAACAGCCACGGGGGGAGAGCTGCTCTGCATCACTCACGTGGTTGGCGGCGCTTTTGAAAGACGCTATGGTGTTCTCCCGGACTCTCTGGTGCCTGAAAAAACACATTTAAAAAAGGGTTGGTTTTCTGGCAGCAGACGTATTGATCCTAACAAACGCTCTCACGCCTATTGTGCCGATAACCTTTCCTTGCGGCGTGCGCTCCGCCTGATGACTCACCTGGCTGCGTGCGTGCTCCCGGCGCCTCGGTGACCAACATTCAGAGTGCTTCTTTTCTTCCAGTACTTGGTGAAGGAGGAGCTCATGTCACACTGCAGCCCTTGGATTGGCGTGATCACCAGGTAGTCCACTGGAAAAACAACGAGGTAAGTAAAGGGGTTTCTTCACGTCTATTGAAACAAGCGCAAACCGTTCCTCCCTTCTATTCACAGTTTGAAATGTCTCAACGCAAAAAAACAAATCTCACCTCTGACTTTCCCGATGGTCTGTCTCGAATTTCTCCCCATGATGGGAAGCGTGGCCACCCCTTGGTCCTTCCCGCTCTCGGAGAAAGAGGAGGAGAGGAGGCAGGCCGTGCCCACGTAACCCGGGTGACCGTCGCCCTGGACCACGTGCACGCTCATGTCCTCCTGTGAAACACAGCCGGCAAACGAGTCAAACCCCCAATCGGACGCAGGCGGACCGATCTAATCTCAGGAGGCCTGATATGCTGGTCAAGAGCACTAATTGAATCACGGGTCACCTCAAAGAACTCAAAGGTGAGCTCCAGGTTGTACGGGTCCATGCTGTGGATGCTGTACTCGGTCCACTGGGAGGGCTCCAGCGCGTAGCCGCACTCGGGCTGAGAGTGGCGCGACTTGTAGCCGTTGGCACTGATCATGCTGATCTCCAGCGTGGTGGTCTCCTTGTGCACGGACACGGGGACGGGCACACCTTCCTCCTCATCCTCATCTTCCTCCTCAAATCCTTCTAATGTCAGCTTGATTCTGTGTCAGGCGGGTACAATGAAGACGGTTAAATACACAGATGGTGAAAACGGCAAAGATAAAAGAATCTAAATGGAAATGTTGGGGTAATTTAACTGTATTAACCTTGTCATAAGCAGACATGCATGCAAACATTTATAATACAACTTTAAAAAAATGACATTTTGTACTTTTTTGACATTTTGTGAGTTGAACATTATTCTTTCATCGAACAACAAAAACATGAACGTTGAATAAAAAAAAAAATCACCACCCCCAACACAAAAAAATGTTGGGGAGTTTTTCCCTGAATCCTTTCAGGTCTAAATGCTTTCTTCCTGGACCTCATCAATATACTGATTTCCGGAAACTTTGCGCCCCTTTGCAACCCGAGTAACAGCAGCACTGAAATGAGCCACTGATCCGCCTCATGTCGCTTTTCAAGTGAAACTTTCTCCGGCGGGTGTCCAGTTCGACCCCGAGCCTTACCTGAAGCGAGACCTCTTGTATTTCTTCTTAGTGATGGACACCGGCGGCATCTTAGAATGATGCAGGCGCAGGCGGATTTCTGTCTGGCATGTGAGCCACCCAGAGTCAACACAGTTCACCCCATCTGGGAATAAGAGGGACGCGGGAAGGAAGCGCTTGACGACAAGGTATATATATATATATATATATATATATATATATATATATATATATATAAATATAATGTATAAATATATTTATATTTATATATCAAAGAGCGACAATAGGGAACATGCGACTGTTTGTTCCGCAAATAATGACTTAAAAAACTCAACAAAAAACAGGAAGTGACGACGATGCGGCCTCCGGGGGTTTCAACAGAGTTCTTACACATGTTGACCAACGGAGTTCCAGGACATTAAACCAAATTTCCATGACCAAACTGAAATCTCGGTATAAAACATGAGAAATTTAGAAAATGTTGCGTATTGAGAGTGTACGCCGGCATATATTTTGAGCGTCTTTCTTTAAAAAAAACATTAATTATTTCAAACTCCATGAACTCAAACAAAACATGTGATTATAACACATTTCCATGACTTTTCCAGGCCTGGAAGTGACCATTTTAAAATCCCATGACCGGACGACCCCCCTTTTAGTTTTCTAGAGGATTGCGCAACATCAATGATGAATTCAGTTGTACAGAACATGGGGATGTCACATTCTGTAAACCTGCATCTTGAGAGCACCGTTGTTGTATGTGTTGTGCACGGCGGAGACTTTATGTTTGTTTGTGTATCAAACTTACTGAGAATTCCGAATTGGCCGTCGTCAATAGTTTGGTGTGACGCTGCAATAAAAAAGGAAAAGCATTAGAAACCGGGTACAAGAATCTCCGATGTAAAAAGGGCACGGTCACATAAACAGGCACTTCCTGTACACACACACAGGAAAGTCTCAGCGCGACGCCTTCAATGCTCTGAACTCATCAGTAAAATACATTTGATTCTACAAAAACTTTCCCACTGCGACACAGAGCGTGAAACCACTCAGAACGCAAACAAAAACACAACTTGGTTATTAACAAACCTCATATTTATATATAAAAAAAGAAGAAAAAAAGTCTCATTGTAGGATGAATCGTGTATTAGTTTAATTTGCTAGAAGACAGAAGAGGAGAAAGAAAAAAGCATCGGGGGGACCTCCGGGGATCAGACTATTGTACCATTCAAGCTCATTTTTAAAATCATCTTTGTATAGTGGTGAGGGGAATCAGTAAAGATATGGAGAGTTTCAAAATAGCAGATAACCAGTGAGAAAGTATGAATGTATATAAAAACGGTGTTGCGTATAATCGCATTGTAGACAGAATTTAAAAAAGGTGCCCACAGATTCCCACCCATAGGTTAGGTCAACACAAGGGCTTCCAACTCGAGAGGTCAACTATATCGGTTGATGACATTTACTGCATTGCAGTGTTTACTCCGCGGCTTTAGATTAGACCGGCGAGGCTCGCTCTCTGGAGACGGGAAACGCTGCACTCGGTTATTTTCATTTTCCTCATACGCGTTGCATAAGACAACATACCAGCGAGGTCGGCTTGACCCGCCGTGATCCTTCACCTTCAGTGCTAACGTTCCGCTACATTCGTGTTGATGGCCCACTGGGACACGTTGTCCACGGGGAGGTTTTTAAGCGGGACGATTATGACGCGCAGTTTACCAAAAAAAAGAAATTCTCTCCATTCTATACCTGTAGGGCTCATCATGCGGGGCTGTTGATGGGTCTCCCACATATTTACTATCACTTGACAGGGACCCCCTGCACTCTGCAATTCCAATGGTTGGTACAATGTTAGGGATTTCAAATCAGATACATTGCTATACGTTTCACTCTGACTTCAATGCCGCTGTTGGACTAGAGTGTCAGAAAGGATTTAGAGCTGGTATAGTCACCAATCCCCATATGTCAGTCCCCCTGGTTGAATTCTGAAAAGGGAATTTGTTAGTGAAGAGAAGAAAAAGAAAATTGCTTCAGTTACACAATGAGCTGCTGTCTTCATCTGTAACAAAGGATAATTAATATTCACTATGTATTATTATATCATTATGGATCGGAAGGGCACATATACTGCTCGAAATTGCGGGAAAAAAAACATGCCCGACCCGAGTTTTAAAAGCGGGATTGCTGCCAAATTTTTTGCAAAGTCACCGGTGCAACTGCAGTTTCTTAAATTTCAAGCACGACTTTGATTCCATGAGGAAATCAAAGCCCTGGCGCAGCGTGGTCAACTGTTGGAAGCCAGGGGACTTTGAGCCTATGCCATTAATAAAGTGATGCGATTCACTAACGGCACAGGACACAAAGACGCGAGCGAGGCAACAAATTCTTTCTGTCATAGTAACAGACAAACTAATACAACTTGTTTTCCTCGTCCCCGCTGAGGAGCTGTAACAGGAAAGGTATGAATTGGCATGGTGTTTGAATTTAACAATATTTAACTTTAGCTACTGCTTTCAAAAGGTTATCTTTGACAGCAAATTAGCCAAATTAAAATCAGTTCCCCCCCCGCTGTAAATATGGGGCACTCTGTTCACCTTTGACTGCAGGAAGAAACCTTTGAGGTAGCGGTACTTGGACACGGCTCCTTTGGGCACAGAGACGGTGGCCGTCCATGTGTTTCTGTTGGGGAGGAAACACGCACGTTCATATTTATGATGGGCGAAATAGCAAGAGGCACCCTTTGCTTGCAACATAGTACAGAAGATCGCACGACTTAAGTTTCACATACCCATCATGGTGTAAAATCGTGGCATTTTGATAGTGCCAGCTCCCCAGGGCCTCACAGCCACCAACAACTGCAATCGCCTCTCCTGGAAATGTTCAAATTGACCTTTTTTTTATATATATATAAAAAAAATACACAAAGATGACTCATATTTATAACAACCTTTCCACTTTTAAACTACAATGTGCAGATATGAACACGTTTTAAATGGCCAACTAAATAAGGAAATGCTGACACGGGCCATACATCATCTTCCATGCCGTGTATAATATAATATACAAGACATGCTAACTTTCTATTATCCCAACCTCCATTTCCTTTATCTGAAATGTGTGGAAAAATAAGTACACAACTAATGCAACGATTTGAAAACGAAAACGATTTGTGGACAGATACTACAACACCATGACATAATATCATTTCATCATGACATCATTTCTAAGAAAAAATAAATGATTAACATAGCCAACAATATAATTGCACACGTTTTACTACATGGCCTGACATAGTTACCTGGGGATGTGTCGCCTCTGACGATAAAAGTCACCTGTGCGGTCTCCATGGTGGATTTGGAACAGGGAAAGACTGGAGCAGCAGCTGAAAGACGGCGACACATTTAACGAGACACACGATAACACAGTGTTAGCACTATTAATGGATAATACATTAAAACGGTGCTTTACTGATATAGTCGCTTGAGAAGTACGCTAGCTTATCGAACCGCCCGTTACCAGTGAGGTCCACGTATAATAGCAAGCTAGCGGTAACAAACAGCAGGCTAGTCTAGAAGCTAACGATAATAGGATCAAGTATACCTTCGTGATGTTGGCCGCTGGCTAACGGGTTCTCCTCGGGGGTCTTGGAGATGGCGGCGAGCCAAGTTCAGCTATCCCGCAGCGATGCACCGGTGTAACATTAGGCTCCGTGAAAGCATCAATACCAGCTGGTTCTACGTTAACCGAAAAAAGAGAGCTCTCAACACTAACTAACTAGCTAAGTATTCCCAGGGCAACATGAACGCCAGCGGCCACGTAGTAATAAACAACATAGATGTAGCGCTAGCAAATGTATCTCAGGTTAAAATAACCCGACCGCTACCGAGGGAGGTTAAACAATGATCGAGACTTGGGCGAAATGCATATCAAGCAGACAACAGCACCAAGTTCGCTGAAATGGAGCGCGAGACTTCCGGTATCGACTTTCAAAGTAAAAACACGATCATGAAATACATTGAGATACAGTATGATTATTCTTTTTTTAAAGAAGAAACATCACAGTATTTACGGTGGTTAAAATGCTTTATTGTATGTGATCGGTTTATTTCCCTTAATATCTCCCCGAATCGCAAATTCGTCTCCCCGTATTAGTACGTAACCCTTTTATTTTGAAAGTATAATATTTATATTTTCCGGACGTGTTCTGGCTTCCGCCCGCTTCTTGATGAAGCCGGATCAGATCAGACCGCCCTGTTCTGGATCTGCAGCGTGTCAGTTTGCTGCATTTATGTAACATCGGAATACCGTCGGAAACACCCAAAAAATGGTAAACAAACCACCCAACACAGTAAAACTCGTAGTTTTTAGCTTGCAACAAACATCACAGACGGCACTCCTATGTTATATTGTACATTAAATTTATTAACGCAGTACATATCAGTCATAAAATAAAATAGTACAGTAATAAAACTAGATAAATTTGACCATTTACGACCAAATGATTTGAAAATAGCAATGGCTAATAAAAATGTATGTTCAGGAAAACTGCTTTGCTTGGCAACAAGGTAACAACATGTGCAAGGACTGTTAGTATAAATCAATACACGTGCACGTGTTGGGGGACGACGTCACTTGATTCTAAGAAAAGGTCGAGAGTGTTCGGGGAAATGGGACTGGGTGTTCTTGAAAGCTGTGCCAACAAGCACTGTTATGAACTGGTGGCCATGAACATATCTTTCTAAATAATTTACATTACATAACCTACAATGAATAACACGGGTTATTTAAGGGAAATACGTCTTTTGCTAAAGCGTCCAGTTGCACAATTTTTAGACATTTTAATTTGTCACTACTCTTCAATAAAATTAAAATTAAAACAGTTCCATCAAATGTGTTCGGACAGTGTTGTTCCTTCAGGGTGACGTCACGTGTATTGATTTGTTCTGTCAACAGTTATACAGCCCAGCTCGCTCCAAGCAGGAGGCGCCCAGCTGATTACCACTGTTTAACTTACAGCGCCCTCTGGTGGTGGAATAAGCACACTGCAGGTAAAGGAAGAAAACATTGCAGTAAACATTTAAAGTAAATCTGACTTCCTCACTGCAGTTCCTCATCTCTTGCATGCAATGTACACGAAAAATAAATAAATAAAATTCTACATGAGAAAATAAAGCTTCCTCTTGTTTTGGGTGATGATAATATTAATAATATATTAATATAGTACACAAACAAAATAAATAAATACAATCTTACATGAGGAAATAAAGCTCCCCCTTGTTTTGGGTGATAATAATATTAATAATATATAATATATTAATATAGTACACACACAAAAAAATCTTACATGAGGAAATCTAGCCCCCTCTTGTTTTGAGTAATACTAATAATATTAATAATATATAATATATAAATATTATAAATAACTCTCCCATTTCTCCTCTTTTATACTTGTATGTCTGACTGGTACTATAAAACAGACATAACGTGTTTTTAATTTATAATGTAGATGTCTACATTTTCTTTGTTGTTGTTGTTGTTGTTAGCTGTTTTGCACTTTATTACTTTATTATTACTACTATTATTATTACTACAATCACTTTATGTTGGACAAGAGAGAAACATACTTTTGATCTTCTGTATGTCTGCACAAATGGAAGAAGTGACAATAATGATGTCTTTGAATAATACATTTGATTTGTGTAGCGCCTTTAAAAGGTACTCAAGGCACTTTACATGGTAATAGAAGCAACAGCAAAACAAGAAATAGGACATTAGTGAGAACCTGAATAAAAGTTAGTATCACGGGGGAAATGCATGATTTAAATAAGTGGCTTTTAAGTGTGACGGAAAACGTCTGAGGTGTTGGAGAGGAGACGAGCAGCTGAATTCTGGATGTATGCTGCATTGTGAAAGAGGACTAATGAGTACAACTAGTACAATGAGAGGGAGAGGGAGAGAGAGAGAGGGGGGGGGGGAGTGTGAGGATGAAAGAGAAAAGGCAAACAGAGAGAAATGAGTGAAGGGAGACTGCAGCATTGTGAATAGTTCAGGCTATATTTCTCAGCACCATCAGTGTGAACCTGCGCCACTCATTCATCTACACACACACACACACACACACACACACACACACACACACACACACACACACACACACACACACACACACATCTCTGTGGTTGCTGTAGGTTGGTAATAGAGTAGAGTCCCTTGAGGCTGCAGCAAAATCATCAGATTCTCAGTTTGATGCGTCAAAAAGAAAAGAGAACAAGCCGATGTGCCTCTTTAATAATTCATAAAAGTAAATGATTGTTGTGCAAATACAAATACAAAATATCGTAATGCCGCAAAATTGAACACGTGGCTTGAGAAATGAAAGAATAGAGAAATAAAAGCAATTAAAATTGAAATTCGGGCCTCAAATGGAAGTTAAAAAAAGAAGCTACTGCACATAAAAAATAATCCCTGATATGAATGAGCCGAGTTTTATTAATGTGCTGAGTCACTGAATCATCAGGCGTGTGCAGAGGAGTCTCTGATCCCCATCCTGCTGCTGATGAATACTCTCTCTCTCCCTCATCTCTTCTCTGTGTCTCTCGCCCCGTTCGCCCCTAAGGATAATGAAATAATGAAACCATGTAGATTTCAGAAAGGAGAACAAATAAAAGTCTCCCAGACAGATGGTTGTTTTCTGTCCTATTCCCCCCCCCTCTCTCTCATGAAGCTTCATCTGCAGGATGAAGTCATTTCTCAGTCTCACCACGTCATTTCTACTCAAAAGACAATAATAAAATGTGTTTTTTGACATTTATTTACATATAACTACCATTGTATTCACATATGCCACTGCTTTGGTAAACCCAAGACCTTTTGGTGAACCAATTTCCAACCCTGAAACAGTTCATCCACACAAGTCAAATTTTGTTTTCACAAGAGATATGAAGAATTAAAAATAATCTAACTTCATATTGCCATATTATCTCTTTACACTTGTGCCTTAGGACAATCGTGCCTCATTATATAGAGGGATGAGATTGTGGCTATGAGTCATATGCAAGAGCCTTTAAAAAAGTGAAATTAAGAAATTGTGTAAAATCGAGAAAATGACCCCAGAGGGTTAAAATAAAAAGAAATAAAAAGAATGTTTCCGCTGAATTTGAAGCTTTTCTGTGATGGACGGAGAATTGCTGAGTTGTCATTTTAGTTTCCACATTGCCATCGAAATGACTGGCACAGTGTTGCGTAACACTCTGATATCCCCAAAAATGTCCCGTCAGCGTCTCACGGAGCTCCAAACCGACCCCGAAAAGATGATGACCAGAGAAGAGAAAAGACGGAGAGGGTGTGTTATCTGTGTGCTCTTTCTGCAGAGAGAAACTCAATAACAGCCAATGATGATGATGATGATGATGATGATGCTGCTGTGGCTCTTTAAGAAGAAGAAGACTCCATCAGTGGGAAGATCTCGCGGCTGTGGGGATAACACATTTAGCCACAGGCTCGATCTAATTTCCTTCGAAATAAGAGGAGGATGAAGAACCCGTTGCTCTAGTTTTCTGCCTCTCTCTCTCTCTCTGTGTGTGTGTTTGTGTGTGTGTGTGTGTGTGAATTCTGAGTAGCGCCGGGACACCGGTGGTTTGTTTACTCGTCCTCTTTTCAACGCCGGTGACAAAATGAGAGTTTCCGGTTCACGTGCCGACGTTTTTATTTCTCAAATAGTGAAAAACATGTTCTAGAATACAACAGATCGCTCCGTGTCGTCAGCCGTCACCACGGCGACGACGAAAGAGCCTCGAGGCCCCGATTGACCTTTTGACCTCTGTTGGATCAGAAGCAGCCGAAGTCAACAGAAAACAACAACAGCCAATAATGAGTTTCTGTCGGCGCCCTCAGACGTGTGTGAATCCTCTTCCCCGGTGAAACGTGTGAACATCAATAAAACATCTTAAAATAAAAAATAAAAGCAAGTCGTGAGCAACGTGAGGCAGAACTGAAGAGCCGAGGAGCTTTAACACTTTTTAGGTTCGTGTTTTTTTACTTTTTGCGATTTTTTGTCTTTGCAATCAAGTTTTTGTGTGTTTATTTGTAGCGGACATTTTAAACATGGTGACAGCGTGACTACCATTGGGCTTATCTGAGGGTCCCGACATATGGAAATGATACTTTCAAAATAAAAGGGTTAACTACTAGTAAAGGTAGACACAATTTGTAATTCGGGAGACATTGAGGAAAACACCGAGGTCATTTAACCGATTCCATAAAATAAAGTGTTTTACCTCCATATTGAAAAAAATAATTATATTTATTTCATGTTTTTTTGCTATTTAAAAGCTTCTCAGTGGAAGACCTCGTCTACAATACTACAGTCGGATTTTAAGACATGTAGTCAAAAGGACAAAGAAGTAATCAATCATAATCACTACTTAAAACATCGCTGTGTGTATTATTAATTTTTTTAGTATTTAAAAAAAAACTTTTTACTTTCTGTAATTAAGTTATGCCAATTAGTATAAGTTGAGTGCTCCACACTTCCAGGGAGACTTCGGTTCAGCCGTCTATAGAGTGTCATAGATATATGTATTTGACTTTGTGATTTTCTATCTATTTTATTCTATTTTTATCTTTTTTATCTGGATTTTGCATCCACAGATGACTCATAATTGATGGATCATCGAGGTCTGGATCGTGGAATATGCCGACTACCAACTCTTCATCCACTCATATTCATTGTGTTGTTCCTGTGTTTTAATGTGTGTGTAATGATTCCTTCTGGTCACATGACGTCTATTGTTCTGTCCATCCTGGAGAGGGATCCTCCTCTCTCTCTCCTGAAGGGTTATTTGGGAGTTGTTCCTGATCCGATGTGAGGTCAAAGGTCAAAGGTCAGGGATGTCTATTACAGATTGTAAAGCACTCTGAGACTAATCTGTAATTTGTGAGAATGGGCTACACAAATAAACTGAATTGAACTGAATAATTGACTTCAAGTTGTCATGACACATATGTGTGAGTCCAGGAGGATCCAGACCCTAAAGCTCATGGAGCGAGTTCACCCCTGACCCCCCCGGGCCGGTGAGCGGTTGCTCGGCGCCCCGTGGCGCTCCGCGGTCCTCCGACCCGGCGCCGCCCTCCGACCCGGCGCCGCCCCTCCAGGGGCAGAACGGGACGAGGCGGACCCAGGGCCGGGAGGAGAGGCGCGCCGTGATGCCGAAGGGGAGGTCGTACACCTCCTGGGTCCGGGCGGCGTGGGCGGCGTGGGCGGCGTCCTCCGGGTCCTCCGGGCTCCGGGCCAGGAGGCCGCGCTCACGTTTGGTCCCTCAGACCGGAGAAGGTTAGAGATGATTAGTTCACACGCTGTTCATTCATCAGCATCATCATCATCATCATCATCATCATCATCATCATCATCATCATCATCATCATCATCATCATCATCATCGTCATCATCATCGTCGTCGTCGTCATCGTCATCGTCGTCGTCATCGTCATCATCATCATCATCTTCTTCATCGCCGTCATCATCATCATCATCATCATCATCATCATCATCATCATCATCGCCGCCATCATCGCCATCATCGCCATCATCGCCATCATCATCATCATCATCATCATCATCATCATCGCCGTCATCATCATCATCATCATCATCATCATCGCCATCATCGCCGCCATCATCATCATCATCATCATCATCATCATCATCGCCATCATCATCATCACATCATCGCCATCATCATCGCATCATCATCATCATCATCGTCATCATCGTCATCATCATCGTCATCATCATCGTCGTCATCATCATCATCATCGTCGTCATCATCGTCGTCATCATCATCATCATCGTCATCATCATCATCGTCATCGTCATCATCATCGTCGTCATCGTCATCATCATCATCATCATCATCATCGTCAATCATCGTCATCATCATCGTCATCATCATCGTCGTCATCATCATCATCATCGTCGTCATCATCGTCGTCATCATCATCATCGTCGTCATCGTCGTCATCATCATCATCATCTTCATCATCATCATCATCATCATCATCATCATCATCATCATCTTCATCATCCTCCACCTCGCCGTACCGGGGATGGTGTTGTCCAGGAAGAAGCCGAGAACGCCGCCCACAAACATGTTGGTGGTCAAGAGGATACTGGAAGAGAGGGGGAGACCTCCTGAGAGAGGGAGTTACAGAGAGGGAGAGAGGAAGAGGGGGGGAGAGGAGGGAGGGGAGAGAGAGGAGGAGGAGAGAGAGGAGAGAGAGGGAGAGAGGAGGAGGGAGAGAGGGAGGAGGGAGGAGGGAGAGGAGAGAGGGAGAGAGGAGAGGGAGAGAGATGGATGGAGGGAGAGAGGGAGAGAGAGGGTGGGAGAGAGGGAGAGAGAGGGAGAAAAAGGGAGAGAGGGAGAGAGAGGGGGGAGGGAGAGGGGGGAGAAAAAGGGAGAGGGAGGGAGATAGATGGAGGGAGAGTGAGAGAGAGGGAGAGAGAGGGAGAGAGAGGGAGGGATAGAGATGGAGAGAGAGAGGGAGAGAGAGGGAGATTGAGAGGGAGGGAGAGAGAGAGGGATGTAGGGAGAGAGGGAGAGAGAGGGAGACAGTAGTCAACAAGCGTTCAGGGTGAGCCTCACCTGTAATCCACGTACAGGTGATCAATAATCATAACCTGATATGTTCTGACCTGTTTGTAGTAAATCTGGATTCTTCGTTATGAAGTTGGGAACGACGAGCGCCGTGAAGACGGAGAACCCGAAAACAAAGATGTTCCTGGAGGAGTTCATGTCTGTGGACTGAGGGGGAGGAGTCAGATGGTGGTGACCGCGTGGGCGGCGCCGCCCGTCGTCATGACGACGCGTTTTACTCCTTTACCTGCAGGTTGGAGACCCCCGCCGCCGTGATGACCCCGAACATGACCAGGAACACGCCCCCCATCACGGGGGAGGGGATGGTGGCGAACACGGCGCCCATCTTCCCCAGAGCGCCCATCAGGACCATGAAGACGCCGCTCAGCAGGATCACGGCCCGGCTGCCCACCTGAGGACGAAGGAGCTCCTCTTCCTCACCGGGGATCCCCAGGGCGGCCACTCTCTCTCTCTCCCCCTCTTTCTCTCTCTCTCTCTCCCTCTCCCTTCCTCCTCTTCCTCACCTTGGTGATCCCCAGGGCGGCCTCTCTCTCTCCCTTTCTCCCCCCCCCCCTCCCCCCTCCCCCTCCCCCCTCCCCCTCCCCCCTCCTCTTCCTCACCTTGGTGATCCCCAGGGCGGCCACGTTCTCGCTGAAGGACGTCGTCCCGTTGCCGGTGCCGAAGGCGCCCGCCATCAGGCTGCCGAGGCCCTCCACGCCGACGCCGCGGTTGACGGCGTGCTCGGGGGGGGGCGGGGCCCCCGACAGCCGGGCGCAGGCGTGGTAGTCGCCCACCGACTCGGCCACCGAGCAAACGATGCCCGCCATCATGCCGACGACGCCCGCCACGTTCGCGGTCGGCGTTCCCCACTGACCTGCGGGACACGGGCGTTACGGAGCGGCGGAGGCGGGGCTCCGGCTCGCGGCTCCGGCTCGCGGCGGCGGCGCCGGACCGGTACCGGGGTACGGCAAGCTGAACCACGGCGCCCGGCTCAGCACGCCGCCCTTCACGTCGGTGCGGGCCAGGTGGCCGGGGAGGGCGGGGTCGGCCGGCAGGACGTCGGCGACGGTGAGGAGGAAGCAGACGAGCCACGAGAGCGAGATGGCGAGGAGGATCTGAGGAGGAGGACGAAGAGTTCTGAACCTGGAGGCGGGGCGGTTACCATGACGACAGTTAAACGGCGACGGTTGTCTGGGAGTTGTTCCTGATCCGATGTGAGGTCAAAGGTCAAAGGTCAAAGGTCAGGGATGTCTATGTGTACAGATTGTTAAAGCCCCACTATGTCATTTTTCCCTTGTAGCGCCCCCTTCAGGTATTTAACGTGTACTTCAGTGTCGTAAATACTCAACACTTTACTTTGTTTTCCCCTTTTAGTATTTTTTGTATTTAGTATTTTAGTATTTAGTATTTTAGTATTTAGTATTTTAGTATTAGTATATTGTATTTGTATTGTATTAGTAGTATTAGTATTTAGTATTGTGTTTTTATTTGTATCTTTTATTTGTATTAATGCTCTATGTACACCCACTGCTGTGATCCTTGAATTTCCCCCAGCTGTTATTTTAAGGTACAATTGTTACATAGTGGGGCTTTAAACCTCTGAGACAAATTAGTAATTAGTGAAAATGGGCGACACAAATAAACTGAACTGAATTGAAACGGCACGACCCCCGCGTCAAAAGGTCACTTCCGGTCAAGTCACTCAACAAGTATTTTCAAAATAAAAGTCTGGTCTGTTATTGAACATTCACATACACATCAACAGAACCTCTTGCCATTGACATGTATAGACTAAACAGTCCCCCTATGCTTCATAACACATTCATAATAATTTCAATATTCTCCATAATATTTCCTATTATAATATATTTCTTAATGTATTAATTTAAATACGATCACAACCTGCCGAGGACCCACCGGCATGACCTGGAAGACGTATAACCTGGAGCTGTGCAGCCTCCTGGCTCTGCTGCAGGCCGGCACCGGGACCGGCACGCGGCGCAGGTACTGGGAGAACAGGATGATCAGGCCCGCGGTCCTGAGGGGGGGGGGGGGGGGGGGGGGGTTAGGGGGCCGGCGTCGAGCTGGGAAACAGGCGATGACGTCACCTACATGGCGGAGACGCCCCAGTGGCTGCCGACCTTGGCGCCGACCGAGTCGTAGAGCGACAGCCCGATGAGCGCCACGGTGGGCGCGATGGTCAGCGGGCCCACGAAGCGCATGAGGAAACCCACGAGGCCCGAGAACCCGAGCAGCACCTGGAGCAGGGAGGCGGCCATGATGGAGCCCTGCAGCTGCAAGGAGGCGTCCACATCAATGGTCTCTCTCTCGCTCGCTCTCTCTCTCTTTCGCTCTCCCTCTCTCCATCACTCCCTCTATCCCTCTCTCTCTCTCTCCATCTCTCTCTCTCCCTCTCTCCGTCACTCCCTCTCTCCCTCTCTCTCCGCCTCTCCATCGCTCTCTATCTCCCTCTCTCCTTTTCCCTCCCTCTCTCCCTCTCCCTCCTCCCTCCCTCTCTCTCCCTCTCTCACCCTCTCTCCTCCCTCCCTCTCTCTCCCTACCTCCCCCCTCTCCCTCTCTCTCCACCCACCTCTCTCTCTCTCTCTATCACTCCCTCTATCCCTCTCTCTCTCACTTCCTCACTCTCCAACTCGCTGTCACTACCTCTATCCCCCCTCTCTCTCTTCATCTCTCTCTCCCTCTCTCCCTCACTCCCTCTATCCCTCTCTCTCTCTCCCTCTCTCCGTCACTCCATCGCTCTCCCTCTCCCTCTCTCCTTTTCCCTCCCTCTTTCCCTCCCCTTTCTCTCTCTATCTCTGCCCTCTCTCTCCCCCCTCTCTCTCACCCTCTCTCTCCCTCCCCCCGCTCCCTCTCTCTCCCTCCTCCTCTCTCTCTCTCTCTCTCTCTCTCTCTCTCTCTCTCTCTCACCATTCTCATGCGGGTCTGCCACACTTCTATGAAGATGGGGGAGGAGGCGTTGACCAGGCTGGCGTTCTGGGTCCAGGCCGGGCAGCGCCACTCGGGCATGGACAGCACGGCCATGGAGGGGGTCAGCAACGCAAAGGTGCCCCCCTGGAGGATGGGAAGCCTGGGGGGGGGGGGGGGGGGGCATAACAAATACAAATCATATCCCCTCTGTTGATGTTTAATAAGACCTCAAACAGTTGAGTGAGCAGCTTCGTGTTAAATGAACATTTTTATTTTCCTTGTTTACCTATTTTTCACAAATATCTCGGGTGGCTCCAGTTTAACTTTATTTTGGTCTCCCTGAGAATAAATATCTCTCCATTTCCTCACCAGCTAACTTACCGCCCGCCAGCTGCGTCGTTCGGCCTATTTTTTATTTTATTTTAGATATATTTTCTAAAGTTGTACTTGAGGCAAATAAAAGAAAAGAGTTAGAAAGTGTCTCCGGTGAGCGAGCAAATTTGAATGACAAGAAACAACTATCGAAATCTGTCTATTCTTTGGATTAATATTTATTATTATAATATTTGTTTCTCTATTAAAAGCTATATTTGGCACCAAACTAGTTCATCTTCTAGTCCAAATGAGCATAAAATATCACGATGAGCATGAAATTTCGTCTCCGCTCGTAAAAACCTAATCTGCCATAGCCCCCCCCCCCCCCCCCACCCCTTGGGGCTCGACCACCCGTTCTTTAAAACCTACATACGCCCCTGCTGATGCAACTTCACTGTGTTCCACATTGAGAGCAGGCAGGCAGCCCGACAGCAGATATTTGAATAGAATAAAATGAATGAATAAAGCGCTGGGCGTGGCTTTGAGGCCGGACCTGACGCCGAAGGTGACCTGCAGCAGCGTGATCAGCCCGCTGGCGAAGAAGCTGGTGTTGATGAGCCGACTCTGGGTCAGGCCGTCGTGCTGCAGGCACAGGCCCTCCGACAGGATGAGGGGGATGGAGGTCATCGCCCCGAAGGAGGTCAGGTAGTGCTGGAGGAGGAGAGGGATGGACGTTAGGAACGCTGCACAGACGGCACGCCTCCCTCTCTCCGGGTCGATAAACAGGCATTTAGAGTATTTTATAGCTTACATATGCAATTAAAGCAACAGATTTCACAATTATGCCACCGGGAATCACATGTGTTTATTTATCAGAGTTAAAGACCAACCGTAATCAACGCTAATCTTTGTTTCCACGGTGACTCGCCATACGTTGAGGTAGAGACATTATTTGAAGTTTAAAACGTTAACAAGAGGATGGAGTTTATTTGATCAGTTGGATTTTTTTTCATAGCTAGCTCAGTTTCAATGGAATATTTGTTTGAGTTTCAGAAGATATCCGGGCTGTTTCAGAGTTTCAGATCTCACCTTTTCTTTCTTTTTACGGCACCACAAACAACAACAAAAATAATGCTAAGTTAATCATGATTTGGCTACGGTGAAAGTGTATTTGTGACTTTATTGGGCTAATAAAAAAAAAGATTCTTAGGAAATATGAGAAATTTGGGAAATTTGAGAAATTTGAGAAATTTGGGAAATTTGAGAAATTTGAGAAATCTTAAACTTTTTGGGGGTTTGCGTAATAAAGACACAAATACACCTTCACGTCAAAGACACTTTTCTGAGTACATCACTGCAACTCAGTTGCTGAAACTCAGTTGCTGCAACGCGGGCAGACAGGATTCATTTTAAAATGTTCAAAAGTTTGTTTAAAATATTTCACACAACCATTTCGTGGCTAATTCTCTGCAGACATCGCTGCATGTTTTTAAAAAATGTCTAATCAAGTGTATTTTAGGTTGCCGGATACTAGTTGCACCTTTCTAGTTACCCCATTATATTGGGGGCGGTTTCCACGGCAACAGAGACATTCACAAGACTTCTCGAGGGAACGTTGAGGCCCACCTGAACGGCCAGAAACACGCACAGGTACCACGGGGGAACGTCGGTCACGCAGTAGGTCGGTTTATTCCGATCCTCCTCCTCTTCTCTTCGGTGTCGGTCGCTGACGTCCATCTGCAGCGAGGTCGAGACGTTCAGGGTGACCTCGTCAGACGGAGGTACGTCAGGTCGAGAAGCAAATGTGTAAAAGCTACAAGTTCATTCATTTTAATGGAGAATGCAATTCCGAGGACAGTGATTGGTTAAGGAGCTGGAGCTCCCGCCCTCAAATCGCCTACTTTTTATTTGTATTCTAAGTACACACTGCAGATGTTCTTACAAAGTATGCAGTATGCATTCAATTGGAACATATTATATATATATATATATATATATATAATAATATAAATATATATATATATATATATATATTATAATAATAATATGATATATATATATATAATAATATAAATATAATATATATATATATTATAATAATATATATATATATATATATATATATAATATATATATATATATATACATTGGAAGTTTCCACAATTTTCAATTATACATATATATATATATATATATATATATATATATATATATATATATATATATATATATATATATATATATATATATAGAAAATTGTGGAAACTTCCAATGTAAAATGCGACTGAGAGAAGTTCAGTCCTCAGTAATAAATAAGGTACACAAGTAAAAACATGTTTATCTGTTTTTAAAGAATACTAGATGCATATTTAAGTAATTGTACTTACATCCAATTCCAGATGGTCGGGTTCTTTACTTCTGTTCCCCGAAGGCATCTTCACTCCCAGGATTTCGGCTCCTTAAGTTGGAGTTCTTTTTAATAAAAAGAGGCGAATCGTTAAAAAATAACCAGAGACCAAAATACAGTGAGTGCAGCGTGTGTTTAGGAGGGCAAAGTGCAGCTGTCTCTTGTTGGGAACATATAATATGTTATGTATTACTTCCCACAGTGTTGAGGTTTGATGTGGAGCTGTAAGGAATAAGCTGGGGTCCTTTATCTAATAAGCGCCACAAAGCCATGACATCATCGCTGCAGTATGTCAGACTTTAGAGACTTTATCATCACACATCTTCACGTTGATAATGAACAATCATCTGACTCGTCTCCCCTGATGTGAACTGGCATTTATAAGAATGGATAAATGGATTTCTTTCCATATATGGAAGTTGGAATTGTCATAGTATTAATTTTCTGATTTATTTAATTATAATAATTTAATATATAAATATATAAGCATTTTAGCTTCTACCTATACCTTTTAATCCTTTCTGTTTTGCATAATGTATAGAATCATATTTTATTGTATTGTAATGATTGAATAAAATACACAACAACAACAAAAACAACAACAACTTATCTCTTTTTTAATTAATGTCAAGGAATAAAATAAGAGCGTCCGGTTTGACCTCAAACTGTCAGAGTCGGTTGATGTAATTGGGAAGAAGGTGAGATGAAGAGAGTCAGACAGACAGAGAGAGAGAGAGAGAGAGAGAGAGGGGGGGTCCTCCTCACTTGGCTTGTGGAGGGTTGATGTCATCTCTCCGTGTGATGCTGATAAATGTGTCGAGGAATCTCTGGAAAAAAATCATGTGAAAACATTGTCTACTAATTAGAGGGCAGTGACAGGTTCAAGTGGAGCTCCTCCCCCTCCCCTGTCTTTGGGTACCAGGGTGTTCAGGTGATGACATCATCTCTTTGAATCAAGGCATGGAAAACTAGAAGAGGCACTCGGTAGAGCGCATACCTTCACACATCACAAGATGGGGCATTGAATTATGAACATTTTGGCATTAGTTGCAGCTAATTGGATAGAAATTGACCGCACTAAAGTAAAAAGAAGATTTTTACCTTTTCATGACCTTGACCTTTCACCCGATCGATCCCACAATCCAATCAAATGGTCCCCGGATAACAACCAATCATCTCACCAAATTTCATGCGATTCGGTTAAATACTTTTTGACTTGTGCGAATAACACACACACACACACATACACACACACACACACACACACACACACACACAGACACACACTTTCTTTAGCAACATAAGCACAACAGAGGGAACAATGGCATACAAATACGCGGCGATCAAAACATTACCTTCCGCATTTTCAATGCGAAGGTAATAAATAATAATGCTAATGTCTGCACTTCAGAGTCATTTATTTTCTTTAAATATTCTCTTTGCAGAACACCAACACCTTAATGCCATCGGCTGCGATGTAACGCATCGTTAAGCCTCACTTTCACGTGTTGTACCGCTTTATCATTATTACTTTTCAATTCAGAGAAGCAGCTTAGTCCCTTTATGGAGGGAAGGTGTATTCCGGGTCGTGTTCTTCTTGCTCATTAGAGGGAGCGTAGAGGGAGAGTGTTTTTCCATCTCGGTTCTGTTGGGTAAGCGCCCAGCGACCCGGAGCGCTGACACGTCCTGAATCGGGCCGCAGAGATCTGCACATCGCCCGGTGACGACTGACGGAGATGCGTCCCGACGGGGAGAAGGAGGACGAGGAGGCGCACTGCGGTCTGAAAGCTGCAAAGAACATTCAGTCAACAGACGCCACATCGAGCGTTTGTTCACGCGGCCGCGAGACATCGGGAGAGACAACAGCTCTCGCGTTCGAGTTGCATCACTTTGAGGAGGCGTGTAAATACAAACCAGGCAGCGGCCGCTCAAACATTCAACCGCCGATAAGAAAACCTTTAAAAAAAGTTTTTTAAAGTAGCAGTCTGTAGGATTTAGTGCCATCTAGTGGTGAGGTTGCGTATTGCATCCGACTGAAGAGCATTATGTAAACACTATAGGTGTATTCACTACCGTTCAAAAGTTTGGGGTCACCCAACGAGACAATTTTGTGTTTTCCATGAAAACTCACTTATATTTATCCAACGAATTGCAAAATGAATAGAACATATAGTAAAGACATTGACAAGGTTAGAAATAATGATTTTTATTTTAAATATGAATTGTGTTCTTCAGACTTGAAGCTCGAAAGGAAGACAGTTGAAAAGCTTCTCTGACCAGCATAACTGTTTTCAGCTGTGCTAACATAACAACGTTTTTTATTTTATTCTACCCCTCCGTTAGTCTTCTAAGGCGATAACACAATGTGATGTTAGAACACTGGAGATGGGCCTCTATACAACCGTGTAGATATTTAATTTTATTAAAACTGGTGTTTCAACCTAGAATAGTCATTTACCACATTAATAATGTATAGAGTGCATTTCTTAATAATTTAATGTTATCTTCATTCAGAAAACATGCTTTTCTTTGAAAAATTGAGAAATTTCTAAGTGACCCCAAACTTTTGAACGGTAGTGTGTATAAGAAGTGGGCGTGGCCATCGTGACTCCATCGCCCGTTGGTTTGAAGCCTTGAGTTTGTCATTTTGTCCGTCGCCACATCGGATTACAGCGGCCACCATCTTGGTTTTAGACACCTGTCAATCACACGCTAGGCCCCGCCCTAAAGCGTGCTCTGTTTTATGGCCTATTGTCTTCCTATTGGCCTATTGTCTTCCGATGTTAAGGTTGTCCGCTCCCGATGTTCATATGAATTACTCGTTTCAGGTGAATATACACATAAAAACATCAATATATATATCATTTTGCATTCTTACAATAAATTGCCCTAAATCCTCCACAATCCTTCTCAAAGTGTGTATATAAAATGTCCATGTGTGTGGTTCTCCCCCCCCCCGAGGAGGTCACAGTGTCGCATCAAAGACTTCATCGGATTTCAACGCCGCACTATCGCTTCGAGGCGCCGACTCCTCCGGCCGAGTGGAATCAGATCGTCGGTCGGATGGATTCGACTCGTCTCAGTTTGCTTCTCAGACCGAACACGAGCCGCGTGAATCCATTCAGACGGGAGGTTGAAAGGGGAAAAACAACTCGGCTTTGTTCTCAAACGGCTATGGATCTGTACACCAGCGTCCTCACGATGTATTGATTCAGACAAGAAACTTCATTTTTTACCTTCTTCTAATACTCTCTTCTTCTATGTTCTTGTCGCTCGCCCTTTGTCTCCAAACGAAACACTTTGCTCATGAATCAGGACTGAAACCTGCAGGCTCTGGATCGACGGGGGCATTGTTGTCTTTGGGTGTCTTTTATTCGTGATGCGCGCGTCGAATATTGAGAGAACGATTTGCACGACAATCACAACGGGCTCGGTCGCTCCCTTGTTGTCGGGCGAGCAGAACGAGCGCGACAGACGTCCACTCGGCGGTCGCTTCGGTTTCTGAGGTCCAACCGAACAAATTAAGTGATGAGATTTTATTTTAAGGATAAAAAAAAATAGAAAGTTGGATATAAACGATGATATTTGGGTTTATTTTATTAATTAAAATGTAAAGATGTCATGGTTTTCTTTTTTCTTTTCTTTTCTTGAAGTTCCCTGAGTCTTGTAATTTTGTCGTGTCCAATATTTCTACTCTCAATTAAACAATAATCAATTGCAAAGAGAGTTATTCAACAATGTGTTCGGGAGTAGTTTATACGGCGTTTCAGGTACACCGGCCCTTTAAGAAGGCGGCCATGATGCTCATGTGGCTCAAGGTGAAGATGAGTTTGACGCCCTGATCTAAAGATTCATTTACATACGTGTTTTGTGAAATTATAATTTCTTTCTCTTTTCTTTTGTGGTTTTTGACTTTAGTTTTCGTAAAAAAAATATATATATATTATATTTATAAAAATATACAAGTCCTTCCTTCCTGCTGCTGTCAGGCTGCACAACAAACTGCAGTAAATCGCTGGAGATGCTGGAAAACTCTTCACTTTACTTTGTTTTCCCCCTGTATATTTAGTACTAGTATTAGTATTTAGTTTTTAGTATTTAGTTTTGGG